>CM060345.1:29988787-30001287 GCA_030674155.1 Stramonita haemastoma
GGGCAACATGGACGGCGACTGGAACAACATGAACATGGGGGGCAACATGCAGGGACCCGACATGAACATGCGCGGGGGGGCCCATGGGCCCCGGGTTCCATCCCATGCAGGGACAGGGACCCATGCAGGGACCAGGGCCCATGCAGGGACCAGGCCCCAACATGGGGGGCAACAATGGCCCCGTGATGCAGGGACCTCGCATGAGGAAGAACCAGACCATGAGAGGACCAGGTGAGTGGGGATGGGGTGGGTATATAATGGCTGTGTGTGTGTGGTGTGCATAGGCTGTGGATAGGGTGGGTAAGATAGGGTATGTATGGCTGTGTGTGGTGTGCATAGGGTGAGGTGGGTAAGATAGGGTATGTATGGCTGTGTGTGTGTGGTGTGCATAGGTGGGTGGGTAAGATAGGGATGTATGGCTGTGTGTGTGTGGTGTGCATAGGGTGGGGTGGGTAAGATAGGGTATGTATGACTGTGTGTGTGTGGTGTGCATAGGGTGGGGTGGGTAAGATAGGGTATGTATGGCTGTGTGGTGTGCATAGGGTGGGGTGGGTAAGATAGGGTATGTATGACTGTGTGGTTGTGCATAGGCTGTGGATAGGGTGGGTAAGATAGGGTATGTTATGACTGTGTGTGTGGTGTGCATAGGTGGGGTGGGGTAAGATAGGGTATGTATGACTGTGTGGTGTGCATAGGCTGTGGATAGGGTGGGTAAGATAGGGTATGTATGGCTGTGTGTGTGTGGTGTGCATAGGGTGGGGTGGGTAAGATAGGGTATGTATGGCTGTGTGTGTGTGGTGTGCATAGGGTGGGGTGGGTAAGATAGGGTATGTATGGCTGTGTGTGTGTGGTGTGCATAGGGTGGGGTGGGCAAGATAGGGTATGTATGGCTGTGTGTGTGTGGTGTGCATAGGTGGGGTGGGTAAGATAGGGTATGTATGGCTGTGTGGTGTGCATAGGGTGGGGTGGGTAAGATAGGGTATGTATCGCTGTATGTGGTGTGCATAGGGTGGGGTGGGTAAGATAGGGTATGTTATGACTGTGTGTGGTGTGCATAGGGTGGGGTGGGTAAGATAGGGTATGTATGACTGTGTGTGGTGTGCATAGGGTGGGGTGGGTAAGATAGGGTATGTATGACTGTGTGTGGTGTGCATAGGGTGGGGTGTGGTAAGATAGGGTATGTATGGCTGTGTGGTGTGCATAGGGTGGGGTGGGTAAGATAGGGTATGTATGACTGTGTGTGTGTGGTGTGCATAGGGTGGGGTGGGTAAGATAGGGTATGTATGGCTGTGTGGTGTGCATAGGCTGTGGATAGGGTGGGTAAGATAGGGTATGTATGGCTGTGTGTATGTATGGCTGCGTGTGGTATGGATAGGCTAGGGCTGAGAAGAACATCCTAGCTTTTTGTCTGTAGTGATCAGGTGGGGAGTGTGTTTGGGTGGGGTTTTTTTTGTTTGTTTTTGGGGGGGGGGGGGGGAGAGGGGTAAGAGGGGAACTTTGTATCATGATTCTTTATGACTAAGTGGCTGAGGGTAGGAGGTTGGTGGGGCAAGAAGCCTAGACTGACAGTTTGCGGCGATTTTAAAAAAACGAAATTTTTTATTTCAACTTGACTGAGCGTGTACTGTTTTGGAACTGGAATATATATTACAACAAGTTCACTTTGGTAGCTAGAATTACTTCGGGATTGTAGTGTGGTATGTTAGAGAGGTGATTAATTCTTTGTAACAAGTTTGGAATGGGTGGTTGCATTTGAGTGATTATTTGTCTATGTTAATTATCAGTCAGTGAAACTGGAAGCTAAGGTAGCATTGCCTTCAGCAGCAAGTTTGGGGCAAGGTGAACCTGCCATTCTTTTTCTGTAAGGTAAGGTAAGGAGCTGCCGCTGTAGTCTAGTGGTTAGGGCGTTGGACTCGTAATCTAAAGGTTGCGGGTTCGATTCCAGCTTTGGCTATGGCGTTGTGCCCTTGGAAAAGGCACTTTACGGCTATTTTCTCATCCCACCAGGTGTAAAAGGGTTTACCAACCTTGTGTTGGGGGTTAACCCTGCAATAGACTGGCGTCTATCCAGGGGGGAGTCTATGACTCTCAGTCGCTTTAATGCCTCAGAAACCGGGATAAGCACCGGCCTGATGAGCCTTAGGCTCGGGACAGACTTTAACTTTTTTTTTTTAAAGGTAAAGCGTGCAAACGGTCACCTCTTTTTCTGTATACAAAATTATTTAAAAGCCAGTTAAAAGAAGAAAGCATGAATTGAATGGTGTATCCAAAATGTTATCAGTATCAATTTTGTTGAGTTTTGAAAGTATCAGTTGCATGCATGTGTTAACTCTAGCTTGTCTGCCATTTACCTTTTGCTCTCAACAGTGCCCATGTTTGCTGGCTGTTTCAGACGGACGCTTTGTATGCAGACACTTCATCGCCTCCTCAGGTTGTCGCTTCGGCAACTCCTGCGCGTTTCTGCACCCCGGGGTCAATGGGCCACCTCTCAACCCCTGACCCTGAAGCGTGTGAACTATGACCCTCTCAACTCTCAGGTGGACATTACAGTCGAGTCATGGAAACGTGGGACGATGTCTGGCTGTTGTGTGCTGACCTGCTGTAGAAAGGTCAGACGCCGATGGCTTTACACCCCGCACCCACATCGTGTTCATTCTCTCACACACAGTGTGCTCATCTCCTCTTCTGTCAACTTCAGGACACGAGTTCCAGGGAAGGAAACAGTCGTCTTCCACTCCATCTGTGTGTGTATCATTTTGACCTTCGACCTTGCCTCTAGGGGCGGTCTGGCAGCTTGTCTGATTTGGAAATGTGTTTTTTTGTGAATCAGTGAACTGGTGTGGATGTTTATGAGGTGAACTTCAGGTTTCTGCTGTGAAAGAGATTTCAGGTGTATCTCTGGTGAATAGACGTGATGATGATGTGTGAAAACTAGGGATGTTTGATCAGTCTGTGGGTTTTGCGTCCTTGGTTGCAGTGATCACGTCGCGTGCCTGTGAGGTGTTGAATGTCTGTGTTGTGTACAGTCAAAAGAAATATTCTTTATTTATGCTGTATGTATTATGTATGCTGTGCTTCAGCCTGTTGAATTTAGCAGCTCGTTTCAGGACTATGGCATCTTGCCTGCTTTCACAAAGGCTCTTAAGACCAATCAGTGCCAATGGCCTTAATTAAAGGGAGCAGACTTGAGGGCACCAGTGTTGATGCCTGGTTCTGAGCGCAGGCAAACCACCCACCGCACATGAGAATGTCTGAGCAGTGCCCTAATTTCAACAATAAGGATGACTACTACTACTACTACTACTACTACTACTACTACTACTACTACTACTACTACTACTACTACTACTACTACTACTACCTCCTGTCCAGAGAAGACCAAGTGACCATTGTCAGACTGAGGACCGGACACTGCAGACTCTGACATCACCTGTTCACCTAGTCCCACACTGGAGATTCTGAGGCCTGCCCCTGTGGCACTTCTCCCATGACAGTGGAACACTTCCTCCAGACCTGTCCAGCATACCGACACCTGAGGACTGATACCTGGCCTACCTACCTGCCATTGAGGAACAGGGTCCTTGGACACAGCATTGGTCAAGGCCTCTGGAGTCACTGTCTGAGGGTTTACAGAAGAAGAATACATGCAGTGCTGTGCTTTGTTTGAGACTGATCAGGAACCCGTGGGAAAAGAGAGAGTGATAGTGTGTGTGTGTGAGTGTGAGTGAGAGAGGGAGTGAGGGAGTGAGTGAGTGAGCGAGCGAGCGAGTGTGTGTGGTGTGTGTGTGTGTGTGTGTGTGTGTGTGTGTGTGTGTGTGTGTGTGTGTGGTGTGGTGTGTGTGTGTGTTGTGAGAGAGAGAGAGAGAGAGAGAGAGAGAGAGAGAGGAGAGAGAGAGAGGGTGTTTCTGTGTGTATGAGTGTGTATGCATTGTGCAACTTGATGTCAACTTGAAAACTGATCACGACAGTTTTTGGACTTGTTAATATACTATTTAAGAAAAAGAAATCTACGGCTTTCAATTTGTACAGTAATTTTTTTTTTTTTTTTTTTTAAGTAGCAAGGAAAGCATTGCCTGCACCTACTGGTTTTTTTTTAGTTTTTTTTTTTTACTATTATGCGTAAACAGTTTCCATTTTATGAAAGAGATCAGAATGTGTATGGATGTATGACGGGTTAACTCACAAGGAATTTGTTGAAAACGTTGCTATTGATTCCAGTTTCTCTGAAGACCATCAGAAGGATGTTTCCTTCTCCCTCTCTCTCTCTCTCTCATCTGCCGAGTGTTGCCTAATCATGTTTTAGTGGAGTTGGGGATTTTTTGTTGTTGCTTTAAAAAAAATTTTTTTTTTTTTTTTTTTTTTTTTTTTTTTTTTTTACTGTTTGTTGTCAACTAATATTTTTTTCTTTCTTTCCTTTCATCCCTTGGCTAAAGCTCTGGGATAAATACAACAGTGGTGAGATTTTTGCATATGTGACTGTTCCCCCCCCCCCCCCCCCCCCAATCATTAAAGGTAGCCACATTCCAAATTCAGGGTTACAGTAGGGACCAGTTGTATCCCCGTGGCTACAGTGCGAGAAAGGTGTGACTTTGTTTTTTCGTTTGATAGGGAGGGGGGGACACTAAACAAACTTACCATCGGTTTTTTTTTTTCTAATTGGTTGCCTTTTTTTTTTCTCGGGGGGGTTGAATGGTGATAATGGTTGACACAAATGTTTTTCAGACACAGCAAGAATTGTTTAAAATTTTATTTTGTATCTCTAGGCATGAGTTGGTATCCTCTGTCTTTCAGAAGTGAATTTTTTTCGTTGCTAAAGCGTTTTGTGGCGCTGCGAGTGACCACACACGCTAGGGGCCGTTCAGACCGAACATAGATAGCCCTGAATCAATTGGTGCACTGCTTTGTGGATTATTGCGTGATCGATACTATGTCGTATGACATGTCGTATGAATGTGTACGAGGCATAAGTGTGTGTATGAGGCTTTGTGTGGAATAACGGTAATGAGACAGTGTGTAGTATGAGTGTGTATGACTATGAGGCACTGTGTGGTATAAACGTGTATGAAACAGTATGAAGTGTATGACTATGAGGCACTGTGTGGTATAAACGTGTATGAAACAGTATGAAGTGTATGACTATGAGGCACTGTGTGGTATAAACGTGTATGAAACAGTATGAAGTGTATGACTATGAGGCACTGTGTGGTATAAATGTCACTGTGTGTATGAAACAGTATGAATGTGCATGACAATGATGCACTGTGTGGTATAAATGTGTTGAAGGCACTTTGTGGTATAAATGTGTTGAAGGCACTATGTAATGTGACTGTGGAGCTTCGAGTGGTGGTTGTTTTTTTTGGTTTATTTTTTTTTGCTCGTTTCCTCAGCTAGAGGTTGGAAGTTTACCAATAGTAAAATTTTGTGTAAGCAACTGTTTGCCCACCATTGATTAAGGTAGCCGCACTCTGTCTTCTGGAATGAGTGTGAATCAGGCACGATAGGGATAAAACTACTGGAGAACAAGCAGCAGCGTGTGATAATGGATTCTCCAGTTTTGACGTATTGATTCATGTGATGATGTCTTTTTTTTTCTTTTTTTTTTTAATCTTGATGTAGCTGTGGAAAAGATGAGAGCTGTGAGGGAAGAAAGAGTGAATGTGAACATGGCTGAAATTATGGGAGATATTAAAATGCCTGGGCTGAACCGCTAAGGCGAAACTTTATTAAACTGGTTTTTTTGTTTTGTTTTTGTTTTATCTGGCACATAACATGCATGTTAGTGCTTGTGTGTGTGTGTGTGTGTGTGTGTAGTGAGTTGTGTGTGTGTGTGTGTAGTGTGTGTGCGAGTGGTGTCATTTAAGAGTGTGTTTGTGTGTGTGTGTGTGCATAAGCATTTACTCTTCCTTGTTTATTTGTTACACATCCAGCAGAAATTAATGCATAATGAAACAAGAACACTAATTGATAAACAAGAACAATGCTGATAACAGCAAAAAAAAAAAGTTTTCAAAGTTACATAAACTTGAAGCCATCTGTGTACATCTGTGGTGTCAATTTTAGATTGTACAACCATTACATCTTTATCTACAGAGAGATGGCATTTATTGATCATAAATGAGAACAGTGCTATTTATGGGGAAAAATTTTCCCTTGCAAAAAAAACAACATAATTTCTGTTCAATACTGATAACGGATTACAGTATTCTCACCTATCCACTCTACTGTTTTCCATTTTGTTCTCGTGAACCATTGTGTTGGCCCATATTAGTGTATAGGTGAGGTGATATACTCTCTCTCTAATTGATTTACATAAATATATTCAGTAATGTTCGAGTCAGCTTTGGAGTATGTATTTGTGAATACGGCAGCCGCCATGGCGCAGTGGTTAGCGCCTTGGGATTCCGGACTGGAAAGTCGTGGGTTCGAATCCCATGAGTCATAGGGATTTTTTGGGCTCCGGCCGGCTCCTACCCAGAGTGAGTGTGCTGTGGGCTCAATGGGGAGACTGGGACCACACAGTCGAGCTTCATCCCCTTTACGAATGCGAATTTGAGAGTGTTGCTCAAATTACCTGACCAACACTGCAGGTGTCTGTATCTCTCGGGGGCCGGTTGACGCCGGGATATATTATGATAGTAAATGTAGAGAACAACCCTGTCAAGTAGTCTCAAAGCGGATGCACCTCCACAGCAGCATCATTACATCATCCTCGTTCTCATTGATCATCATGCAAAGAAAAAATTGCGTCTATTCTGTGGGCCCGGTTGCTCTGATATCATGGTGATCTCAGATTCGGTTTCCCCATACGCTTCTGTGCCTGTGGTGAGTTTGTGTCAAAGCCTTTGGGGTTGGATGTTCGAGGGGGGCGGTCGTTGGAGGGATGTGGTGGTCGCCACCATGGGTGGGCCTCTCACTCAGTCTGGCTCCGCAAATGAGCTAATACTGTCGTTAGTAGGGGGCTTAGTAGGTGGTGTCCTGCGTATGTTAGATCAGAACAGGCACCACTGAACACCACCAAAGTGACCCAGCAGGAATGCAGGGCTCCTCTGGCTGGTGGCCCCGCAACGGCCTAATATCGATGGACTCCCTGTGCACTTCCGACCCTGGGGATGAGACATGACAAACCTGGACATGGCTGTGGCGGGGCAATTGAAACGAGCGGCGTGGGAACAGCGGGGACATGAGCGTCATGGAAGATGAGGCAGCACACATACAAAAAAAATTATTTGTGAATACATAACTTTTTCTTTTGTTCAAATAATTATCAGTGTAACCAGTTAGAGATTACGCGCTTGTTGAATGTAAATCATCATCTTCCTTTAAAATATAGGTTGAACTGATGTTGGTCAAGCTGGTTTGTAGGGGTAGGGAGGGGGGTTTCTTAGCTTTATTCCCTGATCAGGGCAAAGGCCGGATAAAAAAAAAGTATGTAATATTTACTCTGTAACCCTTGAAAAATAAAGATTATTCATTCATTCATTCAATCTTGCTCTCTCTCATGAATGCACAGACACACACACACAAATGATATGGTTGTTTTTTTTCTCGTTTTTTTTATTTTTATCAAATTTAATTTTCAAACTGTGATAACAATACTCCACCACCATAATAACACTCGTGTGGTCAAAAATGTCGACAAAAAAAGTGACAAACCCACAAATGGTAGAACACACACATTTTTGAGTAGAGATACATGTATAAATGTTACAGCTTTAGCTGACAAAAACAGCAACAAGTGATATGTTTTTTTTGTTTGTTTTTTTAATCAAATATTATGTTCAAACTGTGATTACAATATTCCATCACCATAATAACACTCATGTTGTCAAAAATGTCAACAGCAAAAGTGACAAACCCACAAACAGTAGAACACACACATTTTTGAGTAGAGATACATGTATAAATGTTACGGCTTAAATAAGCTGACAAAAAGTTCAGATGAGTTCAAGATACATACTTTGTAGAACAAACACTGGAGTCGACTAGATAACACACCTGCTAATACTTGCTGACCAAAAAGCTTTGAAATTTCTCTTCCTCATAAGAACAAAAAAATCTTTAAAAAAGAAAAGAAAATGCACTCTTTCTTTTCCTTGTAATAAAACACTACTACTTCTGCTACTAAAAAAAACAAAGAATGTTCATTAAAAAAAGAAAACCCATCTGCAAACTTGACCAGTTGACTTTTACAGTAAAGTTGAAACATTCAAAGCTATATGTACACAAAATATATGTAGACTTGTGATATATATATATATATATATATATATATATATATATATATATATATATATATATATATATCTCTCTCTCTCTCTCTATATATATATATATATGAATAAAAAAAAATATATATATATATTGTAACATTTATCTTGCAAAACCTAATGCCTTCAAGTGAAATGTATAGAGCTCTCCATGTAATATGGCTTTTTAATGACAGAACTCTGCCAAATACAGCTTGCTAGCGCTGCCATGGGTTCTTTTACTTGCTGTAAATGCATGTTTCAAGACATATTGCTCTTGGACTAAAAAATGGAGAGCATATATATGCAGATGTCTTTTTTTGGTCGTGCATCAATCTCTGAGAACGTAAAGGACTTATCCCTTCAAGATACATATTAATTAATCCATTTTTCATTTTCTTTTTTTCTCCTTGGATGAAAAACCCCAATTACCAAAAGGTATCAGCTGGATCATTTGTGGATATTCATTTTTTTTCTGTATTAAAAAAAAGCAAACAGCCACCATCAATGTAAGTTGACGAAAATAAGCATATACAGGCACACTGATACAAATCTTCATACACAACGGAGTTAAAAAATTTGTATTGTTCACAATTAAATACATTAATATATACAACACACTAACAGCTGAAACAGCTGTATATATATATATATATATATATATATATATATATACATATACATACATAAATATATATATATATATATATATATATATATATATATATATATATATATATATATATATATATATAACACACACACACACACACACATACATACATACATACATACATACATACATACATACATACATACATACATACATACATACATATATACATACATACATATATATACATATATATACATACATTACATGCATATATACATACATACATATACATACATACATACATACATACATATACATATAATATCACATAGATACAAAAGCAAACCAAGAGATTGCTGTGAATATTGCTAAGAAGGCAGTGTCAATCAAGATTTGGAATCATTTGCATTTATTCTTTCCATTCACCTATCTTACACACAAACTTTTCCCAACATACGTCATTTTAAAAAACTTTTCGGTATCCCCGCCGCCCCCTCCCCACCCCTCAAAAAAAAAAATGCTGGTTTTCCAAATGATACACACACACTCCTATTCAGCTGCCTGCCATTCAGTTATCATATTTAGCTGAAATTTCTTTCATGATATGTGTCTGTTAAACGAATAAACTGTGTTCGCCTCGATATTGCGCTGTAAGATTCCAAACTTCATGTTATCAAGCCAAAGCTGGATCTGGCCTCAGTGAATTCACCAAAATCTTTTTCAACTGGCCAATATTGGTTTGAAAAAAAAATAAATAAGGGGTTAAATATCTTTGCGATTCACGATTGCCACAACTCTTTGCTCATGATATGTTTTATCCATAATATCACAGTATTTAACAAACAGGACTATCACAGCTCTGGTCTGACTAGGTATCTCTCTCCACACGAGAAATCAAACAATTGGATTTCACAAGTTATGGATTTCATGACAGAGACATTTCTTGGAACAAAACCAAAACCAAACCTACCCAGATTTCAAATTGAAAAAGGGGAAAAAAAAGAAGAATATCATATCTTTTTCACTAGCAGTGATGTATATTTTTAAGAGAGAGAGAGAGAGAGAGAGAGAGAGAGAGAGAGAGAGAGTGTGTGTGTGTGTGTGTGTGTGTGTGTGTGTGTGTGTGTGTGTGTGTGTGTGTGTGTGTGTGTGTGTGTGGTGTGTGTGTGTGTCCAAAAAAAATCTGTACAAATTACTCCACAAAAAACTCCATAAAAATCAACACCCCCCCCCCTCCCCCCCCCCCCACACACACATATACAAAACAACAAAAAAGTTATCCAAAAAACCCCTTACAAGTTGACTTTTTGTCCAGTTAGCATGGCAACATGTTAATAATGAGTATCTTTAGGAAACACAAAACCTATGCCTGCAAATAGCATACCAATGCATGCAAGCATGTATGTGTGTGTGTGTGCGAGTATGCATACATGCAGATGCTTCACGATTTGCTCATCTGTAAATGACCTAAGAACTGCCACAACATAAAGCAAATGGTCTCAACAATTCATTATTGAGCATTGTTATTATTATGGCAACAACACAAAACAAAAGAGAACAACAAACAATATTGAAAATCATGATGAGAAAGAAAAAACGTCAAGCTGATGAAAATGTCAGACACTGATTCTAAGATTGTAAGTGTTTGTTTTTTAAAATTTACTGACAGAGTTCAAATCAAATGATTCAAATCATTTTTTTTTCATCAGAGAGAGAGAGAGAGAGAGTGTGTGTGTATGTGTGTTCATGTGTGTGTGTGTGTTCGTGTGTGTGTGTGTGTGTGTGTGTGTGTGTGTGTGTGTGTGTGTGTGTGTGTGTGTGTGTGTGTGTGTGTGTGTGTGTGTGTAATTCTTTGTTTAGTTTAGTTTGTTTTGCATTAGAACCATGGTGTGTTTTAATATCAGCACAATGCCTGTGTACCATGAATCATACAAATACTTTGCGTAAGTGGAGAAGACAAGTCAAATATAAAAAAACTTTTGAAAAATGTACATCATTACATTATAAGAGACTGTGTTGTGCAACCTTGGATTTTGAAGGATTATAAAGAAAAGAAAAGAAAAATAAAGAGATAGTAGGTTTAAACAGAAAGTCAAAATGTGTGTGTGTGTGTGTGTGTGTGTGTGTGTGTGTGTGTGTGCGCGCGCACATGCGTGTGCATGTGCATATGTGTGTGTGTTTGTGATATGAGTTTATGTCCATGTATATATATGCATGTGTGCATAGGTGTGAACTTAACGATTAATTAAATAAACCGGCATAATCTCTGTCATATAATTTGAGATTTTTGTATGCTCTGTAACACTTTATGACAGTGTATTATTTCTACTCTAGCTATCGTATATCATACACTATGTATACGGAATTTAAGAATTAATAAGAGGGTATTTTTTACTTTACAAAGGAAAAAAACACCCACAATCTTGGTCTTCAAACCACCTCCAAAGGCAGTTAACAAAATCACATAGTGATGAAAATACAACACAAACAATAAGATGCAAAACTGGGTAAAAATCTTAATAACTAACCTCAATGAATACCTGATATTATGGACAACTATTCTTTATTCCATTATCCCCGATTTAAAGAAAAGAATAAATAAATAAAATATGAGTTAACAACAAGAGTGGTGTCGCCACACATTTATCAAGCCATTGACGCCAATAGCCTCATATGTATGAAAATTCAATTAATAATGCAAAAATACACCTCAGATCTCTTCTACACAGATCCTGAATACATACTTTTAAATGCTCAAAAACAGCTGCTGAGTGTGGCAAAAAACCCCTAATCTCCTGTTATATTGCATCTATCAAAATACAAAACAGTCAATGACCGATCAAAAAAAAAAAAGGAATGTGACAAAACATCACAGCAACTGCATTGTCAGTAGATAAGATATGCATTGAAGAAAACCAGATCCAAAATTGACAGTAGGTAGCTAGCGACAAGAAATGGTCCTTAGCAAAGTTCCAACCTGTCTGTTGGAAAATGAAATTACAAAACAAAAATGGGACGGACAGTTGAAAACGACTCAAAATCATCTTCAACAAGTTTGAAAACAAACAAACAAACAAACGAAAAAGGCTCATCATTATTGCACATTGTTAATATTGAGTGGTACTTTAAAGTAACATTCTCACTAGTAGTAATATATAATGGAAATGAAATTGGTAATATCGAGTGATACTTCAAAGGAACATTCTCACTAGTAGTAATATATAATGCAAAACGACATTGGTAATATTGAGTGATACTTCAAAGTAACATTCTCACTAGTAGTAATATATAATGCAAAACGACATTGGTAATATTGAGTGATACTTTAAAGTAACATTCTCACTAGTAGTAATATATAATGCAAAACGACATTGGTAATATTGAGTGATACTTCAAAGTAACATTCTCACTAGTAGTAATAAATAATGGAAACGACATTGGTAATATTGAGCGATTCTTCAAAGTAACATTCTCACTGGCAGTAGTATATAATGAAAATGAAACAATAAAACCCTCATAACATAATAAAGAAAAGAACCAAATTCACAAAAATGGTTTACATTCTTCCTTATCGTGTTCTCCCATGATTGACCCTTAAATTAACTGATCAAAAAAAGTGTTCATAACCATAAAGCTTA
>CM060345.1:30006287-30018208 GCA_030674155.1 Stramonita haemastoma
ATTGTGAAAGATAATTTTTTTGTAAGAAAAAGTACTGAAAATTTTGGGTGCGTGCATTTCGGGTGTGTGCTGATGTTCAGAAAACCTGTGTTGTGCTATATTGATATTATTTTTATGTGGTTACTGTTTTTATATATGGTTTGTAACCCACTGGAATTTCTCTGTTTTCAATATAATAAAGTATTTTGAATTTGAATTTGGATTTGAATTTGAAATTTCACTGGGAAAATTTTGATTACTCTTCTGAATTTAATCCTCTGAATTCAGGGTATTTAAAAAAATATAATAATTTATTTATCTATCTAGCGTTTTTTGTTGTAGTGAATTCAGAGTATGGCTGCCTATATGGCGAGGCACTTGAAAAACAGTCATACAATCCAACTTCTCATTCAGTTCTAGTGTGCACTTTCAATCTTACTGTGATTTCCCAGGTGGAATGGATGAGTGAGTCAGAGTGCACATTCTGGGTGACAGACCTCCAGAGTGTTAAGCTGGGGAACGCACAACTATGGGAATAGATGATAAGATTTACAAAACTGCATAAACACAGGGATTGGATGTAAAAAAGCACAAGAGTGCTTATTCCAGTATCCTTGATATATAAGAATGAACAAAACAAAAAAAATTTCCAAGGGAAAAGTAACTATTTGGGTTTTTCTATGATAGGGATAAAAAAAAATTAACCATTTACACTGTCAACAACAGAAGTGAATATATACAGACACTTCAAATCAGAAACAGACATAAAAGAAAGAAAGGTGGCAGGATGGTTAAGACGTTCACCTGCCTAACAAGTAAACTGCGACGTTCTGGGTCCAATTCCTAACCTTGCCCTATCTTCCCAGTTAGACCACACACAAAAAAAATCAAACTGAATGTCAAAGTCCTTTGGATGAGACTATAAACCGAGGCCCCATGTGCAAACGCACACACAACATCTTGAGCACACATAAAACCTGTTCCGCCTTTCAAAAGAGTAGGCCATTACGTGCTGGTAGGAACGGACGACAATTTTTTTTTTAAACGCATGCACACAGGTGTCAAGTTAAGACACCATCCCTGAAGTTGGAATGGGGCTACCTAGTAATAGGGGGAGGAGACGGGGGGGGGGGGGGGGGGGGGGGGGGAGGGAGAAACACTCGCATACATATAAAAAAATTCACAACTGGTGAACTGGAAGGTCTTGTCAAGGAACAGGAAAATAAAAAAAAGAGAAAAATGAAACAGAGAAGAAAAATCCATAACGAATACGACTTTAGGTGGATCGGTGGTCTAGAAGTAACACGCCTGTCTAGAAAGCAAAAAGTCCGGGTCAGAGTGTGTGGTGGTTCAAATCCTGTTTGAGCCCAAAACTTTCTCTCCATCCATTAGACCATGAGTGGTGGTCTGGGTGCTAGTCTTTCGGATGAGACGATAAACCAAAGTTCTGTGTGTTATACATCCTTGTTTAGCGCATGTAAAAAGAACCCACGGCAACAAGAGGGTTGCCCTTGGCAAAATTCTGTAGAAAAAAAAGCCACTCTGATAGGGAAACAAATACAGTTGCAGACAGGCAAAAAAAAAAAAAAAAGGTAGGCGCTGCACTTGTGGCGACGCACTCTCCCCAGGAAGAGAGAGAGAGCAGCCTGAATTTCACACAGAGAAATCTGCTATGACATAAAGTGGCATAAAATATATAATAAAAATCACCGTCATGTCATCCAGCTCCACTTCCTCTTCCTCACTGGACTCCTCTGTGTCTGATGCTGCAGACAGGTATTTCATGGCGGAGCGGTCGCCTGGTCTGGTTTTTTTTGGACAAAATGACAATTACATTTCAACCCCTGCTCTGAGTAGAAGGTAGAAGGTGAAGGTAAAAGGTAAAGGTAAAGGTGTCCCATAACCTAGGGAGTTGTAGGGAAGCTAGGCATCAGAGACCTCAGCTTCTCTAGGGCGCAGCATATTGAGGGTGGCGCCCATCTCCTCTCCCTCGCTGCTTTACCTTCCCTGACCCTAAAGAGGGCAGGTACCCATTGACAGCTGGGTGAACTGGGGGGGACTGTACTGAAGCCAAGGCACGCAAACGGTCACCCATCCAACTGGTAACCTCGCTTGATGCTACTTAACTTGACTGGGGGAAAACGAGCGCTCTGATCGCTAAGCTATCCTGCCCCCGTTTCAATGTGGAAACAGAACAGAAATGTCAATACCTGATTTCCCTTTTAGTGCAACAGTGTTATAGAAGGTAGTGATTTTGACCCTCTTGCATTCAGATTCTCTGAACACAAATTGCCTCTAGATTTTACATTCCATCACAAAATCAGGTCAGGCACACATGCTCACTCACGTTTTCCTCCTCCTGAGTACATACCAGCAGCTATAATTACTTCCAGACTCTCACCACAGGCTTTGTGCATGTGGCCTGATTCAGCTTTTGTATATGGTAGCAATCGGTGAAGGTCACTGCCTGATGGAAAACTACTATGTGTAAATCCTGGCAAATCCTGGTTCAGGATTCAGGGGGGCCAATTATTCAATCCTGGCAAATCCCGGTTCGGGATTAAGAGGATTAATATATTGTGACAAGTTATCTGACTCTTAATCTTTGTTCTTACTGCACAAATATGCTATCAAGGGCTTGGATTGTAGTTTTTCATTTTTTTTTTTAATAAGCTGCATTACCCAGTGCATTCTTTAACTATTTCTGTGAAGCCATTTTTCAATATAATGACTAAATTTTTTAAATACCTTCTACTGTACACACACACACACACACACACACACACACACACACACACACACACACACACACCGCTCTTTTCCTAAGAGCATGCCATTGTGTGCCGGTGGGAACAGACGACAAGATTTACAAAACTGCATACACAAAGGGACTGGATGTAAAAAAAAAGCACATGAGTGCTTATTCCATTATCCTCAATATATAAAAGAATAAATAAAATAAAAATAAACGAGTGTAAAAGAATAAATAAAATAAAAATAAATAATAGTGTAAAAGAGTAAATAAAATAAAACTAAACAACAGTATAAAAGAATAAATAAAATAAAAATGAATAATAGTGTAAAAGAATAAATAAAATAACAATAAACAATAGTGTAATAGAATAAATAAATAAACAAAAAAAAAATAGTGTAAAAGAGTAAAAAAATAAATAAATAAACAATAGCGTAAAAGAATAGAATAAAAAGATGTAAAAAAAGCACATGAGTGCTTATTCCATTATCCTTGATATATATAAGAATAGATAAAATAAAATAAAAACAACAGTGTAAAAGAATGAAATAAAAATAAATAACAATAGCGTTACGGTCGTACCCTTTTTCCCTGCTGGTTTCTCTCCTCAGCATGTGTTCCAGGTCCAGGATCAGCTCCTCTCTGTCCTCCTCCGCCTGTCTCACTCTGGTCACCATGGCTTCCTCGCGCCGCGCTTCGCCCGCCCTCAACTCCCGCATCAAGTCTGACCACCGCAACAACAACAACAACAACAACAACAGCGCTGAGCTTATACTGCTGGAACTTGCCAAAGTTGCATGCACTGAACCTGACTTGTCAAGTACTTAACCCTCTTAGTCCCGAATAAATTTACCGGGATTCAATAATTACCCCCGCTAAGTCCCGAACCAGAATTTGTCGGGATTTACACATAGCAGATTTCCATCACACTGTGACCATCATTAATTGCTACCACATGTCAAAGCTCTATCAGGCTAGAAGGAGAAACCCTGTAGAGTGTCTGGAAGTAATTATAGCTGCTGGTATGTACTCAGAATTAGAAGGAGGAAAAGGCGAGCAAGCATGTGTGCCTGACCTGATTTCGTGATGGAATGCGAAATCTAGGGGCGGTTTGTGTTCAGAGAATCTGAATGCAAGAGGGTTAACACATTTTCACTCATGTGACAGACAACTCCCCCAGAGTTAACTTCAGTGCTGACTCCACTCTCCCCCAAAAGTCCTTCAGACGAGACTTTACACCGAGGCCCCATGTGTACGATTGCAAGCAGAGCATCTTTGTTCAATCCTGTTCCGCTTTTCCTAAGAGTAGGCCATTGTGTACTGGTGGGAACAGATGAAAAGATTGACGAAACTGCATACATACGGGGACTGGATGTAAAAAAGCACATGAGTGCTTATTCCATTATCCTCTATATAAAAGAATAAAATAAAAGATAAATTCTTAAAATAGCTAGCATTGGAGTGTTCAGCAAAGAAGAAGAAGAAGAAGAAGAAGAAGAGAAGAAGAAGAAGAAGAAAAGAAGAAGAAGAAGAAGAAGAAGAAGAAGAAGAAGAAAGAAGAAGAAGAAGAAGAAGAAGAAGAAGAAGAAGAGAAGAAGAAGAAAAGAAGAATTAGAAAAAGAAGAAGAAGAGAAAGAAGAAGAAGAAGAAGTAGAAGTAGAAAAAGAAGAAGAAGAAGAAGAAGAAGAAGAAGAAGAAGAAGGAGAAGAAGAAGAAGAAGAAGAAGAAGAAGAAGAAAAATACTGTTGGAAAGGAAAAGGGGGGGGGGGGGGGGGATAGCCTAGTGGTTAGAACACTGAGCCTACGATCTGACAGCCTGGATTGAAGCTATCAATGTGACGCCTGTTCAGGGGATTCTTTTACAACTTGGAGTTAAAATCAGAGCAGACTCCACTCTCCCTTGAAAGTCCCACAGATGCGACTATAAACCCGAGATCCCCTGTGCAAACACATGCAGAACATCTTGTTAAGTTAAAGTTAAAGTCTGTCCCGAGCCATAAGGCTCATCAGGCCGGTGCTTATCCCGGTTTCTGTGGCGTTAAGCGACTGAGAGTCATAGACTCCCCCCTGGATAGGACGCCAGTCTATCGCAGGGTTAACCCCCAACACAAGGTTGGTACCCCTTTTACACCTGGGTGGAGTGAGAAAATAGCCGTAAAGTGCCTTTTCCAAGGGCACAACGCCATAGCTGAAAGCTGGGATCGAACCCGCAACCTTTAGATTACGAGTCCAACGCCCTAACCACTAGACTACAGCGGCGGCGAACATCTTGTGGGTGTGTTAAAAAACCCTTTTCCACCTTTTCAAAGAGTAGGCCAATGCATGTTGGTAGGAAAGGATGACAGATTTAAAAAACAAAAAACAAAAAAGACGAGTGCACACAGGCATCGTGTTCAGACAGTCATCATCCCTGGAAGTTGGAATGTGGCTATCTTTTGAGTGGCTACATGTGCAAAATCTCACCACTGGTGAGCCTAAGAGATCTAACCATGGAACACCTCCCTCCCCCCTAAATATAAATGCCATATATTATCATTATTATTTTTATTTTAAAAAATCATCATTCTTCTTCTTCTTCTTCTTACTATTATTATTATTATTATCATTATTATTATTATCATTATTATTATCATTAAATGTGTGAAGCATTGTTTTCTCTCTCCCAGACCTTCCAGCTTGGAGGCGGCCTTAGCATCCAGGGTGCCATCCTGGGGTGTCTCAGTCAGGATCTGCTGCTTCAGGGTCTCCACTTCCCTCGTGCACAGCGCCAGTTTCTCACTCAGCTGCCAGACATCAAACCACACTTCAGTTAAAAAAAACAAAAACAAAAAACCCCCAAACAAACACAGAGACATACTCCTCTGAAGTCAGAGTATGGCTGCCTATATGGCGAGGTACTTGAAAATAGTCATACATGCAAACTTCTCATTCAGTGTGTGCAATTTCAATCTCACAGTGACTCCCAGGTGGGATTAGTGAGTCAGAGAACACGTTCTGGGTGACCCCCCCAGAGTGTTAAGCTGGGGAACAACAACAACAACAACAACAACAACAACAACAAAGAGACACATAGGTTACTGCAACTGTAAAGTCTGCCTGCTTGCCTGTCTGTCTGTCTTTGCAACGGTTTCTTTCTTATTTTTTTTTTTGGTGGTTGTAAAAATTGTATTTTTATCAGGAAATTCATATTTTCGTATTTAGGGTTAAAAAAATCGTAAAAATATGATAAAATTGTATGGGTAGGTAGGTCACACACACACACACACACACACACAAACACATACACCCCCCACCCCCACCCCCACACACACCTCCTGATTGGCAGTTCTCAGTCGATCGATCTCCTCCTGTACTGGAGACATCTGCTGTGGAGCCGACAGATCATCCAGGGGACCCCTTCCATTCAGCGACGGCACGGAACGAACCCCCACTCCACTGTGCGGAAACATCACACGGTATTTCTCCCCACTCCCCTGCAGCCCACTCTCTTTAGGCAGAGATGGGGGAAGGGCGTAGTGGGAAGAGGCCATGCTGCTAGCGCTCTGGGAATACAGCTCCGGCTTTTGAGCAGCAGGGATGTGCTCTGGCGAGACAGCGGATTTTTGAGCCCTGGGTGACAGGGGTTCTAGGCCCACTGGTGCCTGGTTGGCGTCACGAGCAGCAGGAGGAGCAGGGGGGAAGGTGTGGGCTGGTGTTGTGCTGTGGTTGGATGCTGAGGCAGGGTGAATGTCTGCACGGGCTGGTGGTGGCGGCATTTTGTTTCCGGTGCCTGAAAACCAAAGAACAGCAATCAACTTCTTCTCTGTTTTGTGCTAAGCTATATATATATATACACATTCCTTTAGTCATATCTTGTGAATGTAGTTATTTTTCTGTAAGACTTCAACCAGTTCCAAGAATTTTTGTTGAAAGTCAATATAAAACTCCTATAATCAAGGAAAGCCTTCAGTGCCTAGGCTTTATCACAGTTCTTGATTAAACCATTGATGCTGGGGGCAACAACAAAGGGAGAAGCTGTATGATCAGTGGCTTTCTTTCCCACTCATGGAATTCCACTTTACAGCTTAGTCTTTAGTGATTGACTTGCATGGTCCTTATGTGCTGCAGCCCTGGGGGCTAGTTGGCCTTTGGAGAACATTTCCAACGCTGACTGTCCTTATGCCCTCTTGGCCGAGAGAGTGGGGGTGTACTGTGGGCAAGGCATCGCCACTATAATAATCAAATTTCTGCCCCATTTCTGAAACAGCAGCTGCCTCCTCTGCTGTTTTGGAGGTCATCGTCAAACATGACGGACAAACAAACAATAATCAAGGAACGCAGAAGAAGAAAAAGAAAACTATCACATTTGATATACTCCTTACTCCTTCCCTAGCCGCTGCTGTAGTCTAGTGGTTAGGGCGTTGGACTCGTAATCTATAGGTTGTGGGTTCGATCCCAGCTTTCGGCTATGGCGTTGTGCCCTTGGAAAAGGCACTTTACGGCTATTTTCTCACCCCACCCAGGTGTAAAAGGGGTACCAACCTTCTGTTGGGGGTTAACCCTGCGATAGACTAGCGTCCTATCCAGGAGGGAGTCTATGACTCTCAGTCGCTTAACGCCACAGAAACCGGGATAAGCACCGGCCTGATGAGCCTTAGGCTCGGGACAGACTTTAACTTTAACTTACTCCTTTCCTCCCTACCTTCAGGCACACCAGCATCGCCTCCCAGACAACCGTCCACCTGCTCCCCGTTCAGCAAGGGAAACGACCGAGACTGGGAGAGCCCGGGGCGCGATGCAGTCGTCTGCCCCTCTCTGGGGCCGTAGCCAGGGGGAGCGACCCCCACTGAACTGAGGGAACTCCAGGGCGTCAGGGAGTAAGGGCTGTACATGGGAAACGTGTGGTGACCCACAGGAAAGCCCCCCGCCCCTGGTGGGTAGTGCGGGTAGCTGAAGGGAGCGAAGACAGAGTTGGCTGAATGATGCAGAGGGGGCGGAGACACCCTCCCTCTGCGGTGTCTGCTTCTGGATTTTCTGTGCCGGTGGTGGACGTCTTCGTCTTCAAAATCGGACTGGCTGCTGTCTTCAGGGTCCGTGTTGTGATATGGCTTGCTCTGACGTGGCGATTTTGAGGGCTGCTGCTCAAAATCTGGAAGAAAGAAACAGAAAAAAAAAGCATGAAATGTGTGTTTTGATGTTGAAGGAGTGTAGAGGATGTTATAAAGAGTATGATAGTAAATAAGCACTCGTATGCTTTCAGAGAAATAAAAGGAAAAAAACTGAAATAAACATACTCAACACTCGCCGAACTGTCTTCTTGCTGTGGTTTCCTTCTCTGGGACTGCGCGAACTGTGGAGCAAAAAACAAACAAACAAGACGTTCAAACCAGGCTGCATTTCTAACAAGGATCACAATCATACAAGCTCCGCCCCCACCCCACCCCCACCCCAAATTAACAGATTTCTGTCAGTACAGCTCCCAAACTAACACTAAATCAAAGTTTAATCTTTTTTTTCTCTTGCCCAACAATGCCATTGGTGTGGCGATTTTCATACACTTTATAAATCATTGAGTCATTCATGAATTCCCGGAGTTGAATATGGCTACCTTAATGGTGGGTAAAAACAGTCATACACACAGAATCTTACCAATGGTCAACCTCGGAGTTCTGACCTAGGACCCCCCCCCCCCCCCTCCAAATAATCCCAACAAAGAAAAACCCTACATTTTTCTCCCTTTGACAGAACATAAGAAGATTATAAGAAAATTGTTAAAACTAGCCAACAGTACCAAAAAACAAAGAAACAGAACATTACATTTTATTCTTCATAGTAGTATTTTATTTCAAAACAATGTCTTTTAATAGTGTTAGATGACATTAACGGTAATAATGATGATCTATGACAGTTACAACATTAACAATAATGATCTGTAATACACCAAAAACCATTTTAAATAACCTAATACACCAAAAAACATAAATAACCAGGAAATCAAACCATGAAAATAAAAAGGCAATGTAATTTTGTATATTATAATTAATATGAAACACAGCGACAAAAAAAAAAAAGTACAACAGACCTTTCAGCATTTTTATGGGATGCTCTCGACTTTGTGATAACTTCTTCATCTGCTTCCGAGTCTTCGTTGGACTCCATCGCTTCTTTCGGCTCCAGCAGTGGGTCTGTTTTACTGGCCCGAGGAAGGCGATTACGAAGCTCTGAATTCACCTCTGGGGAGCTGTAGGGATCAACAAGGTACTGGCGCAGCCGTTTCTCCGCTTCTTTTCGGCGGATCACCTCTTCTTCTATGGTCTTTTCTCTGCATAACATCCACACAAACTTTGATTAAATAGTCAAGACTATGGGGATATTGAGGGCGGGATAGCTAAGTGATCAGAGCGCTCACTTTCCCCAAGTCAAGTTAGGCAGCATCAAGCGTAGTTACCAGTTGGATGGGTGACTGAGCGCCTTGGCTTCAGTACAGCCCCCCCCCCCCCCCCCCCCCCCCCCCCCCAGTTCACCCAGCTGTAAATGGGCACCTGCCCTCTTTAGGGTCAGGGAAGGTAAAGCAGTGAAGGAGAGGAGTGGGCACCGCCCTCAATATGCTGGCCCCTAGAAAAGCTGAGGTCTCTGATGCCTCACTCCCCTACGACCGCCTAGGTCATGGGACACCTTTACCTGTTTACCTTTACCTTTATGGGGATATTACTGCAGTGTTAAACTTTTAGTCATTGATCATTGAGGATTTTAGTTCAGAGTTCTCTGAAAATTGTAGCTAGATTATAAAAAACAACAGAGCTCTTCATGTGAAATCTATACTGCATGATCAGACATTATGTGTGCTGTCTTTGTCTCTCAAAGGTCAGTCAGTTACATTCAAGAACAAACTCCATAACTAAATGATGATCACTTGATGAACACAAACAAAGGATAAAGACAGTAGCAACATAAAGCACCAGGGACTGGGCATAATTTATCTTATCTCATGCCTAAAAATAGTTTTACTACTTGTCATAGCAGCCAACATCTTATTCTTTTTTCACATGATATAATGAAATGATATATGCCTAAAACTGTGCAGAAGTTGACCTCCTACTCTTGTGAAAATTACTTGTTTTCAGTTTCTGAGTTTGCCATGAACTTGGTGAAGTATGACATACGACACACACACACACACACACACACACACACACACACACACACACACACACACACACACTCACACACAGAGTCACACACACACACACATGCACAGTGACACACACACAAACACACACACACACACACACACACAGTGACACACACACACACACAGTGACACACACACACACACACACACACACACACACACACACACACCACACACACACACACATATGCTCAAGAACACAGATGATATACAGGCATATATATATGCAAAATGATCAACAGCCACAAGAACAACACACATTTACAAACAACAACAACAAAATTACAATAGAATTTAAATCATATGTAAACTGTCAATATTCATCAACAAAAATCATAAACAGGTAAGCACATGCAATCAAAATAATCTTTATAAGTATGGACATCATATAGGCCTGAGAAATAAAACTTCAAATCATCTGAAAAAAACCCCCACAAGTAATCATATAAATTCATTAACACCCACATTTTGATTTCAGATAAGAAGTCATTCGTTTATAATATCAACATGTAAAACGTACGTATTACATTATAACACAGTCAATACGCAATATGCCTCAAACAGTATGAGTTAAGTTAAAGTTAAAGTCTGTCCCGAGCCTATAGAGGCTCATCAGGCCGGTGCTTATCCCGGTTTCTGTGGCGTTAAGCGACTGAGAGTCATAGACTCCCCCCTGGATAGGACGCCAGTCTATCGCAGGGTTAACCCCCAACACAAGGTTGGTACCCCTTTTACACCTGGGTGGGGTGAGAAAATAGCCGTAAAGTGCCTTTTCCAAGGGCACAACGCCATAGCCGAAAGTTGGGATCGGACCCACAACCTTTAGATTACGAGTCCAACGCCCTAACCACTAGACTACAGCGGCGGCTTAAAACAGTATGAGTATATCATACTAAAATAGCAAACTCATATGTTCAAGTAAACCTGAACAGTATCCAACCATATAATTTCCTCTGCAATTTGATTAAATGCAATTTCACAGCCCTGTTGCAGAAGAGCAAGCTTCGCAATGCTTCTTCACTTCTGCACGCGGGATCAATACACTGCCGAAGTGATTAAGATTAGATGAGTTGACGTATTGATCAAGGGAGAGACTGCCCCCATCCCCTACAATGGCAACATGAATCATTCATAACGATCTTTCAGCCACTGGCCAGTACCACTTACTTTTCAGCAATTTCATCTTTCATCTCAGCCACTTTGTTTCGGCAGTTTTCTAAAGCTCCCTCATTGTACTGATCAACTTTTTCTCTTCATTCGGAAGCCTTTCGAAGTGTTTCTCGGGGGTTCTGTCCAGTCTTCTGTGGTATCTCACTATCGTCTCGTCTGCTTTCTCCGCCATGTCACGCAAGCTGTTGTTTTGTTTCCGGTTACCTTTGACCTTTCTATAGGCCTAAAGACGGCGCCAACTTCCGTTTCTACTGAGTGGGGGGAAATAAGTTATGACGAGAAGTAGGCTAGAGAAGTACAGACAATAGACCCCAAATTATGGAAGAAGAACGAGTGGAACTAGAGGCAGACATCGAAAAGCTGCATCACACTTTAGAGGAGGATAGAAATCAATGGCAGTATGATTATATCGTCGATAGTGACGACGATGACAGCGAAGAGGATGACGATGTATTGTATATCGACTTGGAAAAACAAGGCTCTACTGCAGCGTCGGTGGCATCGATATCAGCAAAGAGTGCAGGTCAGGATTAAATATATTGCAATAATTAGGATGATTTGCATAGAGTTGATGATAACTTCTTCAATGAAAGACAGGATGACGGAGCCAAATTGTAAAGGGAGTTAATTTTCAACTCGTGTACAAGGGAAGCAAGTTGTACACAAGTGTGTTTGTTTATTTTTATTTTATTTTATTCTCTTTTTTTTTTAGGATGATGGAATAAGCACTCATATACCTTTATCTAATTTTTTTTTACATCTATAAGTATAAGCAAAGTGAATCAGAGGTGTGTGTGTGTTGTGTGTGTGTGTGTGTGTGTGTGTGGAGAGAGAGAGAGAGAGAGAGAG
>CM060345.1:30018308-30025808 GCA_030674155.1 Stramonita haemastoma
GGGGTAAGTATGGCTGTGTGAGGGGCAAGGCTGTGGATAGGTGGGAAGATAGGGTTTTAAATACGTGGGTGGCATAGGCGGATAGGTGGGTAAGATAGGGTATGATGGCTGTTGTGGTGTGCATGGCCCTTGGAAAGGGTGGGAAGATAGGGAATGTATGATGTGTGGGGCATAGGCGTGGATGGGGTGGGTAAGATAGGTATTATGACGTGTGTGTGGTGGCATAGGGTGAGTCTAGGGGGGATGGGTAAGAAGGGACTATGGCAGTGGAAGTATGGCTGCGTGTGGTAAGGATAGGCAGGGCTGAGAAGAACATCCTAAGCTTTTTGTCTGTAGTGATCAGGTGGGGAGTGTGTTTGGGTGGGTTTTTTATTTATTTTTTTTGGGGGGGGGGGGAAAGGGGTAAGAGGGGAACTTGTATCAATGATCTTTATGACTAAGTGGCTGAGGGTAGGAGTTTGGGTGGGGCTAGAAGCATAGACTGACAGTTTGCGAAGGTTTTTTTTTTAATGAAATTTTTTTTTTTCAACTTGACTGAGCGTGTACTGTTTTGGAACTGGAATTTATATTACAACAAGTTCACTTTGGTGGCTAGAATTACTTTGAGATTTGTAATGTGTATATTAGAGGTGATTAATTCTTTGTAACAAGTTTGAAATGGTGGTTGCATTTGATTGATTATTTAATTATGTAAATTTCAGTTAGTGAAACTGTAGGACATTGCGTTCAGCAGCTAGTTTGGGGTGAGGTGAACCTGCCATTCTTTTTCTGTATACAAAATGGTTTTAAAACCCAGTGAAAAGAAGAACATGAATGGTTCATCTGAAAAGTTTTCAGTATCATATTTTGTTGGGTTTTGAAAGTAATCGGTTGCGTGCATGTGTTAACTGTAGCTTGTCTGCCATTACCTCTTGCTCTCAACATTGCCCATGTTTGCTGGCTGTTTCAGACGGAGCGCTTTGTATGCAGACACTCTCATCGCCTCCTCAGGTTGTCGCTTCGGCAACTCCTGCGCGTTTCTGCACCCCGGGTCAACGGGCCACCCTCTCAACCCCTGACCCGAAGCGTGTGAACTATGACCCCTCAACTCTCAGGTGGACATTACAGTCGAGTCATGAAGTGTGGGACGATGCCAGGCTGTTGTGCGCTGACCGGCTGTATAAAGGTCAGACCGGATGGCTTTTACAACCCGCACCCACATCGTGTTCATTCTCTCACACACAGTGTGCTCACCTCCTCTTCTGTCAACTTCAGGACACAGTTCCAGGAAGGAAACAGTCGTCTTCCCTCCATCGTGTGTGTGTGTATCATTTTGACCTTCGACCTTGCCTCTAGGCGGTCTGGCAGCTTGTCTGATAGGTGTTTTTTTTTGTGAATCAGTGAACTGTGTGGATGTTTATGAGGTGAACTTCAGGTTTTTCTGCTGTGAAAGAGATTCAGGTGTATGTCGGTGAATAGACGTATGATATGATGTGTGAAAACTAAGATGTGTGATCAGTCTGTGGGTTTTGCTTCCTTGGTTGCAGTGATCACGTCGCGTGCCTGTGAGTTGTTGAATGTCTGTGTTGGTACAGTCAAAGAATATTCTTTATTTTGATGGCCGTGCTTCAGCCTTTGAATTTACAGCTCGTTTCAGGACTATGGCATCTTGCCTGCTTTCAAAGGCTCTTAAACCAATCATGCCCATGGCCTTAATTAAAGGAGCAACTTGAGGGCGGGCACCAGTGTTGATCCCGATGCCTGGTTCTGAGCGCAAGGCTAACCACCCCACCGCACATGAGAATGTCTGAGCAGTGCCCTAATTTCAACAATAAGGATGACTACTACTACTACTACTACACTACTACTACTACTACTACTACTACTACTACTACTACTACTACTACCACTACCACTACTACTACCACTACCACTACTACTACCACTACTACTACTACTAACTACACTACTACTACTACACTACTACTACTACATACTAACCTCCTGTCCAGAGAGGACCAAGTGACCATTGTCAGACTGAGGACTGGACACTGCAGACTCTGACATCACCTGTTTCAACTAAGTCCCACACTGCCAGAATCTGAGGCCTGCCCCTGTGGCACTTCTCCCATGACAGTGGAACACTTCCTCCAGACCTGTCCAGCATTACCGACACCTGAGGACTGATACCTGGCCTACCACCTGCCATTGAGGAACAGGGTCCTGGACACAGCATTGGTCAAGGCCTCTGGAGTCACTGTCTGAGGTTACAGAAGAAGAATATATGCAGTGCTGTGTTTTGTTTGAGACTGATCAGAACCCGTGGAAAAGAGAGAGTGATAGTGTGTGTGTGTGTGTGTGTGTGTGTGAGAGAGGGAGTGAGTGAGTGAATGCGTGTGTGTGTGTGTGTGGTGTGTGTGTGTGTGTGTGTGTGTGGTGTGTGGTGTGAGAAGAGAGAGAGAGAAGAGAGAGAGAGAGAAGAGAGAGAGAGAGAGAGAGGAAAGGTGTTTCTTGTTGTAATGAGTGTGTATGCATTGTTCAACTTGATGTCAACTTGAAAACTGATCACAACAGTTTTTTGGACTTGTTAATATACTATTTAAGAAAAAGAAATCTACGGAATTTCATTTTGTACAGTCATTTTTTTTTTTTTTTTTTAGCAGCAAGGAAAGCATTGCCTGCACCTACTGGGTTTTTTGTGTGTTTTTTTTTACTATTATCCACAACATTTCCATTTTATGAAAGAGATCAGAATGTGTATGGATGTATGACGGGTTAATTCACGAGGAATTGTTGAAAAACGTTGCTATTGATTCCAGTTTTCTGTGAAGACCATCAGAAGGATGTTTCCTTCTCCCTTTCTCTCTCTCCTCTCTCTCTCTCTCAATCTGCCAAGTGTTGCCTAATCATTTTTAGTGAAGTTGGGAATTTTTTGATGTTGTTTGCTTTTTTTTTTTTTTATTTTTTTTATTTTTTTTATTACTGTTTTGTTGTCAACTAATATTTCTTTCTTCTTTCCTTTCATCCCTTGGCTAAAGCTCTGGGATAAATACAACAGGTGAGAATTTTTGCATATGTGACTGTTTCCCCCCCCCCCCCCCCCCCCCCCCCCCCAATCATTAAAGGTAGCCACATTCCAAATTCAGGGTTACAGTAGGGACCAATTTGTATCCCCGTGGCTACAGTGCGAGAAAGGGTGTGACTTTGTTTTTTTTTCGTTTGATAGGGAGGGGGGACACTAAACAAACTTACCATCGTTTTTTTTTTCTAATTGGTTGCCTTTTTTTTTTCTCGGGGGGTTGAATGGTGATAATGGTTGACACAAATGTTTTTCAGACACAGCAAGAATTGTTTAAAATTTTATTTTGTATCTCTAGGCATGAGTTGGTATCCTCTGTCTTTCAGAAGTGAATTTTTTTCGTTGCTAAAGCGTTTTGTGGCGCTGCGAGTGACCACACACGCTAGGGGCCGTTCAGACCGAACATAGATAGCCCTGAATCAATTGGTGCACTGCTTTGTGGATTATTGCCTGATCGATATTATGTCGTGTATGACATGTCGTATGAATGTGTATGAGGCATAAGTGTGTGTGTGAGGCTTTGTGTGGAATAACGGTAATGAGACAGTGTGTAGTATGAGTGTGTATGACTATGAGGCACTGTGTGGTATAAACGTGTATGAAACAGTATGAAATGTGTATGACAATGAGGCACTGTGTGGTATAAATGTGTTGAAGGCACTATGTAATGTGACTGTGGAGCTTCGAGTGGTGTTTTTTTTGGTTTATTTTTTTTTTGCTCGTTTCCTCAGCTAGAGGTTGGAAGTTTACCAATAGTAAAATTTTGTGTAAGCAACTGTTTGCCCACCATTGATTAAGGTAGCCGCACTCTGTCTTCTGGAATGAGTGTGAATCAGGCACGATAGGGATAAAACTACTGGAGAACAAGCAGCAGCGTGTGATAATGGATTCTCCAGTTTTGACGTATTGATTCATGTGATGATGTCTTTTTTTTTCTTTTTTTTTTATCTTGATGTAGCTGTGGAAAAGATGAGAGCTGTGAGGGAAGAAAGAGTGAATGTGAACATGGCTGAAATTATGGGAGATATTAAAAATGCCTGGGCTGAACCGCTAAGGCGAAACTTTATTAAACTGGTTTTTTTTGTTTTGTTTTTGTTTTATCTGGCACATAATATGCATGTTAGTGCTTGTGTGTAGTGAGTTGTGTGTGTGTGTGTGTAGTGTGTGTGCGAGTGGTGTCATTTAAGAGTGTGTTTGTGTGTGTGTGTGTGCATAAGCATTTACTCTTCCTTGTTTATTTGTTACACATCCAGCAGAAATTAATGCATAATGAAACAAGAACACTAATTGATAAACAAGAACAATGCTGATAACAGCAAAAAAAAAAAGTTTTCAAAGTTACATAAACTTGAAGCCATCTGTGTACATCTGTGGTGTCAATTTTAGATTGTACAACCATTACATCTTTATCTACAGAGAGATGGCATTTATTGATCATAAATGAGAACAGTGCTATTTATGGGGGAAAATTTTCCCTTGCAAAAAAAACAACATAATTTCTGTTCAATACTGATAACGGATTACAGTACTCTCACCTATCCACTCTACTGTTTTCCATTTTGTTCTCGTGAACCATTGTGTTGGCCCATATTAGTGTATAGGTGAGGTGATATACTCTCTCTCTAATTGATTTACATAAATATATTCAGTAATGTTCGAGTCAGCTTTGGAGTATGTATTTGTGAATACGGCAGCCGCCATGGCGCAGTGGTTAGCGCCTTGGGATTCCGGACTGGAAAGTCGTGGGTTCGAATCCCATGAGTCATAGGGATTTTTTGGGCTCCGGCCGGCTCCTACCCAGAGTGAGTGTGCTGTGGGCTCAATGGGGAGACTGGGACCACACAGTCGAGCTTCATCCCCTTTACGAATGCGAATTTGAGAGTGTTGCTCAAATTACCTGACCAACACTGCAGGTGTCTGTATCTCTCGGGGGCCTGGTTGACGCCGGGATATATTATGATAGTAAATGTAGAGAACAACCCTGTCAAGTAGTCCTCAAAGCGGATGCACCTCCACAGCAGCATCATTACATCATCCTCGTTCTCATTGATCATCATGCAAAGAAAAAATTGCGTCTATTCTGTGGGCCCGGTTGCTCTGATATCATGGTGATCTCAGATTCGGTTTCCCCATACGCTTCTGTGCCCGTGGTGAGTTTGTGTCAAAGCCTTTGGGGTTGGATGTTCGAGGGGGCGGTCGTTGGAGGGATGTGGTGGTCGCCACCATGGTGGGCCTCTCACTCAGTCTGGCTCCGCAAATGAGCTAATACTGTCGTTAGTAGGGGGCTTAGTAGATGGTGTCCTGCGTATGTTAGATCAGAACAGGCACCACTGAACACCACCAAAGTGACCCAGCAGGAATGCAGGGCTCCTCTGGCTGGTGACCCCGCAACGGCCTAATATCATTGGACTCCCTGTGCACTTCCGACCCTGGGGATGAGACATGACAAACCTGGGCATGGCTGTGGCGGAAAGTTGAAGTGAGCGGTGTGGGAACAGCGGGGACATGAGCGTCATGGAAGATGAGGCAGCAAAAACAAAAAAAATGTATTTGTGAATACATAACTTTTTCTTTTGTTTAAATAATTATCGGTGTAACCAGTTAGAGATTACGCGTTTGTTGAATGTAAATCATTATCTTCCTTTAAAATATAGATGAAACTGATGTTGGTCAAGCTGGTTTGTAGGGGTAGGGAGGGGGGTTTCTTAGCTTTTTTCCCTGATCAGGGCAAGGGCCGGATGAAAAAAAGTATGTAATACTTACTCTGTAACCCTTGAAAAATAAAGATTATTCATTCATTCATTCTCTCTCTCATGAATGCACACAGACAGACACACACACAACAAATATGTTTTTTTTTTATCAAATTTAATTTTCAAACTGTGATAACAATATTCCACCACCATAATAACACTCATGTGGTCAAAAATGTCGACAACAAAAGTGACAAACCCACAAACGGTAGAACACACACATTTTTGAGTAGAGATACATGTATAAATTATACAGCTTAAGCTGACAAAAACAGCAACAAGTGATATGTTTTTTTTGTTTGTTTTTTTAATCAAATATTATGTTCAAACTGTGATTACAATATTCCATCACCATAATAACACTCATGTTGTCAAAAATGTCAACAACAAAAGTGACAAACCCACAAACAGTAGAACACACATTTTTGAGTAGAGATACATGTATAAATGTTACAGCTTAAATAAGCTGACAAAAAGTTCAGATGAGTTCAAGATACATACTTTGTAGAACAAACACTGGAGTCGACTAGATAACACACCTGCTAAAACTTGCTGACCAAAAAGCTTTGAAATTTCTCTTCCTCATAAGAACAAAAAAATCTTTAAAAAAAGAAGAAAATGCACTCTTTCTTTTCCTTGTAATAAAACACTACTACATCTGCTACTAAAAAAACAAAGAATGTTCATTAAAAAAAGAAAACCCATCTGCAAACTTGACCAGTTGACTTTTACAGTAAAGTTGAAACATTCAAAGCTATATGTACACAAAATATATGTAGACTTGTGATATATATATATATATATATATATATATATATATATCTCTCTCTCTCTCTCATCTCTCTATATATATATATATATATAATGAATTTTAAAAAAAAAAATATATATATATATATTGTAACATTTATCTTGCAAAACCTAATGCCTTCAAGTGAAATGTATAGAGCTCTCCAGGTAATACGGCTTTTTAATGACAATCCTGCCAAGTGCAGCTTGCTAGCGCTGCCATGGGTTCTTTTACTTGCTGTAAATGCATGTTTCAAGACATATTGCTCTTGGACTAAAAAATGGAGAGCATATATATGCAGATGTCTTTTTTTGGTCGTGCATCAATCTATGAGAACGTAAAGGACTTATCCCTTCAAGATACATATTAATTAATCCATTTTTCATTTTCTTTTTTTCTCCTTGGATGAAAAACCCCAATTACCAAAAGGTATCAGCTGGATCATTTGTGGATATTCAATTTTTTCTGTATTAAAAAAAGCAAACAGCCACCATCAACGTAAGTTGACGAAAATAAGCATATACAGGCACACTGATACAAATCTTCATACACAACGGAGTTAAAAAATTTGTATTGTTCACAATTAAATACATTAATATATACAACACACTAACAGCTGAAAACAGCTGTATATATATATATATATATATATATATATTATATATATATATATATATATATATATATATATATATAATATATACATACATACATACATACATACATACATACATATATACATACATACATTACATACATACATACATACATACATACATACATACATACATACATACATACATTACATACATACATACATACATACATACATACATACATACATACATACATACATACATACATACATATACATATAATATCACACAGATACAAAAGCA
>CM060345.1:30030808-30048308 GCA_030674155.1 Stramonita haemastoma
ATTCTGTCCAGCGTTGGAGGATGGCATTGTTTTCCGTTAAAAGATTTCCTTCTTTGTCTTCAATAACAGAGGCTTTAGGCTGTGTGGTTTTCGTTAGTGCTTTCAAAGTGTCGTAAGCTGTTTTGCTGTTTCCCTTGGTCATTCCAGCTTCGATGTTGTTGCATTGTTCTTCTATCCACGCTTCTTTGGCTTCTCTCATCTTTTTCCTCACTTCTCTGTGGCTATCCATGTACTTCTTGTAAGCTTCTTGACTTGTGAACTTTTGTTTTTTAAGTTCTCTTCTTTTGTCGCAGAGGTCAAGAACCTCATTTGTCACCCAAGGTTGTTTCTTTGTTCTGCTTCTTCCTAATGTTTCTTCTGCTGCTGTCGTTAGCACTTCTTTGATGTTGTTGGCCAATGTGTCCACATCATTGTCGATGGCTGTGAGTGCGGCGAACTTTCCTCCAATGTTGGCTTGGAAGATCTCAACCACTGTTGGGTCTTTGAGTCTTTCCAGGTCGAATCTTATGCGTGGGCTTTTTGGCTGTTGTTTTGCTTTCAGTTTCAGCCTGATGGTGGTAAGTACAAGGTCGTGGTCACTGCCAATGTCAGCTCCTGGGAATGTTCTTGTGTTTGCCTTGTTTATGCTGGATTTGAATCTTTGGGGTGACAGAATGTAATCAATTTGATTATGAATCAGACCATTTGGTGAGTGCCAGGTTGATGTTCTGGATGGCTTGTGAGGGTGGAGTGTGTTAGCCAAAGTCAGTTTGTGCTTCTTTGCGAATTCCAGCAGCCGCTGTCCTCTGTCATTTCATACATGTATGAAAATTGAATTAATAATGCAAAAATACACTTCAGATCTCTTCCATACAGATCCAGAATACATAATTTTAAATGCTCAAAAACAGCAGCTGAGTAGGGCAACAAAACCTCATCTCCTGTTATATTGCATCTCTCAAAATACAAAACAGTCAATGACCGATCCAAACAAAAAAAGGAATGTGACAAAACATCACAGCAACTGCATTGTCAGTAGATAAGATATGCATTGAAGTAAACCAGATCCAAAATTGACAGTAGGTAGTTACGAGAAATGGTCCTTAGCAAAGTTCCAACCTGTCTGCTGGATTCAGGAAAAAGAAATTACAAAACAAAAACGGGACGGACAGTTGAAAACAACTCAAAATCATCTTCAACACGTTTGAAAACAAACAAACAAACAAACAAAAGGGCTCATCATTATTGCACATTGTTAATATTGAGTGGTACTTTAAAGTAACATTCTCACTAGTAGTAATATATAATGGAAATGAAATTGGTAATATCGAGTGATACTTCAAAGTAACATTCTCACTAGTAGTAATATATAATGGAAATGAAATTGGTAATATCGAGTGATACTTCAAAGTAACATTCTCACTAGTAGTAATATATAATGCAAAACGACATTGGTAATATTGAGTGATACTTTAAAGTAACATTCTCACTAGTAGTAATATATAATGCAAAACGACATTGGTAACATTGAGTGATACTTCAAAGTAACATTCTCACTAGTAGTAATAAATAATGGCAATGACATTGGTAATATTGAGTGATACTTCAAAGTAACATTCTCACTAGTAGTAATAAATAATGGAAACGACATTGTTAATATCGAGCGATTCTTTAAAGTAACATTCTCACTGGCAGTAGAATATAACGAAAATGAAACAGGAAAAAAAAACTCATAACATAATAAAGAAAAGAACCAAATTCACAAAAATGGTTTACATTCTTCCTTATTGTGTTCTCCCATGATCAACCCTTACATTAACTGATCAAAAAAGTGCTCATAACGACACAGCTTAGCACCATTACCTGGTGCACACTGCAATGATAACGGTAATAAATACTAACTGAAAAAAAAAAGTTAAACCATACCACTGAATAAGCCACATCACAACAATGGGGAGATGGCTGACACGTACAATCACACATCTCTTCACCTAATTTCTGTTCTTCAGATTTCCCCCCCCTGCTTCCTTTTTCTTTAAACTGCAAAACAGTTATCAAATTCTCCGCAAATGTTTTGGTATTTTCAGAGATTTTAAGAGTAAAGCTTCCACCAAAACCTTTGGCACTGACTAAACTGGCATCTTTATCAAAAAAACAAAACAACAACAACAACACACAAAAAAAAACCCAACCCCCCAAGTGACTGAAAGAACTACTCCGCTACTCTTGATCCCCAAACTCCAGCCAAGCCTGCTGAACTCAAATCATGACAAAAAAACCTCCACTGACACCAAAGCTTTACGTCCTTTAAGCACATGTAAATTCTGTGTTTGAAAAATAACTAACACAGACATAACCGTACTGCTTCGGTGTGACAGTTAAGGACAATGCCACTGCATCTCTCCCGTCTAGTTTTCAAAGCAGGCAGTGTCTAAGTCATTACCGTGACTTTGTTTTATGTTGGCTTCTCATCTGTGTTTGCCTGTGATGTTCACTCATCCTGTGATGTTCACTGTTCACTCGTCCTGTGATGTTCACTGTTCACTCGTCCTGTGAATCGTGACTGCCAGAACTGGACGCTGCAATCAGCTTTCTACGCAAAACCCCATTCAGCCTTTCCAGTCTGCAAAGACACACACATGCACACAGACACACACACACAGGACACATGCATGCACATTCACAAAAGTGCACACACCACACACACACACACACACACACAACACATACACACCACACACATATGCACACACCCACAAATCCATAATTATTCCCCATCATATGTACATAAGAAATCTTTTTTCTTTTTTTTTTCTATCTGGACTCATGTGTACAGGTGAAATCATAATACACTTCACACACACACACACACACACACACACACACACACACACACACACACAACACACACACACACACACACACACAACACCCACATCCACACACACACACACACTTCACTACATTACACACAACACACACACACTCCCCCCACACACACACACTTACCCCCCCCCCACCCACTACACACACACACTCACCCACACACACACACACACACACTCACTCCCCCCCCCTACACCCACTTCCCCCCCCCCCCCCACACACACACTACACCCTCCCCCCAACACACATACCCCCCATACCTATTCCTCTCCTCCTTCTCCTGCTTGCACACGGCCTCCAGCTCCTCACAGCGCAACTTCAGAAACGACCTTTCCTGGTTGGCTCGTCGCAGCTGTTCCAACAGTTGGTTGTCCTCCTTCATCGCTGTCGGGCCTTCCTCGTCGATGTCGATGTTGTCGTTGTTGCGTCGTCTTCATCCTCCATCTTCTTCTTCTTCAGCTTGCCGTCCTCTGCAGGGTTCATCTTGTCAAAGTTGTTGGTTGGGCTGTCTGCGAACAGGGCTTTGTGGAGGCTGTGAAAAAAAAGGAGAGTATATAAAAAAAGTTTGATTAAAAATGAATTTTTTTTTACAATATGTTCATTTTTTGGAAAAAAGGACAGTTGGATTTGATTATACACGAGGGGGAAGGGGGGGCGTTAAAATAGGTAAATCTCTTATTCTTTTTTTTTTTTTTATCCATCAACACACACACAAACACAGACACACACACACACACAAACACAGACACACACACACACACACAAACACACACACACACACACACACACACACACACACGCACACATGGGAGATGGGATAGCCTAGTGGTCAGAACATTGCGCTCGCACTTTGACGACCCAGGTTCGATTCCTGTTCGAGGGGATATTTTCCCATGGAGTTAACATCAGTGCTGACTCCACTCTCCCCAAAAGTCCTTCAGATGAGTCTATAATCCGAGGCCCTGTGTACGAACACATGCAGAACATCTTGCGCACATGTTAAATCCTGTTCCACTTTTTGTAAGAGTAGGCCTTTGTGTGCCAGTGGGAACAGATGACTAGATTAACAAAACTGCATACACACGAGGACTGATTGTAAAAAAGCACATGAGCGCTTATTCCATTATCCTCAAGATAAAAGAATAAATAAATTTTAAAAAAAATAATAAATAAACACACACACACAAATGTTATCACACACACACACTCTCCACGCACACACACTAACACCGCCCCCCCCCCCCCCCCCCCCCCCCCCCCCCCCCCCCCCCCCCCTTACACACACACCCACCCATCAACAACACACACACAGCACACAAACACACACACACACAACATACCACACAACACACACAATACACACACACAACCACACCCCCCCTCCTTACACCCCCCCCCCCCCCTCCTTACACCCCCCCCCCCCCCCCCCCCTCCCCCCCCGCACACACACACACACACCAAACGACCAACTATAGCTGACAATCATAAAACACCAGACAAGTCACTGGCCTGAAATGTCAAAACACTGGAGCACAGAGGGAAGGACAAAAAGGCAGAGTGGACTGTGAGGCCACTGACCTGATGTAGAGATTCCTGTCCACCAGTTCATCCTTCAGCTGCAGGGCAGTGTTCTCCGCTCTGTCCTTCTCTCTTTGCAGAGCCGTTATCTTGGCCTGCACACACGCACGCACGTATACACGCACGCATGGACATACAAACACATGCACACACACACACGTACACACACACACACACGTACACACACACACACATACACACACACACATACACACACAACACACAAAATCACAAATATGCAAATATCACATAATATAATACATGTACACACACACACACACACAAAATCACAAATATGTAAATACACTCAATGTACACATGTATACACATACATCAGCCTCATCACCACTCACCATCAACATCTGTTCTCGTTGTGTCCTCATTCGAAGCTGCTGAAGCTGAGTCTTCTCCCTTTCCACTTGCAGCTTTTCACCAAGAAAAACGAAAAAAGACAGGATGATTAGTTTGACCTTCAACCAATACACACTATATGAGTATTTAAAAAAAAAAAAAAAAAAAAAATATATATATATATATATATATATATCCTTACATGTATGCGTTCTCATAAACAAGCACACACTGCATACAAACATAGGCATATAAAATATATAGACATACTTATAAACATAGATATATAGTCATGCCTATAAGCATATCCACAAAGATATAATAGATATATATATATATATCTATGCATTTCTTTTTTTTCATCAAGCCATCTTGTGTGTGTGTTGTGTGTGTGTTTTGTGTGATTGTGTCTTGTGTGTATGTTGTGTGTGTGTGTCTTGCGAGTGTGTGTGTGTGTGTGTGTGTGTGTGTGGTGTGTGTGTGTGTGTGTGTGTGTGTGTGTGTGTGTGTGTGTGTGTGTGTGTGGCGTGCATCCCTCCCACACACACATCACACACATCTCCTAACACCCCCCCCCCCCCAAACACAAACACACACACAAATACACACAAACATACACATCCCCCCCACACACACACTCAACTACCCCCCCCCCCCATCTCCCAACACACACACATCTCCCAACACACACAAACATCCCTCCCCACACACGCATACATCTTCCCCCCCTCCCCCACAATCTCCCCCCCTCCCCCCACACCCACCTGTTCCAGGGCCTGGTCTCTCTGCTCCATCACCACCTGCATTTCCTCCTGGTACAGGTGTCTCTCGGTCTCCCGCTGCCGCCCCAGCTCTTTCAGCGCGTCCTTCAGGGAGGTCACTCTCCCCACGTCCCGGCTGGCCCCAGCAGAGGGCGGCGCGGAGTGCACTCCCTTTACGTCCTGGAGCAAAAGAGTTAATGGGAATAAACTATTGTGAATTGTGAAAGATCATTTTTTTGTAAGAAAAAGTACTGAAAATTTTGGGTGCGTGCATTTCGGATGTGTGCTGATGTTCAGAAAACCTGTGTTGTGCTGTATTGATATTATTTTTATGTGGTTACTGTTTTTATATATGGTTTGTAACCCACTGGAATTTCTCTGTTTTCAATATAACAAAGTATTTTGAATTTGAATTTGGATTTGAATTTGAAATTTCACTGGGAAAATTTCGCTGTATGATTAAAAAGTTCAAGTCTGTCCCGAGCCTAAGGCTCATCAGGCCGGTGCTTATCCCGGTTTCTGTGGCGTTAAGCGACTGAGAGTCATAGACTCCCCCCTGGACAGGACGCCAGTCTATCGCAGGGTTAACCCCAACACAAGGTTGGTACCCCTTTTACACCTGGGTGGGGTGAGAAAATAGCCGTAAAGTGCCTTTTCCAAGGGCACAACGCCATAGCCGAAAGCTGGGATCGAACCCACAACCTTTAGATTACGAGTCCAACGCCCTAACCACTAGACTACAGCAGCGGCTTGTACGATTACTCTTCTGAATTTAATCCTCTGAATTCCGAGTATTTAAAAAAAAAAGTATTTATATATTTTGTTGTTTTTGTTGTTGTTGTTGTGAGTTCGAAGTATGGCTGCCTATATGGCGAGGTACTTGAAACAAGTCATTCACTCAAACTTCTCATTCAGTAGTGAGCACTTTCAATCTCACAGGGATTTCCCAGGTGGAATGGATGAGTGAGTCAGAGTACTGTACATTCTGGGTGACAGACCTCCAGAGTGTTAAGCTGGGGAACGCACAACTATGGGAATAGATGACAAGATTTACAAAACTGCATAAACACAGGGACTGGATGTAAAAAAGCACAAGAGTGTTTATTCCAGTATCCTTGATATTTAAGAATAAATAGAAAAAAATTTCCAAGGGAAAAGTAACTATTTAGGTTTTTCTGTGATGGGGATTAAAAAAAAACAATTTAACCATTTACACACTCAATAACAAAACTGAATGAACACAGACGCTTCAAATCAGAAACCGAAAAAAGGAAGGAAGGTGGCAGGATGGTTAAGATGTTCACCTGCCTAACAAGTAAACCGCGAGGTTCTGGGTCCAGTTCCCAACTTCACCCTTTCTTCCCAGTTTAACCACACACAAAAAAAGATCAAACTGAATGTCCAAGTCCTTTGGATGAGACTATAAACTGAGGCCCCATGTGCAAACCCATGCAGAACATCTTGAGCACACATTAAAAACCTGTTCCGCCTTTCGGAAGAGTGGGCCAATTTGTGCTGGTAGGAACGGATGACAATTTTTGTTTAAACGTATGCACACAGAAGTCATGTTTAGACACCATCCCCGAAGTCGGAATACGGGTACCTAATGATAGATGGAGGGGGCCAGGGGGGAGGGAAACAGTCGCATACATAAAAAAAATCCCATAACTGGTGAACTGGAAGCTTTTGTCAAGGAACAGAGAAAAAAAGAAACAAAGAAAAATCCATAACAAATACTACTTTAGGTGGATCAGAGGTCTTGAGGTAACGCGCCTGTCTAGAAAGTGAAAAGTCCGGGTCAGAGTGTGCGGTGGTTCAAATCCCGTTTGAGCCCAAAACTTTCTCTCCATCCATTAGACCATGAGTGGTGGTCTGGGCGCTATTCTTTTGGATGAGATGAGAAACTGAGGTCCCGCATGTTACACATCATTATACGCACGTAAAAGAACCTACAGCAACAAATTCTGTAAAAAAAATCCACTCTGATAGGGAAACAAATACAGTTGCAGACAGGCAAAAAAAAAAAAAAAGGTAGGCGCTGCACTTGTGGTGATGCGCTCTCCCCAGGGAGAGAGAGAGCAGCCTGAATTTCACACAGAGAAATCTGCTGTGACATAAAGTGGTATAGAATATAAAATATAACAAAGTAAAAGGTTAAGGTAAAGGTGTCCCATAACCTGTATGGTCATAGGGGAGCAAGGCGTCAGAGACCTCAGCTTCTCCAGGGGCCAGCATATTGAGAGCGGTGCCCATCTCCTCTCCCTCGCTGCTTTACCTTCCCTGACCCTAAAGAGGGCAGGTACCCATTACAGCTGGGGGGACTGGGGAAACTGTGCTATAGCCAAGGCGCGCAAATCAGAGCGCTCGCTTTCCCCCAGCCAGGTTAAACAGCGTCAAGCGTGGAAATAAAGTATAAAATAAAAATTACCGTCATGTCATCCAGCTCCACTTCCTCTTCCTCACTGGACTCCTCTGTGTCTGATGCTGCAGACAGGTATTTCATGGCGGAGCGGTCGCCTGATCTGTTGTTTTTTTTGGACAAAATGACAATTACACTTCAACCCCTGCTCTGAGTAGAAGGTGGAAGGTGAAGGTAAAAGGTAAAGGTGTCCCATAACCTAGGGGTTGTAGGGAAGCGAGGCGTCAGAGACCTCAGCTTCTCTAGGGGCCAGCATATTGAGGGCGGCGCCCATCTCCTCTCCCTCGCTGCTTTACCTTCCCTGACCCTAAAGAGGGCAGGTAGCCATTTACAGCTGGGTGAACTGGGGGGACTGTACTGAGGCCAAGGCACACAAACGGTCACCCATCCAACTGGTAACCACGCTCGATGCTGCTTAACTTGACTGGGGGAAAACGAGAGCTCTGATCACTGAGCTATCTTGCCCCTGTTTCAATGTGGAAACAGAACAGAAATGTCCATACCTGATTTCCCTTTTAGTGCAACAGTGTTATAGAAGGTAGTAATTTTGACCCTCTTGCATTCAGATTCTCTGAACACAAACTGCCCCTAGATTTCGCATTCCATCACAAAATCAGGTCAGGCACACATGCTGGCTGGCCTTTTCCTCCTCCTGAGTACATACCAGCAGCTATAATTACTTCCAGACTCTCACTACAGGCTTTGTGCATGTGGCCTGATACAGCTTTTGTATATGGTAGCAATCGGTGAAGGTCACTGCCTGATGAAAAAACTACTATGTGTAAATCCTGGCAAATTCTGGTTCAGGATTCAGGGGGGCCAATTATTCAATCCTGGCAAATCCCGGTTCGGGATTAAGAGGATTAATATATTGTGACAAGTTATCTGACTCTTAATCTTTGTTCTTACTGCACAAATATGCTATCAAGGGCTTGGATTCTAGTTTTTCATATTTTTTTTTAATAAGCTGCATTACCCAGTGCATTCTTTAACTATTTCTGTGAAGCCATTTTTCAATATAATGACTAAATTTTTTAAATACCTTCTACTGTACACACACACACACACACACACACACACACACACACACACACACACACACACACACACTGCTCTTTTCCTAAGAGCATGCCATTGTGTGCCGGTGGGAACAGACGACAAGATTTACAAAACTGCATACACAAAGGGACTGGATGTAAAAAAAAAGCACATGAGTGCTTATTCCATTATCCTCAATATATAAAAGAATAAATAAAATAAAAATAAACGAGTGTAAAAGAATAAATAAAATAAAAATAAATAATAGTGTAAAAGAGTAAATAAAATAAAACTAAACAACAGTATAAAAGAATAAATAATATAAAAATGAATAATAGTGTAAAAGAATAAATAAAATAACAATAAACAATAGTGTAATAGAATAAATAAATAAACAAAAAAAACAATAGTGTAAAAGAGTAAATAAAATAAAAATAAACAATAGCGTAAAAGAATAAATAAAATAAAAATAAGATGTAAAAAAAGCACACGAGTGCTTATTCCATTATCCTCGAAATATAAAAGAATAAATGAAATAAAAATAAATAACAGTGTAAAAAAATAAATAAAATAAAAATAACAATAGCGTTACGGTCGTACCCTTTTTCCCTGCTGGTTTCTCTCCTCAGCATGTGTTCCAGGTCCAGGATCAGCTCCTCTCTGTCCTCCTCTGCCTGTCTCACTCTGGTCACCATGGCTTCCTCGCGCCGCGCTTCGCCGCGCCCTCACTCCCGCATCAAGTCTGACCACCACCGCAACAACAACAACAACAGCGCTGAGCTTATACTGCTGGAACTTGCCAAAGTTCATGCACCGACCTGACTTGTCAGGTCTTAACCCTCTAGTCCCGTAACGGATTTACCAGGATTGAATAACTACCCCCTCTAAGTCCCGAACCGGGATTTGTCGGGATTACACAAGTAGAATTTCATCACACTGTTGACCATCACTAATTGCTACCACATGCCAAAGCTCTTATCAGGCTAGAAGGAGAAACCCTGTGAGAGTCTGGAAGAATATAGTATGGTGTACTGAGGAGTATGAAGGCAAGTGACATGAGTGTGACTCGATTTCGTGATGGAATGTGAAATCTAGGGGCAGTTTGTGTTCAGAGAATCCAAATGCAAGAGGGTCAATACATTTTCACTCATGTGACAGACAACTACCCTGGAGTTAACATCAGTGCTGACTCCACTCTCCCCAAAAGTCCTTTGGATGAGATTGTAAACTGAGGCCCCGTGTGTGTGAACGCACGCAGAACATCTTGCGCACATGTTAAATACTGTTCCACTTTCAGTGAGAGTAGGTCTTTGTGTGCCAGTGGGAACAGACGACAAGATTTACAAAACTGCATACACACGGGGACTAGATGTAAAGAAGTACATGAGTACTTATTCCATTATCCTTGATATAGAAGAATAAAAACTTTTTTTTAAATTTTAATAGCTAGCGTTGGAGTGTTCAGTGAAGAAGAAGAAGAAGAAGAAGAAGAAGAAGAAGAAGAAGAAGAAGAAGAAGAAGAAAAGAAGAAGAAGAAGAAGAAGAAGAAGAAGAAGAGAAAAAGAAGAATTAGAAAAAGAAGAAGAAGAAGAAGAAGAAGAAGAAGAAGAAGAAGAAGAAGAAGAATTAGAAAAAGAAGAAAAAAAAGAAGAATTAGAAAAAGAAGAAGAAGAGAAAGAAGAAGAAAAAGAAGTAGAAGTAGAAAAAGAAGAAGAAGAAGAAGAAGAAAAAGAAGAAGAAGAAGAAGAAGAGAAAGAAGAAGAAGAAGAAGAAGAAGAAGAAGAAGAAGAAGAAGAAGAAGAAGAAGAAGAAGAAGAAAAAGGAAGAAGAAGAAGAAGAAGAAGAAGAAGAAGAAGAAGAAGAAGAAGAAGAAGTAGAAAAAGAAGAAGAAGAATACCGCTTGAAAGGAAAAGGGGAGTAGGGGTGGGGGTGGTGGGGTGGATATCTTAGTGGTTAGAACACCGAGTCTGTGATCTGACAGCCTGGATTGAAGCTATCGATGTGATGCCTGTTCGAGGGATTCTTTTACACCTTGGAGTTAAAATCAGAGCAGACTCCACTCTCCCCTGAAAGTCCTACAGATGAGACTATAAACCAAGATCCCCAGTGCAAACGCATGCAGAACATCTTGTGGGTTTGTTAAAAACCCTTTTCCACCTTTTACGAAGAGTAAGCCAATGCATGTTGGTAGGAACGGATGACAGATTAAAAAAAACACACAAAAAACCCCCATGAGTGCACACAGGCATCGAGTTTAGACAGTCATCATCCCAGGAAGTTGGAATGTGGCTACCTTTTGAGTGGCTACATGTGCAAAATCTCACCACTGGTGAGCCTAAGAGATCTAGCCATGGAACACCTATCTACCGTTGGCCGCCGCTCTTTCTCTATTTCTGGTCCATCAATCTGGAATGACCTCCCTCTCTCCCTTCGGCAAAAGCCTACATATGACACTTTTAAATCCAACCTCAAGACACATTTATTTCAAACCTAAGATTTTCGCTTTCTGTTTCCATCTCATATCTGTCCCTGCCTTCATAATCTGAAATCCCGTTCACCCTGCCAAAGTGTATAACCTTTATAAGCGTGTGTGTGTGTGTGTGTGTGTGTGTGTGTGTGTGTGTGTGTGTGTGTGTGTGTGTGTGCGTGTGCGTGTGTGTGCGCGCAAGTGAGTGTGTGTACATTCGGATTTACTAAAACTATTAATTGTTGTCGATTGCTTGTGTGTTGTATAGGTCGAATGCAAGCGCTTTGATTTGTTTTTGTTTTTTTTGCAAGATGTAGCGCTATATCAATTCCATATATTATCATTATTATTCTTATTTTAAATCATCATTATTATTATCATTATTAAATGTGTGAAGCATGTGTTTCTCTCTGCCAGACCTTCCAGCTTGGAGGCGGCCTTAGCATCCAGGGTGCCATCTTGGGGCGTCTCTGTCAGGATCTGCTGCTTCAGGGTCTCCACCTCCCTCGTGCACAGCGCCAGTCTCTCCCGCAGCTGCCAGACATGAAACCTCACTTCAGTTAAAAACAACAACAAAAACCCCCCCCAAACAAACACAGAGACATACTCCTCTGAAGTCCGAGTATGGCTGCCTATATGGCGAGGTACTTGAAAACAGTCATACACGCAAACTTCTCATTCAGTGTGTGCAATTTCAATCTCACAGGGATTCCCAGGTGGGATAAGTGAGTCAGAGAACACGTTCTGGGTGACCCCCCAGAGTGTTAAGCTGGGGAACAACAACAACAACAACAAAGAGACACATAAGTTACTGCAACTGTAAAGTCTGTCTGCCTGCCTGTCTGTCTTTGCAACGGTTTCTTTCTTCTTTTTTTTTTTGGTGGTTGTTAAAATCGTATTTTTATAAGGAAATTCATATTTTCGTATTTAGGGTAATAAAAATCGTAAAAATACGATAAAATTGTATGGGTAGGCAGGTCTCACACACACACACACACACACACACACACACACACACACACACACACACACACACACACACACACACACCCACCCCCCAACACACACCTCCTGATTGGCAGTTCTCAGTCGATCGATCTCCTCCTGTACTGGAGACATCTGCTGTGGAGCCGACAGATCATCCAGGGGACCCCTTCCATTCAGCGACGGCACGGAACGAACCCCCACTCCACTGTGCGGAAACATCACACGGTATTTCTCCCCACCCCCCTGCAGCCCACTCTCTTTAGGCAGAGAGGAGGGAAGGGCATAGTGGGAGGAGGCCATGCTGCTAGCGCTCTGGGAATACAGCTCCGGCTTTTGAGCAGCAGGGATGTGCTCTGGCGAGGCTGCGGAATTTTGAGCATTGGGTGTTTGGAGTTCTATGCCCCCCAATGGTGCCTGGTTGGCGTCACGAGCAGCAGCAGCAGGAGGAGGGGCATGGGGGAAGGTGTGGGCTGGCATTGTGCTGTGGTTGGATGCTGAGGCAGCGTGAATGTCTGCACGGGCTGGTGGTGGCGGTAATTTGTTTCCCATACCTGAAAACCAAAGAACAGCAATCAACTTCTTCTCTGATGTTCTGTGCCAAGCTTTTTCTTTTTATATCACACACACAAACACACACACACACACACACACACACACACACACACACACACACACACACACACACACACACACATATACATACATATATATATATATATATATACATATTCGTTCAGTTATATCTTGTGAATATAGTCTATTTTTCTATAAGACTTCAACCAGTTCCAAGAACTTCTGTTAAAAGTCAATATAAAACTCTTTATTATCAAGGAGCACAGAAGGAGAAAACGAAAACTACCATGCAGAAGGAGAAGACTAAAACTATCCCATTTGAGACAACAGACTCCTCACTCATTCCCTCCCTACCTTCAGGCACACCAGCATTGCCTCCCAGACAACCGTCCACCTGCTCCCCGTTCAGCAAGGGAAACGACCGAGACTGGGAGAGCCCGGGGCGCGACGCAGTCGTCTGCCCCTCTCTGGGGCCGTAGCCAGGGGAGCGACCCCTACAGAACTCAGGGAACTCCAGGGCGTCAGGGAGTAAGGGCTGTACATGGGAAAGGTGTGGTGACCCACAGGAAAGCCCCCTGCCCCTGGTGGGTAGTGCGGGTAGCTGAAGGGAGCGAAGACAGAATTGGCTGAATGATGCAGAGGGGGCGGAGACATTCTCCCTCTGCGGTGTCTGCTTCTGGATTTTCTGTGCCGGTGGTGGACGTCTTCGTCTTCAAAATCTGACTGGCTGCTGTCTTCAGGGTCCGTGTTGTGATATGGCTTGCTCTGACGTGGTGATTTTGAGGGCTGCTGTTCAAAATCTGGAAGAAAGAAACAGAAAAAACAAAAAAAGCATGAAATGTGTGTTTTGATGTTGAAGGAGTGTAGAGGATGTTATAAAGAGTATGATAGTAAATAAGCACTCGTATGCTTTCAGAGAAATAAAAGGGAAAAAAACTGAAATAAACATACTCAACACTCGCCGAACTGTCTTCTTGCTGTGGTTTCCTTCTCTGGGACTGCATGAACTGTGGAGCAAAAAACAAACAAACAAGACGTTCAAACCAGGCTGCATTTCTAACAAGGATCACAATCATACAAGCTCCGCCCCCACCCCACCCCCACCCCAAATTAACAGATTTATGTCAGTAAAGCTCCTAAACTAACATTAAATCAAAGTCTAATCTTTTTTTCTCTTACCCAACAATGCCATTGGTGTGGCCATTTTTATGCGCTTTGTAAATTATTGAGCCATTCACGAATTCCCGCAGTTGGAATATGGTTACCTTAATGGTGGGTAAAAACAGTCACATACAGTACCCAGAATCTTACCAATGGTCAACCTTGTAGTTCTGACTGAGGACCCCCCCCCCCCCCCCCCCCCAAGAAAAAAAACAACATTTTCCCCCCTTTGACAGAACATAGGAAGATTATGAAAAAATTGTTAAAAACCAAACAACAAAGAAACAGAACATTACATTTTATACTACAGAAAAGTCAGTACTTTATTTCAAAACAATGTCTTTTTACAGTGTTAGTAACATTAATGGTAATACTGATGATCTATGACAGTCATAATTATACACGACATCAACAATAATGATCTGCAATACACCAAAAAATATGAATAACCAGAATATCAAACCATACGAAAAAAAAGAAGGCAATGTAATTTTGTATACAATCAGTATTAAACACAGCAACCAAAAAAAACAACTAAAGTATAACAGACCTTTCAGCATTTTTACGGGATGCTCTCGACTTTGTGATAACTTCTTCATCTGCCTCCGAGTCTTCACTGGACTCCATTGCTTCTTTCGGCTCCAGCAGTGGGTCTGTTTTACTGGCCCGAGGAAGGCGATTACGAAGCTCCGAATTCACCTCTGGGGAGCTGTAGGGATCAACAAGGTACTGGCGCAGTCGTTTCTCCGCTTCTTTTCTGCGGATCACCTCTTCTTCTATGGTCTTTTCTCTGCATAATAATAATAATAATAATAATAATAATAATAATAATAAAATGGAGGCTTATATAGCGCAAATTCCCCCAAACATTACATAACATGCATAACATTCACACAAACTTTTTATCAATTAAATAGACACAACTATGGGGATATTTGGGGGGGGGGGGGGATAGCTCAGTGGTCAGAGCACTCACTTTCCCCCAGTCAAGTTAGGCAGCATCGAGCGTGGTTACCAGTTGGATGGGTGACCGTTTGCACACCTTGGCTTCAGTACAGTCCCCCCCAGTTCACCCAGCTGCAAATGGGTACCTGCCCTCTTTAGGTTCAAGGAAGGTAAAGCAGCGAGGGAGAGGAGATGGGCGCCACCCTCACTATGGTGGCCCCTAGAGAAGCTGAGGTCTCTGATGCCTCGCTCCCCTATGACCACACAGGTTATGGAACACCTTTACCTTTACTATGGGGATATTACTGTAGTGTTATACTTTTAGTCATTGGTCTCTGAGGATTCTAGTTCAGAGTTCTCTAAAAAATTGTAGATCTAGATCATCGGAATAAACAACTAATCGAGGTCTCCATGTGAAATCTATACAAACTCCATAGCTAAATGACGATCACTTGATGAACACAAACAAAGGATAAAGTCAGTAGCAACATAAAGCACCAGGGACTGGGCATGAATTTATTTTATCTCATGCCTAAAAGTAGTTTCACTACTTGTCATGGCAGTCAACATCTTACTCTTTTATCATATGATATAATGAAATGATATGCCTAAAACTGTGCAGAAGTTGACCTCTTACTCTTGTGAAAATTACTTGTTCTCAGTTTCGGTGTTTGTCTTTAACTTGGTGAAGTACGATCTACGACACACACACACACACACACACACACACACACACACACACACACACACACACACACACGTATGCTCAAGAACACAGATGATATACAGGCATATATGCAAAATGATCAACAGCCTCAAGAGCAACACACATAAACAAACAACAACAACAAAATTACAATATAGATTTTAAATCATATGTAAACTCACTAAACTGTCAATATGCATCAACAAAAATCATATGGAATAGAAACATTATAAGCAAAAACAGTTACACACATGCAATCAAATTAATCATTATAAGTATGGACATCATATAGGCCTAACGAATAAAAGTTCAAATCATTAAATTATTTATTACCTAAAAAGAACCCAAATAAATATATATTCATTAAAATAATCAGGTTAATATTTCCAATAAGAATTTATAATATATTCATTCGTTTATATCAACATACAAAACGTCCCTATTACAACAACGCAGTCAACAGGCAATATGCCTCAAACAGTTAATTATACTATTGCTATTTAATATAATATTAGCAAACCCAACTGTTCAAGTAAACATGAACAGTATACAACCATATAATTTCCACTGCAATTTGATTAAATGCAATTTCACAGCCCTGTTGCAGAAGAGCAAGCTTAGCAATGCCTCTTCACTTCTGCACGCGGGATCAATACACTGCCGAAGTGATTAAGATTAGATGAGTTGACGTATTGATCTAGAGAGAGACTGCCATGGGGGCAGTCAACAGCCTCCATGGGATGTAGGGGATGGGCCCCTACAATGGCAACATGAATCATTCATAACGATCTTTCAGCCACTGGCCAGTACCACTTACTTTTCAGCAATTTCATCTTTCATTTCCGACACTTTGTTTCGGCAGTTTTCTAAAGCTCCCCTCATTGTACTGATCAACTTTTTCTCTTCATTCGGAAGCCTTTCGAAGTGTTTCTCGGGGGTTCTGTCCAATCTTCTGTGGTATCTCACTATGGTCTCGTCTGCTTTCTCCGCCATGTCACGCAAGCTGTTGTTTTGTTTCCGGTTACCTTTGACCTTTCTATTAAAGACGCGGCCAACTTCCGTTTCTACAGAGTGGGGGGAAATAAGTTATGACGAGAAATAGGCTAGAGAAGTACAGACAATAGACCCAAAATTATGGAAGAAGAACGAGTGGAACTAGAGGCAGACATCGAAAAGCTGCATCACACTTTAGAGGAGGATAGAAATCAATGGCAGTATGATTATATCGTCGATAGTGACGACGATGACAGCGAAGAGGATGACGATGTATTGTATATCGACTTGGAAAAACAAGGCTCTACTGCAGCGTCAGTGGCATCGATATCTGCAAAGAGTGCAGGTCAGGATAGAATATTATGCAATAATTAGGATGATTTGCATAGAGTTGTTGATAACTTCTTCAATGAAAGATAGGATGACTGAGCCAAATTGTAAAGGGAGTTAATTTTCAACTTGTGTACAACAAGGGAAGCAAGTGGTACACAAGTGTGTTTGTTTATTTTTATTTTATTTTATTCTCTTTTTTTTTTTAGGATGATGGAATAAGCACTCATATACCTTTATCTAATTTTTTTTTACATCTATAAGTATAAGCAAAGTGAATCAGAGTGTGTGTGTGTGTGTGTGTGTGTGTTGTGTGTGTGTGTGTG
>CM060345.1:30055808-30058308 GCA_030674155.1 Stramonita haemastoma
TGTTCTTTTTGGTTGTAGTGTGTGTGTGTGTGTGTGCATGCGCGCCCGTGCGTGTATGTGTACAATCAAATTTGTTAAAATTATGACTTGTTATTGGTTGATTGTATAAAAATATGTCGAATACAAGCGCTTTGATTTGTTTTTGCAAAGTATAGTACTATATAAATTCCATGTTTTATTATTTTTAATCTTTTATTATTATTATTATTTATTTATTTACTTATTAATACCACTTTATGTCACAGCAGATTTCTCTGTGTGAAATTCAGGCTGCCCTCCCTGGGGAGAGCGCGTTGCCTGTAGTGTAGCGCTATCCATTATTCATTTTTCTTTTTCTTGTCTGCAACTGTATATGTTTCCCTATCAGAGTGGCTTTTTTCTACAGAATTTTGCCAGGGACAACCCTCTTGTTGCCCAGGGTTCTTTTACGTATGCTAAATAATAATGTGTAACACAAGGAACCTCTGTTTATCATGTCATCCGAAAGACTAGCGCCCAGACTCCTGATCTAATGGATGGGGGAAAAGTTTTGGGCCCAAATGGGATTCGAACCACCGCACAGTCTGACCCGGACTTTTCACTTTCTAAGCAGGCGCATTACCTCTAGACCACCAATCCACTTATTATTTATTAATATTATTGTTGTTGTTGTTATTATTATCATTATCTGTGTGGCTTGCAGGGGCACTTCCAATGAGGTATTACTGCAGACAGTGGACCCTGCCAAAGTGGATTGGATGAAGATTGCAAACATGAAGGTATGATGACATCAATTATTTGTTGTTATGTTATTATTAGAAGATTGTTAAGATGAAGGTATGATCACATCAATTATGTGTTGTTATGATTAGAAGTTTGTTAACATGGAGGTATAACCAGATTTATTATTTGTTGTTATTATTAGATTGCTAACATGAAGGTATTATCACATCAATTATTTGTTATTATTAGAAGATTTACAGTTATTTTTGTTATTATAAGATTTCCAACATGAAGGTATGACCACATCGATTATTTGTTGTTATTAGAATATTGCCAACATGAAGGTATGACCAGTTTTATTATTTGTTGTTATTATTAGAAGATTGCCGACATGATCACATCAGTTATGTGTTGTTATTATGAGAAGATTGCTAACATGAAGGTATGACATCAATTATTTTTGTTATTATTAGAAGATGGCTAATATGAAGGTATGACCAGATCAATTGTTATCACTAGAAGATTGCCAACATGAAGGTATGATCACATCGATAATTTGTTGTTATTATTAGAAGATTGCCAACATGAAGGTATGACCACATCAATTATGTGTTGTTTATTGCTGTCATGTCATATTATTGTAAAATATGGTAGATAAGACAGTGGCAGTGTAACCATTTCTATAGTTTATGCGACCACGTATAAACAACAATAATAAGATGCAGGCAGAAAAACAGTGACGATGTAACCATTTTTCTATGGTTTGTGCTGCAGTTTGAGGGGCGGAGGGACTGGCTGGCGTGTAAGCGAGCGTGGATGCACAGTGTGGACCCGAAGCTGAACCACGAGGTGATGGGCCACAGCGAGGAGGATCGCCTCATCGAACTCATCAAGGAAACCAATGGCACCAACTGGATCTACGTCTCCGAAAAACTGGGGGTGAGTGAGTGGCAGGAACATTTAAAAAAAAATTTTATTTTATTTTTTATTTTTATTTTTTTCTTTTATATCAAGGATAATGGAATAAGCATTTATGTTCTTTTTTATATCCAGTCCCTGTGTGTATGCAGTGTTGTAAATTTTGTCATCTGTTCCCACTGGCACACAATGGCCTACTCTTACAAAAAGCGGAGCAGGATTTAACATGTGCGCAAGATATTCTGCATGCATTCGCACAGGGGGCCTCGGTTCATAGTCTTATCCAAAGGACTTTTGGGAGAGAGGAGTCAGCACTGATGTTAACTCCAGGGGGAAAATCCCCTTGAGCGGGATTCGAATCGGATCAAGGTTTTCAGTGGCTTTGTCCCTGAAAGTGAATCTTGAGGGTAGGACGCTAGCTGTAGTCACTGGTTTTTGGTGTGGTTTTTGTTGTTGTTTTTACACTTCTACATCTTTACTTCATACCACACTGCAATACACTTCTACATCTTTACTTCATATCACACTGCAATACACTTCTACATCTTTACTTCATACCACACTGCAATACACTTCTACATCTTTACTTCATATCACACTGCAATACACTTCTACATCTTTACTTCATACCACACTGCAATACACTTCTACATCTTTACTTCATATCACACTGCAATACACTTCTACATCTTTACTTCATATCACACTGCAATACACTTCTACATCTTTACTTCATATCACACTGCAATACACTTCTACATCTTTACTTCATATCACACTGCAATACACTTCTACATCTTTACTTCATACCACACTGCAATACACTTCTACATCTTTACTTCATACCACATGCAATACACTTCTACATCTTTACTTCATA
>CM060345.1:30063308-30065808 GCA_030674155.1 Stramonita haemastoma
ATAGGATGCCAGTCTATCGCAGGGTTAACCCCCAACACAAGGTTGGTACCCCTTTTACACCTAGGTGGGGTGAGAAAATAGCCGTAAAGGGCCTTTTCCAAGGGCACAACGCCATAGCCGAAAGCTGGGATCAAACCCGCAACCTTTAGATTACGAGTCCAACGCCCTAATCACTAGACTACAGCGGCGGCTGAAATTTACAAATCATTACCTTATTGTTTTACCTCTAAAATTGACATTATGTGTGTTTGAAAAGGGTCACACAGCGATTTCACATTCTGAGAAAATCAGGTTTAAAGTTTTCACAACTCTAGCTAGCTAATTTAGGAGAAAATATGATAAAAAGATTTTTTTTTAATTAAAAAGCTTAATAAACACATTTTAAAATTGAATCTAACCCTTTCAAGGACATTGTTAGGAACTCTTATGCCTACAGAATCCATTTTTTAAATGAAAAGTCAGAATAAAGTGGACGCTACCTTCCCTTTTTTTTTAGGGGGGGGGGGGTCTCTCCTTTTCACTGCCTGTGAGTTCAGACTCATTCTGTAAAAACAGGTCACATTAAGTCAGGGGGACGGGGTAGCCTAGTGGTCAGAACATTGCGCTCGCAATTTGACGGCCCAGGTTTGATTCCCGTTGGAGGGGATTTTTTCCCTGGAGTTAACATCAGGACTGACTCCACTCTCCCCAAAAGTCCTTTGGATGAGATTATAAACCCAGGCCCTGTGTGTGAACGCACGCAGAATATCTTAGGCACACGTTAAATCCTGTTCTGCTTTAGGCCATTGTGTGCCGGTGGGAATAGATGACAAGATTTACAAAACTGCATACTCACAGGGACTGGATGTAAAAAAAAAAAAAAGCACATGACTGCTTATTCTATTATCCTTGAAATAAAAGAATAAATAAATGAAGAAGTAAATTTTTTATTATTTTTTTATTTCTTTTTTTCTCAGATTACAAAATCGAAGAAGACAAAAACAAAAGTAAATGAAAATATGTGGGTGGGTGGGTGTGGGGGGGGGGGTGTAAATAAAAAAATCTTGATTGGTGGTGATTTCCAGGACGTGCTCACTGACTCTCCGGTTTTTCCCTGTGCAGATACTGCAACAGCCTGGATCCCAACATTTCGGGAAAGTGCTGGTCCTATGAGGAAGACAAGACTCTGCTGAAACTGGTGGCCCAGCATGGGAAAGGTCAGCCCTCTGCTTTCTGTTCTTTTTCTTTCTTTCTTTCTTTCTTTATTTTTATTTATTTATTTATTTTTATTTATTTATTTATTATTTTTGATTTTATTTATCTATTTATTCTTTTATATGGAGGATAATGGAATAAGCCCTCATGTGCTTTTTTACATCCAGTCCCCGTGAGTGTGTGTGTGTGGACTCAATAAAAAGAATGAAGATAAAACGTGTGTGTGTTATTTATTTATTTATTTATTTTTAATTCTTTTATATAGAGGATAATGGAATAAGCACTCATGTGCTTTTTTATATCCAGTCCCTGTGTATATGCAGTTTTGTAAATCATGTCATCTGTACCCACCAGCACATGATGGCCTACTCTTATGAAAAGCGGGACAGGATTTAACGTGTGCGCGAGATGTTCTGTGTGAGTTCGCACACGGGGCATCAGTTTACAGTCTCATCCGAAGGACTTGTGGGGAGAGTGGAGTCAGCACTGATGTTAACTCCAGGGAAAAAATCCCCTCGAACGGGAATCAAACTCAGGTTGTCAAATTGCGAGTGTAAATACTCAGTTCAGATAAAACGTGTGTGTGTGTGTGTGGACTCAATAACAAGAATGAAGATAAAACGTGTGTGTGTGTGTGCATGCGTGCATGTGTGTGTTTGCAGGGAACTGGGTAAAGTGCTGCAAAGGATTGCCAGGACGCACAGACAACCAGATTCTGCAGCGCCATCGTCGCCTGGAGGACTGGAGGAAGAAGACAGAGTGGTTCAAGAAACAGTCGGTACGTTTCGCAACAATCGTAATGACTGATGTTACTGTTCGGTGCTGGAATCTTACACGATGACAGTGTTAGCACATGCTGCGTGAAGTATATATGCACATATATATATATATTATATATATATATATATATATAATATATATATATATATATATATATATATATATATATATATATATATATAAAGATAGATAGATAGATAGATAAATCAATCACGCCCTTACTTTGCAAACCACATGTCTCCTTTCTTCCTCTTCTGGCAGCTGAAGGACCGAGACCTGCTGCAAGGGAACAATTTGCCGGAGGAGCAGCGCAACAGAACGCAGGAGAAGAACTGGGAGCAGTTCAAGGACAAGTTTGGTGTCTTCCCTGAGGACTACCGCAAGCAGCAGGACGACACCGAGAGTGGTAAGTTTTTTGGATTAAAATTTTTTAAAAATTTCTTTTATATTGACCATGAGAGTGGTAATTTTGAAAATGTTTTTTATTTTGTTCTTTTATATTGACGCGAAGAGTGGTATTTTAAGA
>CM060345.1:30073308-30080808 GCA_030674155.1 Stramonita haemastoma
GTGCCCGGTTTCGCGGAATGGCAGCGGCAGAGAGACTACACATTATTGGAGTGGCTGGCCAGAGAACAGGAGCTCTTTGTGGACGACCAGCTGTCTGAGGGAGTCACCCCCATCGCGGAAATGCAGGCAGCGGCCGCTTCCGTGGAAGTGGAGACCGGCATCCGGTCTTCCGGCACGGCAGCCGCGAGGACGCCGGAAGAGTCCGGCACGGCGGCCACCAGGAGTCCGGAAAAGTCCGCCGGGCCGGTGATCGGCCACGGGATGAGCCTGGTCCAGGCCAGCATCGAGCGAGCCCTGCAGGAGGACCAGGAGAAGAAGAAGAAGGGTGTGGAGAGGGGGCAGGCGGGACCGTCCACAGCCGGAGATTCTAGTGTTGCTGTTTGTGATTGTGATAGTGAACAAGTCTCTGCACGTAGCGAGCCTGTGTCGGTTCAGACTGAAGACGCTTCCACCACCACCACCACTACCACTACTACTACCACTACCACTGGAGTCTCCCCAGCTTCTCTTCTTGGTGCCTCGCAGTCGGCCAGGGTGGCTTCCTCGACAACCACAGCGACGTCCTCCCAGGAGGCCCAGACGGTGGTGTCTTCGGTGTTCGATCCCCGTGTGGGCCGAGGTCCTTTGCTGCAGTTCCCCAACCTGCCCCCCACCTCCAACACCATCCAGAGCTTCAAGAACTTGCTGCTAAAGCGACTCGGGTTGATCAAGAAAGCGGGTAAGTGTTGGGGGGTGGGAGGGTTGGGGGGGGGGGGGGGGGGGGGAGGGGAGTGGGGGGGGGGGAGGGGTGTGTGTGGGAGTGTGGGAGGGGTGGTGTGAGTGGGGGTGGTGGTGCTGAAGCTGTGTGTGTGGAGGGGGAGAAATATGATATGTGTGGTTGTGTGGTGTGTGTGTGTGCATGTGTGTGTGTGTGTGTGTGTGTGTGTGTGTGTGTGTGTGTGTGTGTGTGTGTGTGTGTGTGTGTGTGTGTGTGTGTGCTGAAGCTGTAGTGTGTGTGTGTGTGTGTGTGTGTTGAAGCTGTGTGTGTGTGTTGAAGCTGTGTGTGTGTGTGTGTGTGTGTGTGTGGTGTGTGTGTGTGTGTGTGTGTGTGTGTGTGTGTGTGTGTAAGCTCTGTGTGTGTGTGTAAGCTCTGTGTGTGTGTGTGTGTTGAAGCTGTGTGTGTGTGTTGAAGCTGTGTGTGTGTGTTGTGAAGCTGTGTGTGTGTGTTGAAGTGTGAGTGTGTGTGTGTGTGAGTGTGTGTGTGTGTGTGTGTGTGTGTGAGCTGAAGCTCTGGGTGTGTGTATGAGTGTGTTTTATTTATTTTTTTTATTTATTCTTTTATACCAAGGATAATGGCATAAGCACTTGTGTGCTTTTTTTTATTTTTACATCAAGTCCCCGTGTGAATGCAGTTTTGTAAATCTTGTCATCTGTTCCCACCAGCACACACAAACACAACCACACCACACCAAAACACAACACAATACAACACAACCACACCACAAACCCAACACAACCACACCACACCACAACACAAACACACCAGAAACACACCACAACACAACACAACACAACAACCACACCACACCACAACACAACACAAACACACCACAACCACACCACAACACAACACAACACAACAACCACACCACAAACACACCAAAAACACACCACACCACACCACACCACAACACACTGTGTATACTGGCTGTGTGTGCAGGAACCTTCTGCAACCTCCCTCACTACCTGACACAACACACCACACCACACAATGACACAACACAACCACAACACAACCACAAACACATCACACCACACCACACACAAACCACACCACACCACATCACACCACAAACACAACACAACACACCGCAAACCCAACACATCTCAACACAACATGTATACTGACTGTGTGTGCAGGAACCTTCTACAACCTGCCCACTACCTGACACAACACAACACACCACAACACAATACAACACAACCTCAACTTCACCACAACACAACACAACACAACACACCACACAACACAACAACACACCACACCACACAACCACACCACACCACAACACAACACAACACAAATACACCACAAACACACCACCCCACAACACAACACAAACACAACACAACTCAACTCATCGCAACACATTTACAACACAAATATAACCCAAATACAACACAAATACACCAAACAACACACCACACCACACCACACCACACCACACCACACCACACCACACCACACCACACCACAAACACATCAGAACACAACACAATACACCACAAAACCACACAAATACAACACAACACACACACCACACCACACCACACCACCCACCCCACCCCACCCCACCCCACCCCACCCCACCCCACCACACCACACCACACCACACCACAACTCACCACAACTCAACACAGCACAATGTGTGTACTGGGTGTGCAGGAACCTTCTAACTCAATACAACACAATTCAATACACCACACCACAACAGAACACAACGCAACACAACACAACCACACCACAACACAACACAACACAACACAAATACAATACACCACACACCACACCACAACACAACAAAACTCAATACAACACAAAAACAACTCAACGCAACACAATATGTGTGTGTGTGCAGGAACCTTCTACAACCTCCCCCACTACCTAACACAACATAAACACAACACAACATAACACAATACAACCACACCACACCACAACACAACATACCACAAACACAACACAAATACAACTCAACACTGTGTATACTGGCTGGCTGTGTGTGCAGGAACCTTCTACAACCTCCCTCACTACCTGACACAACACAACACACCACACAACACACCACAACACGTGTGTACTGTGTGTGAGCATTCGAATTTGCTATTTTCTGAAAACTAGTAATTGTTGTTGATTGTTTGTGTGTTACAAATATCGGTCGAAATGCAAAGCGCTTTGATTTGTTTTTGCAAGATATACGCTATAGAAATTCTATGTATTATTATTATTATTACTGTGTGTGTGCAGGAACCTTCTACAACCATCCTCCACACACCTGAACCGCAAGGACCAGCAGATGGCGCGCCTGATCCCGCAGGGGTTGTGCTGAAGGACATGAACCGCGGAACCATCGACCACTCTCGCATGATGAACCGCGTGAGCCACAAAGACCGACTATTTGAGCCCCACAAGCGCAAGAGTCGCAAGGGGAAGGATCAGGCTGCCTCCCCCCAACCCTGAACCAGCAGTCACACCCTGACTCCAGGCGTTTCAACTCTGGGTAAGGGTTGTTGTTTGTAGTGTGGGGGGGTGGTTTGTGTTGTTGGTGTGTGTGGGGGGTGTTAGTGCATGTGACATGAGAGAGATGAGTGTGTGTTGTGTTGTGTTGTGTGTGTGTGTGTGATAGTGTTGACTGAAGAGAAGAGAGAGAGAGAGGTGGTGGTGTGTGGTGTATGTGTATGTGTGTGTGTTGTGGACAGAGAGATATTTATTCTTTTTTTTTTCTTCTTATTTAAAAAAAATTCTTTTATATTGAGATAAGCAATCATGTGCTTTTCTTCATCCGGTCCCCATGTTATGCAGTTTTGTAAATATTGTCATCTGTTCCCACCGGCACACAATGGCCTTTCTTACGAAAAGCGGAACAGGATTAACATGTGCGCAAGATGTTCTGCGTGCGTTCGCACATGGGGCCTTGGTTTAAAGTCTCGTCGAAGGACTTTTGGGGAGAGTGGAGTCAGCACTGATGTTAACTCCAGGAGAAAAAATTTCTCGACCGGACTCGAACCCAGGTCGTCAAATTGCCAGCGCAATGTTCTGACCACTAGGCTAGGGGACGGATCAGTGAGAGTGTGTGTGTGTGCGCTTGCATAAGTGTGGTGTTGTTGTGTGGTGGGTCAGTGTGCGGGATGGGTGTATGTGTGTGTGATACAATATGTTTCTGTGATAAATATGTAGTGTGGTTTCTATATAGCACAGTCTTGTGATGTAATGTGTGTCTGTGACACAGTCTGTGATGCATACATACAGACATACATGTCTGTATGTATGGACGCACACAACAAAAAAACCTGGGTTACAAACGGATCACCCCTGTTCGTTACAGGTGTGTGTATGACACAGCCTGTGATATGTTGTGACACAGTCTGTGATGTGGTGTCTGTGACACAGCCAGCGATGTGTGTCTGCGACATTGTCAATAATGTGTGTCCATGACACAGTCTGCGATGTATACATACATGTCTCAGTCTGTATGTATGGACCACACAACAACAAAAAAACACACCCTGTCATGATGAAAGGATCAGTCGCCTTGTTCTGAATGTTACAGACACACACAACACAAAAAACCTGGGTTATAAACAGATCACCCCCATGTGTTTACAGGTGATGGAATCCATCAGGAAGTCTGTGACAGTCTGTGATGTATGTATTGCATGTCTATATGTACAGACACACACAACAACAAAAACCTGGGTTATAAACAGATCACACCTGTGTGTTTACAGGTGATGGAATCCATCCGGAAGTCAGACGACTACCAGCTGCTGAAGTCTCGCTTTCTGTCCGTGTTCACCTGGCCAGCTCTGTTGTCGGCCATCTACCCGCCCTTCCAGCGCAAAGAGTTCTGCCACAAGGCCGGGGGTCAGAGTCACGCGCACCCACCAACCAGGACGCTCCCACCTACAGCAGTGTGCGAAAAATGTGAGTGCCCAGTAGTAGTGGTAGTAGGAGTAGTGGTAGTGGTAGTGTAGTGGTGGTGGTAGTAGTGTGGGAGAGGAGGAGAGAGGAGTAGTAGTAGTAGTGAGTAGTAGTAGTTAGTAGTAGTAGTAGTATAGTAGTAGTAGTAGTAGTAGTAGGAGGAGGAGGAGGAGGAGGAGGAGTAGTAGGAGTAGCAGTAGCAGTAGTAGTAGCGGTAGTGGTAGTAGTGGTAGTAGTAGTGGTAGTGTAGTAGTAGTAGTAGTAGTAGTAACAGTAGTAGTAGTAGTAGTAGTAGTAGTAGTAGTAGTAGTAGTAGTAGTAGTAACAGTAGTAGTAGTAGTAGTAGTAGTAGTAGTACTAGTAGGCACCCATCAGTCTCGAAGACTATAGAGTTGCGCTCTAGTCTTTTAGAGCGCAAAGCCTGGGTAAGTAAGTATGGAGGGCAAGCTGTTACCCATGCAACAGACCCACCCCCCCCCCCCTCTCCATGCCACTGGAATGATCCATTGGAAAGGCAATGACCGATAGGAATGGTTCTAGTACCGTCGCAGGAGCCACCAGAACGTTGCCATATACATCCCCGAGCCGCCCTGGGGACTCCAACTCCCTGATTTTTCTCCAGTACCCACAGCGCACAGATCCAACATCACTCAGTGCTAAACTTAGCGCGTCCCTTTCCTGTTACCATGTCCCAAGTGTGGTCAGTTCTTTGCTGTAATTAAGCTAGCACCAGCTAGCTCCAACTGGGCTGGGATGGGATGGATTAACCTCTTACTCCCCGTAGTGTTCTCTGAACACAAACTGTCCCTAGATTTCGCATTCCATCACGAAATCAGGTCAGGCACACATGCTCGCTCGCCTTTTCCTCCTTCTAAGTACATACCAGCAGCTATAATGACTTCCAGACACTCTACAGGGTTTCTTCTTCTAGCCTGATAGAGCTTTGACATGTGGTAGCAATTAGTGATGGTCACAGCATGATGGAAATCTACTGTGTGTAAATCTCGGCAAATCCTGGTTCGGGACTTAGGGGGGGTAATTATTCAATCCTGGCAAATCCCGGATTGGGACTAAGAGGGTTAATATGTTGTTGTTATGTGCCTCACCTGTCTTTTATGATCTTCATAAATGATAACCAACTTTTTCTCTCTCACACTCTCTCAACACAACATTCTCATAAAAATGGTGTTGACAACATCAAACCTTTTTTTTTTTGGTGTAGGTGAAAATGATCACAGAAATAACAAAATGAAACATTTTGGAGGTCTGTTTGACAATGACATTTTGCCATTGAATTTTTCTTGTTTTGAAAGTGTGTAACCTTTACAGGTGTGTGTGTGTGTGTGTGTGCGTGCGCGTGCGTGCATGTGTGTGTATGTGTGTGTGTGCGCATGAGTGCGTGTGTGTGTGTATATTTTTAAATTTGTTAAAACTATAAATTGTTATTGATTGCTTGTGTGTTGTATAGGTCGAATGCAAGCGCTCTGATTTTTTTTTTTTTTTACAAGATATAGCGCTATATAAATTCCTTGTATTATTATTATTATTATTATTGTTATTATTATTATTATTATTATTATTATTATTATTATTATTATTATTATTATCAGCCGCTGCTGTAGTCTAGTGGTTAGGGCGTTGGACTCGTAATCTAAAGGTTGCGGGTTCGATCCCAGCTTTCGGCTATGGCGTTGTGCCCTTGGAAAAGGCACTTAACGGCTATTTTCTCACCCCACTCAGGTGTAAAAGGGGTACCAACCTTGTGTTGGGGGTTAACCCTGCGATAAACTGGTGTCCTATCCAGGGGAGAGTCTATGACTCTCAGTTGCTTAACGCCACAGAAACCGGGAAAAGCACCGGCCTGATGAGCCTTAGGCTCGGACAGACTTTAACTATTATTATTATTTTTCAGGCTCCCGATGCTGAAGTCGAAAGGCTTCTATCGCTACGTGAACAAGACCAAGGAGGACAAGAAACGCTTCGATGAGATGAGGGACAAAAAAAGAAGTCAGTATTCTGTTTTGTTGCTTTTTTTTTTTTTCCTTCATGGAGAGAATGTTTACCATTGTTTTTGGTGTGGGCGTTATTTGTGTCTTTTTTTTCCTTTTAATTAACCCTTCACTAAAAAACAAAAAAACAAACAAAAAACAACAACCCCCTTTTCACTCCCACAACTATTTATTTGCAAATTTTGAAAGAAAAACATGTTCCTCTAGCCTCCCCCCCCCTCCCTCTCTCTGCCCCCCTCCTCCCCAAATCACAAAAGTACAGAGGATATAGAAGTATATATTTTACTAAAGGAAAATTAATGGAAAATATAGTCATTATTTTAATTTTTTTTAGTTAAAGTCTGTCCCGAGCCATAAGGCTCATCAGGCCGGTGCTTATCCCGGTTTCTGTGGCGTTAAGCGACTGAGAGTCATAGACTCCCCCCTGGATAGGATGCCAGTCTATCGCAGGGTTAACCCCCAACACAAGGTTGGTACCCCTTTTACACCTGGGTGGGGTGAGAAAATAGCCGTAAAGTGCCTTTTCCAAGGGCACAACGCCATAGCTGAAAGCTGGGATCGAACTCGCAACCTTTAGATTACGAGTCCAATGCCCTAACCACTAGACTACAGCGGCGGCTTTAATTTTTTTTTAATTGTGTTTAATGATGACAGGATTTTTGGGTTTGTTTTGCCTTGTTGTTGTTGTTGTTGTTTGTCGGCTAGTGCTCTGAGCTTCACCAAAGGTGAGATGTTGCATATACGACCAATTTTTTGCTCACCATGAAGGTAGCCGCATTCTGACTTCAGGGATGCATGCTGGGTATGTTT
>CM060345.1:30085808-30122599 GCA_030674155.1 Stramonita haemastoma
AGATATTCACACACACACACAAAAAAATGTGCTTTTTGTTGGAAGTAATTTTGTTTGAATTGTGAGTGAGAGTGTGCGGTGTAGAAGATTTATGTGCAAAATATTCACACACACACAAAAATTTGCTTTTTGTTAGAATTGATTTTGTTTGAATTGTGAGTGAGAGTATGCGTGTGTTGAACAGTGTTGTATGCAGTGAACAGATGCCTTTCTGCACACGCATAATAATCTTATTTTTGTACAGGACTGAGTTTGCACGCAAGTTACAAACGCTCTTGCACAGTTTGCATGTACACGCATACCATTCAAATTACTTATATGTATGCATGCACATACAGACACACACACACACACCTGGAGTTAACATCAGTGCTGACTCCACTCCCCTGAAGTCCTTCGGATGAGACTATAAACCGAGGCCCCTGTGTGCAAATGCATGCAGAACATCTTGCGCACATGTTAAATCCTGTTCTGCTTTTCATAAGAGTAGGCCTTTGTGCCAGTGGGAACAATGAAACGATGCATTTCTGGACGCATTGATAATCTTATTTCGTATCGGGCTGAGTTTGCAGCAAGTTACAAATGCTCTTGCACAGTTTTGTTGTTCAGCATACCTTTTTAATTTTATGCTTAATATGCATGCATCAACCAACAACATACACACACACCTCACACTTCACTCCACCTTTACACTCTCACACTACCACCACACACCATCTCCTTACACAACTCTCACTACTACCTCTTACACATCACACCCACTACTTACCTCACTCAATCACACACTCTCCTACACCACACTCACACCTCTTCACACTGCTCTTTCTTATACTCAGTCTTTTTCTTTTCTATCACCTGGTCAGGCACACATGCTTACTCGCCTTTTTCTTTCTTCTAGTATATACCAGCAGCTATAATTACTTCCGACACTCTACGGGTTTCTCCTTCTAGCCTGATAGAGACTTTGACATGTGGAAGCAATTTAGTGTGGTCACAGCGTGATTTGAAATCTACTGGTGTTTAAATCCCAGCAAATCCCAGATTGCAGGGACTTGTGGGGGCAGTGGGGGGAGGTGTAACTATTCAATCCCAGCAAATCCGGATCGGGACAAGAGGGGCAAGGTAGCAGCCGCATTCGGAATTTGGAAATGATACCCAAACACGACATGAATGTACATGCTGTTTATGTACGCTTTGTTATCTGTACCTACCAGTACACAATGACCTACTCTTCCAAAAATGTGTAACGGGTTTTAACATGTATGGCAAGATGTTCTTCTGCCTGAGTTTGCTTATGGGGGCTTGATATCATAGTCTCATTTGAAGGACTCTCAGGGAAGTGGGGTCCGTACTGGTGTTAACTCCAGGGGATAATTTGACGACCCGTGTTCGATTCCCGTTCGAGGGGATTTTTCCTCTGGAGTTAACATCAGTGCAGACTCCACTTTCCCCACAAGTCCTTAGGATGAGACTATAAACCGAGGCCCTGTGTGCGAACGCACGCAGAACATCTTGCGCACAGGTTAAATCCCATTCCACTTTTGAAAAGAGTAGGCCGTTGTGTGCCGGTGGAAACAGATGACAAATTTACAAAACTACATACACAAGGGGTAGGGTGTCCCATAACCTAGAAGGTTGTTGGGGGAGGGGGGGGGGAGTGAGGCGTCAGAGACCTCAGCTTCTCTAGGGGCCAGCATATTGAGGGGCGGTACCCATCTCCTCTCCCTCCTGCTTTACCTTCCCTGACCTTAAAGAGGGCAGGCACCCATTGACAGCTGGGTGAACTGGGGGAACTGTACTGAAGCCAAGGTGCGCAAACGGTCACCCATCCAACTGGTAACCATGCTCGACGCTGCTTAACTTGACTTGGGGAAAGCGAGCGCTCTGACCACTGAGCTATCCCACCCCCTATACACATGGGGACTGGACATTAAAAAAGCACACGAGTGCTTACTCCATTATCCTCAAAAATATAAAAGAATAAATAAAATAAATGAATTACTATATTTAGAATAAGTAACAAAATGAGGATATTGCAGAATTTCCATCTGTCCATGGTACTTTTTCATTTCATCCACCAAGAAGGAGGGTGGCAGGATGGTTAAGATGTTCACATGCCAACAAGTAAACCATGAGGTCCTGGGTTTGATTCCCACCTCACCCTTTCTTCCCAGTTAGTGAAAAAATCAAACAGAATGTCAAGAGTCCTTCTGATGAGACTATAAACCAAGGAGCCGTGTGCGAGCGCTCGCAAACATCTTGCACACTTGTTAAAAACCTGCTCTGCCTTTTGGAAGAGTAGGCCATTGTGTGCTGGTAGGAACGCCATTGTGTGCTGGTAGGAATGGACGACAAATAAAAACCATGCATGCACACAGGTGTCGTGTTTAGACACCACCCACCAAAGTCATATGCAAAAAATTTTCACCATTTGTGAAAAAAAAAAAAAAAAATTCCATCCACCCTAGGTGGCTCATTTCATTCTTTGTCCATTCTCCAAGACGGTCATTTCTTGTCCATGCAACACAAAAGCTAACTCACGACAGATGAAATAATTACACATCACATCACATACACGCACACAGCCACACACATACACAAACTTGTCAATTTACCATAGAATACAAATTTTGTTTTTTTACTGCGTACCCATAAATAATTGCAGCAACTTTTCTCTCCACTATTATGCAACCACTGAATAAAAAATACCAATAATGTAAACCATCACACAATATTATGCAACAAATGCCTCATGTTAAAACGAAACAAAACAACAACCCCAAAAAACCCCAAACAAACCCCACAACAAAGTAGTTACCACCTTGATCCTTTGAAAGCCACCACAGTTTAAAAAAAAAAAATTTTGATTCATACAAAAACTTCCAAAACTAAAAAGTGAGGTGGTGGTTGTTGTTGTGCGTTCCCCAGCTTAACACTCTGGGGGTCTGTCACCCAGAATGTGCCACACTCCGACTCACTCATCCCACCTGGGAATCACTGTGAAATTGAAATTGCAACACTACTGAATGAGAAGTTTTGCATGTATGACTGTTTTCAAGTGCCTCGCCTTATAGGCAGCCATACTCGAACTTCAGAGGAAAAAGTGAGGTAATGTTTGATAAACTATGTAGCCAAAATGTGGGGTAGGTCATGTTGCTGAACATACCCTCAATAACAAAGCAGTGTCAACATTATTGGGCAGGGGACAACACGCTGCAGAATCCCAAACCAAACAACGTGACAGAATCCAATCCAAACAACGTGACAGAATCCAATCCAATCATGTTGTTTATAGCCCCGCTGACCACACAAAATGGATATCCCTTCCAACCCCCCCTACCCACCCCCACAAAAAAACAACCCCCAAAACTACATACACACTGCATATACTGCAATACACTGCATACACACTGTATACACACTGCATATACTGGATGTAAAAAAAGCACATCTGTGTGCTTATTCCATTATCCGCGATAGAAAAGTATAGATAAATAATAAACCCCTGTGTTCACAAAAGCACCACTACTTGTATAATTCAACTTGCAAAAAAAAAACATGTACAGTTTGTTGATAAAAAAAAAATCCTTTACTTGTAAAAATGGTGTATTTGTTCAGAAAAAAAGCCCTACTTGCAAAAATTGTGTTGTTTTTTTTAAAACTCTCTACTTTCAAAAATGGTGTACTTGTTTTTTAAAAACTCCCTTACTTGCAAAAGTGGTGTATTTGCAACAACAACAAAAAAAAAAACCCAAACCCCCCTCTATTTGCAAAAATGGTGTCTTTGTAACAAAAAACCCCCTTCTATATGAAAAACATGGTGAATTTGCGAAAAAAATCCTATGTTTGCAAAAATGGTGTATTTGTAAAATAAATTCTCTGTTTACAAAAAAAATCGTTTATTTGCAAAACTGATGTATTTGTAAAATAAATCCTCTACTTGCAAAAACTGTGTATTAAAAAAAAAAATCCTCTATTAGCAAAAATGGTGTATTTGTAAAAACAAACAAACTAAAAAAAACTACTTGCAAAAACGGTGTATTTGTATTTTTAAAAAAATCCTCTATTTGCGAAAAACGTGTATTTGTAAAATAAATCCTCTATTTACAAAAATGGTGTATTTGCAACCAAAAAAAATCCTCTCTTTGCAAAAAAGGTGTATTTGTAAAATAAAATCCATTATCCTCTATTTACGAAAATCGTGTTGTACTTGTAATGAAAGAAAAAATCGTCTATTTCCATAAATGGTGTATTTGTAAAAAAAAAAAAAAAATCCTTTAACTGCAAAAATGGTGTATTTGTAAAATAAATCCTCTACTTGCAAAAATGGTGTATTTGTAAACTAAAATCCTCTATCAACAAAACTGGTATATTTGTTTTTAAAAAATCCTCTATTAGCAAAAATGGTGTATTTGTAAACTAAAATCCTCTATTAACAAAACTGGTATGTTTGTTTTTTAAAAAATCCTCTATTAGCAAAAATGGTGTATTTGTAAACTAAAATCCTCTATTAACAAAACTGTTATTGTTTTAAATGCTTATCAGCAAATGTGTATTTGTAACTAAAATCCTCTATTAACAAAATGGTATATTGTTTTAAAATGCTCTATCAGCAAATGGTGTATTTGTAAAAATCTGCTACTTGCAAAAATGGTGTATTTTTGTAAAAAAATCAAAAAAAAAATCGTCTACTTGCAAAAATTGTGTATTTGTAACAATTCATTACTTACAAAAACGGTGTACTGGTAAAAATCCATTACTTGCAAAAATGGTGTATTTGTAAAAAAAAAAAAAAAAAACCAAAAAAACTCTACTTGCAAAAACAGTGTATTTGTAAAAATGCGTTACATGCAAAAATGGTCTACTTGTTAAAAAACAACAACAACAACAAAATCACCTCTACTTGCAAAAATGGTGTATTAGTACAAAGAAATCCTCTACTTGCAAAAACAGTGTATTTGTAAAAATCCGTTTACTTGGTCTATGTGTAAAAACCAATTTAAAAACACACACACACACAAAAAAAAACACACACACAACACAAAATGCCCACTTATATATATTCTTTCTTTTGTACAAATCCTCCACTTGTAAAAAAAAAAAAAAAAAAAAAAATCAACTCTTAAAGTCCACCCACTTGTAAAAAATGCAGATGTGAGAATCTTCCTGTCTTTTGGCAGAATTTATTGCACAGTTTTGACCTTTTTGCTTGTATGTCCCTGTGTCTTTCCTCTCAAAACTGGAGGAGAAGTGCTGTGCACTGGACCTTGAGGGTCCAGCAGCTTAAAGCATTTTTGGCATCCATGAAATAAGCTGCATGAAATGCTAATGCACACATAATTGTGACGCTCCGCCACGACATGAGTTGCTTAGCACATTACCCAATTTTGCGCTAGGAGCCATTAAAGCAGATGGGGGTCAAGTTGTCAATTTTGAGATTTTGATTGATTATTAAACTATATCCATTATTCTACCTTGTAATGAAATATCAATGCATGATTTTTATTCCTTTTGCTTGTAAATGTGTTTTGCAAAATACCCAAGCCCTCATTCTGACAATGTTTTACGAAATTAAACTTGCCCGTTTCTCATTTTGTCACATCCTGCAGTCTGTCGTTTCAATTTATAATAACTTTTGGTAGAATTGTCCGATTTTCAATCTGTTTTTTGTATTGTATAGCCCTGTTATAGCAGATAAATAGCATGTCAATAACTAAAAAGTGACCTCTGGGCAATGCGACTCCTTATGTGGTGGAGCGTCACAATTATTTCACAAAGTGTCTGTGTGTAAGGGTCGAAGGAATCAACATGGGGGAGGGGGGTGGGGGGGGGATAGTCTAGTGGTTAGAGCCTTGCACTCGTGATCTGATGGCCCATGTTCGAGCTGCCATGGAGACTCCTGTTTTAGGGAATTTTATCCTAAAAAAAAAAAAAAAAAAAAAAAAAGAAAAAAAAAAAGGAGTTTTACCCTGGAGTGAACTTCAGTAAAAAAAAAAAAAAAAAAAGAAAAAAAAAAAGAAAAGAAAAAAAAACAACCCCAAAAACTTAAGTACTCACTCCACTCCCCTAAAAGTCCTTTTGATTGAGAACACAGACCAAGGCCCAAAATGTGCAAAGACGCGCATAGCGTCTTACACACTCGTTAAACCCCCATTCTGCCTTTTGGATGAGTAGGCCATTTCGTGCTGATAGAAACAGGTAACCAATTTTTTTTTAAATACACATGGACACAGGTGTCCTGTTTTAACACCACCCCAGAACTTGGAATGGCTGGCTACCTTAATGGGGGGTAAACAGTCACGTATAGATGCAAAATCTAAAACAAAAGTAAAAACAAAAAAACTGATGGTGAGCATCCTAACAAAGCGGTCAAATGTAAAGGACAATAAGAAAATATCACCTATATGAATGAAAATACCATGGCAAAATGAGCGAACCGACTGGCAGATAACCAATAAACCAACATGCCAGAAAATCCAAAAGCAAAACGGCACATACCTTAATGATGAACAATGTCTTTGATTAGTATATCAACACAGTTAACGCATCCATTTTTATGGAAAGAAAAAACAACAACAACAAAACAACAACGACCCTGTAAAAACTGTCCATTTGTAAAATTCTACCTGTGAAAATCATCAGGGCAAAGAAGACAAAACAAACAAGCAAAAGCATATAATGCTTAAGAGGAATGATAAGAAGTGTGTATAAACTGAACAGGCCGCGCGCAAAACAAGGCGTAGCTACTAGCTGTAGAAGCACAATAAGTGAAAGTGGTAGTAAAAAAGCAGAACCACTTTTGGCAAGATTGCTGGTTAAATTGCACTGTGCCACTTGTGTATAAAGCCGCCGCTGTAGCCTAGTGGTTAGGGCGTTGGACTCGTAATCTAAAGGTTGCGGGTTCGATCCCAGCTTTCAGCTATGGCGTTGTGCCCTTGGAAAAGGCAATTTACGGCTATTTTTCTCCCCACCCAGGTGTAAAAGGGGTACCAACCTTGTGTTGGGGGTTAACCCTGCGATAGACTGGCGTCCTATCCAGGGGGGAGTCTATGACTCTCAGTCGCTTAACGCCACAGAAACCGGGATAAGCACCGGCCTGATGAGCCTTAGGCTCGGGACAGACTTTAACTTTTTTTAACTTGTGTATAATCTCATCAATCAGTACGTGGCACCAACCCGAGAAGCTTCCGTTTATCGTCTATTCACACCTAGAGATTTTAGACCAACCACCACCACCACCCCACCCCCACAAATGATAAGGGTAAAGATAACTGGTAAGTGATCACTCCCTAAAATGTTGGTGTGTGTTTCCCATTCACAATTCGTAGCAAGCACAGCGGAAATGACAGACAAGTTAGTGGTACTTGCCTTATGAGTAGCAATATCTAGGATTCTGGTTACATTACCGTCATGTAACAACTGAAGGTGAGAATCTACTCTATTCTGAACCAACGGTTTACAAGTTACTGGAGTGCTGCCCTTATCCCAGAAAAGCGAGAGTGCACCACAGTCACCTTCAACTAGTCCCTTAGTATTGGAATCTTGCTTCATCAGAATCCACTCAGTATTTTCCTCATTTGGACCTTTAGGGAGATATACAGAAACAACATTGATGATGAGATGATTATCGACTTTAACATTGGCTGCACAGGCATATAGATTCAATATAGTAGATGATGCTGGTGAGATACATGAACTATACTCCTTTTTTTTCAACTATATATATATATAAATATATATATATATATGGCAGTTTTTATCTTTCTGTATCGACACTAACATTATCATAATCTTATTGGATGATAACAAAAGTTACACACCTGAGTGGATTTGTATAGTTGTTATACAATTTAAGCACCACTGTCACCACTGACAACTCTCTCTCTCTCTCTCTCTCTCTCTCTCTCTCTCTCTCTCCACACACACACACACACACACACACACACACACACACACACACACACACACACACACACACACATTCAGATAACCATTTCAACAAAACAAGAACAAACAGATATCTGATTCACCAGCTTCCTTAGGCAGCAATGGCAACTATATGAGACGGGATATGTTTCTTTGAGGAATACCCTCCAAGTAACAAGGAAACATAGTCTCCATGAAATCATCTATGACACAAGTTGGCCTCAATGTTGCTGATATCTTGATACCTGAGCCACAATAATGCGGATGCTAATTATTAGCAAGGTATGAATATTCATACCCCCAAAAAGACGTATGACACCAGCAGTGAGACACATCGATAAAGGATATCCATCTATTGTAAGACTTGATATAAAATCCAACAATAAAAAAAAACACAATACTTTTTTCAATATATGAACAAAGATATGAAAAACTCTTTCCCCAACTCCAGTACAAAAAAGCACACAGGATTCAATTCTTCCCCTTCACATTACAGACCATTTTTGAATTTTTTTTTTATATTTATTTATTTATTTTACACGACTATTTCTTTTCAACATACAAAAAAACAAAGGTGTAAGAAAATACATCTGTACAACAGACGAAACTATACAAGGTGGACCCTGTACCTATCACATCACTACACTCATCCACACATAAACCACATAGAAACGCAACATAAGCTGTTCAGCCTACCCGTATCACTTTCTGATAAAATAAAAAAGTATATAAAAAAAAAGTGATACAGACAATCCAAGATTTCAGCTGCTTTAATTAACCCTTTCAGCACTGAATATCTGCTGACAATTACTTCCCCTATCCTGAATTTCGGCCCTGGCGCTCTCCCCTTCAGTCCTGTCAGCCGATTTTCTGGCGATAACGGTAACAAAGGAGGGTTTGTTTATAGTGATCCGTCATGTGGTTAACTGGCATCAACGGACTCCGGAAGATAGTTTTGATATGGCAAACACTGCTTCTCCTTTCCCACAAGAATGTTTATAAAGCTTCGTGTGAGTGTGTATGTAAAATTTACCGCGGTACCCGTTTTGCACTCTTCTGCACCTCAGAAACCCAGGAATTGAAGAAAAATTTGATTGCGCCAGTTTTCCCCCTTACAGGACTGAAGGGAAGCAGGAAGCTGATCCGGAAAACCGGCTTACCGTACTGAAAGGGTTAAGACTTTGCCATCCAGGCTGGACTGAAAACTGAGCTCTGCCAGGGAAGCCAGAGAAAGAAGAGTCCACCCCTACCCTCCCACCCCCCCCCCCCCCCCCCCCCCCCCCCCCCTGCACAAAACCAGCTGCTGTAGAGAGAGAGAGAGAGAGAGAGGAGAGAGAGAGAGAGAGAGAGAGAGAGAGAGAGAGAGAGAGAGAGAGAGAGAGGGGAGAGAGAGAGAGAGGAGAGAGATTTATTCTTTTATATCGAGGATAACAGAATAAGCAATCATGTGCTTTTTTTCATCCGGTCCCTGTGTGTATGCAGTTTTGTAAATATTGTCATCTGTTCCCACCGGCACACGATGGCCTACTCTTACGAAAAGCGGAACAGGATTTAACGTGTGCGCAAGATGTTCTGCGTGCGTTCGCACACGGGGCCTCAGTTTAAAGTCTCATCCGAAGGACTTTTGGGGAGAGTGGAGTCAGCACTAATGTTAACTCCAGGAAGAAAATTTCCTCGACCGGACTCGAACCCGGGTCTTCAAATTGCCAGCGCAATGTTCTGACCACTAGGCTATCCGCTCCCCTAGAGAGAGAGAGAGAGAGAGAGAGAGAGAGAGAGAGAGAGAGAGAGAGAGAGAGAGAGAGAGAGAGAGAGAGGAGAGAGAGAGAGAGAGAGAGAGAGAGAGAGGGAGACAGAGACAGAGAGACAGAGAGACAGAGAGACAGAGACAGAGAGAGAGAGAAAATGTCTCCTTCCTTTCCCTGTTGTTGTTCTTCTTTTCCCTACAGCTTCTCATGGTTCCAGTCCCACTACGATCTATTTGCCTGGTGCAACTCCAAGACATTCTGTGAAGCTTCTTGAAAGAGTGTCCTCATGGGGAGATTAAACACGTCTAAACATGACCAATCGTTCCTGCAAAAATCAGCCGTCATGGCTCAGTGAAGAAGGCCCTTTGTGAACTGATGAGCTGAAGACAGTCACAGGAATCCACACACCTGTGACCCCAGAAGATATATAAGAAAGCAGTGACCAGCAGAGCTACTGACCCGAACTATAAACCCCCAGCTTTACACAAACTACAGCCCCCCATCTTTACACAAACCACAACCCCAGCTTTGCTTTATTACCCAAACTACAACCCCCATCTTTACCCAAACCACAACCTCACAGCTTTACACAAACTACAAACCCACACAAACTGCAAACCCCCAGCTTTACACAAACTACAACCCCCCATCTTTACACAAACTACAACCCCCCATCTTTACACAAACTACAACCCCACAGCTTTACACAAACTGCAAACCCCCATCTTTACACAAACCACACACACACACAAACCAAAACGCCCAGCTTTAGACAGCACAGTCGTCCTCACTGGAGCGGTCAGTGGTGCAGGGCCTGTACAGCCTCAAACCTGGGGCCTGATGGAGGTCATCTCCCGGGTCATGGTGACCACTCTCCCCACGGTCAGCCTCACCAGCTGTTTCTGTTTCAGCAGCAGCAGAGGCGACACGGCCGCCCGGGTCAGCGTGACGTTCATGTGACTGAGGTCATAGGTCACGTCCAGCGACCCGCCCAGGTAATCCACGCCCCGGACTGTCAGGGAGGTCAGCGAGGGCGGCAGCTGGGGGTTGAGGCCAAGGCTGCGGTCGTTGAGGTCAACGCCCAGGTAACCGAAGAGAAGCGCCTGCAGGAATCCCCCCATCCCTGTGTGGAAGTTGTACGCCCCTGTTCCGTCGGCGAATTCGGACCACACCTGGACATCAATCACCATGATCATTGTAAGGTAAAAGGTAAAGGTGTCCCATAACCTGTGTGGTCGTAGGAGAGCAAGGCGTCAGAGACCTCAGCTTCTCTAGAGGCCAGCATGTTGAGGGCGGCGCCCATCTCCTCTCCCTCGCTGCTTTACCTTCCCTGACCCTGAAGAGGGCAGGTACCCATTTACAGCTGGGTGAACTGGGGGAACTGTACTGAAGCCAAGGCATGCAAACGGTCACCCGCCCAACTGGTAACCACGCTCGATGCTGCTTAACCTTGGCTGAGGGAAAGTGAGCGCTCTGACCACTGAGCTATCCCACCCCCTGATTTAGCATGATTATTAGCCACATTATTATCACTGTTATCATTCATTGTCATCATCATTATATCAATAGCAGATGGACACCACAGCTGAGTAATTAAGACTGTTCAACTTCAATCCCATGCATCATGAAGTTGTGGGTTCGAATCTCGGCCGCGTCTGGTGAATTAAGGGTGGGGGGGTTTGATGATCTCCCAGGTCAACTTCAAGTGCAGACCTGCCGGTGCCTGAATTCCCTTCGTGTATATACACATGCAGAAGATCAAATATGCACGTTAAAGATCCCACAACTCATGTCAGCACTGGATTGGTTATGGAAACATGAACATACCTATGAAGTTGAAATGTGGATACTTCATGGTGGGCAAGAATGGTCGCATAAACAAAGTCTCACCATTGGCGAAACTCAGAGCTCTAATGATGAACAATAACAATAAAAATGAATGGAGACGTCATTTTCCTCACTGTTGTCATTCATTGTGTTGTTGTCATCGCCATCATCATCATCGATGCTGTCATTCATATCCATGGCATCATCATCGTCATCATCACCACCACCACCATCACTGTCGTCATTCATATCCATGGCATCATCATCCTCATTGCCGCCGCTGTGGCCTAGTGGTTAGGGCGTTGTACTCGTAATCTAAAGGTTGCGGGTTCGATCCCAGCTATTCCGCTATGGCGTTGTGCCCTTGGAAAAGGCACTTTACGGCTATTTTCTCACCCCACCCAGGTGTAAAAGGGGTACCAACCTTGTGTTGGGGGTTAATCCTGCGATAGACTGGCGTCCTATCCAGGGGGGAGTCTATGACTCTCAGTCGCTTAACGCCACAGAAACCGGGATAAGCACCGGCCTGATGAGCCTTATGGCTCGGGACAGACTAACTTTAACATCATCCTCATTAAGGAAACGCCCACATTAACACGACACAGAGGTTTTCTCAAATTTCATGTACCCCTCGAAGGTTTTTTTTTTTTTTCTTGAAATAAAATCTTGTCAATCTTGTCATCTTTAAGTTATGTTTGTGTATACATGCATGTAGTAATACGAGCTCAAAGGATTTTTATTTCCATACAAACCAGTGGAATGATAACTGCAGACCCTACAGACTGGGAGATCTTCACAGAGCTGGCACTTATTTTATTTTATTTTATCTATCTATCTATCTATCTATCTATCTATCTATCTATCTATTTATCTATTTATTTATTTATATTGACGATAATGGAACGAGCGCTCATATGCTTTTTTTTACATCCAGTCCCCGTGTGTACGCAGTTTTGTAAATCTTGTCATCTGTTCCTACCGGCACACGATGGCCTACTCTTACCAAAAGCGGAACAGGATTTAACGTGCGCGCAAAGATGTTCTGGCACTTAACCGAAGGAGCGGGAGAAAAAGTCATGGTGAATGCTCAACACCAACCCAGCACCGACGTCAACTGTGGGATCTTAAAATCCACATAAAGATCTTCTCAAATGGGCATTTTGGTCCACAGCACACAAAATCCAACATCAGTCAGTCAAGAGTGCTAAATTTAGCGTGCCCCCCTTTCCTTTTTCCTAGTCCATAAGTGTGGTCAGCTCCTGCTATAAATAGCACCAGCTGGGCCCATCTGGACTGGGATAGGATGGAATAATTAGCAGCTGAAGCCGCCGCTGTAGTCTAGTGGTTAGGGCGTTGAACTCGTAATCTGAAGGTTGCGGGTTCGATCCCAGCTTTCGGCTATGGCGTTGTGCCCTTGGAAAAGGCACTTTTCGGCTATTTTCTCACCCCACTCAGGTGTAAAAGGGGTACCAACCTTGTGTTGGGGGTTAACCCTGCGATAGACTGGCGTCCTATCCAAGGGGGAGTCTATGAGTATGACTCTCAGTCGCTTAACGCCACAGAAACCGGGATAAGTACCGGCCTGAAGAGCCTTAGGCTCGGGACAGACTTTCACTTTCACAATTAGCAGCTGAGAGGAGCTGAAAGTCGGAGAAACTGACAGCTGTGGGTCGTGGCTTGAACTCAGACTGTCAGCAGCAGATGGTGAGCTCAGCACTCTAACCACTAGGGTATCTCCCCCCCCCTCCCCCCCCCCCCTGTGCACTAAAGCAACAGGATGTACCAGCTTTCTGCACTGACCTTGAAAGGTTCCTGCACGTTGCGCATCCCATGGTAGAAAGTGGAGTCGGCTTTGTCCTTGACCCCCAGGCGTAAATAGTTGACGGAGAATATGCTCCAGGTCATGGCGGGACCTGCAGGGGTCACCTGAAAGGAGAACTAGGGTCAGGGTGACCTGAAAGGAGAACTGGGGTCAGGGTGACCTGAAAGGAGAACTGGGGTCAGGGTGACCTGAAAGGAGAACTGGGGTCAGGTCAGGGTCACCTGAAAGGAGGTTTTTATCTATAGATATATCTTAATTTTTTCAGGCTGTTGAATCATGTAAGTTAAACAATATTGGTGAAATGCTTATTTTTCTCTTTATTTTTTCTCTTTTTTTTCCCCCCTAGATAGATGGCTTGATAAAAAAAAAAAAAGCAAACCAATGCTTATTCAATGTAAAGGTAAAGGTGTCCCATACCTATATGGTTATAGGAGAGCGAGGCGTCAGAGACCTCAGCTTCTCTAGGGGCCAGCATATTGAGGGCGGCGCCCATCTCCTCTCCCTCGCTGCTTTACTTTCCCTGACCCTAAAGAGGGCAGGTACCCATTTACAGCTGGGTGAACTGGGGGGGAACTGTACTGTAGCCAAGGCGCGCAAATGGTCACCCATCCAACTGGTAACCACGCTCGACGCTGCTTAACCTTGACTGGGGGAAAGTGAGCGCTCTGACCGCTGAGCTATCCCACCCCCATTATTCAATGTACCATCTGGAAATAAAAATTTGACTTGACTTGACTTGAATGACAAAAAAAAAGCCTCACTGACCTTGCTGTAGTAGGTGAGGTCGTTCTTCGCAGGTCAGGGTTCATGGGCCACTTGAAGGGGAATCCTAACAGAACCACGTCTGCTTGTTTCACCTTAGTGCCTGAACAGTGATGAGAGCAAAGTTGAAACAACACTGTTGTCTTGTGTGGTAGTGTAGAGTGGTGTGGTGTGGTGGTGTAGTGTGTGGTAGTGCTGTGTGGTGTGGTGTGGTGTGGTGTGGTGTGGTGTGGTGTGGTGTGGTAGTGTACTGTGTGGTAGTGTGGTGTGGTGTAGTGTAGTTTAGTGTACTGTGGTGTGGTAGTGTATTGTGTTGTAGTGTATTGTGTGATAGTGTGTTGTGTGGTAGTGTAGTGTAATGTGGTATGGTGTGATGTGGTGTGGTAGTGTATTATGTGGCGTGGTGTGGCGAAGTGTAGTGTAGTGTAGTGTAGTGTAGTGTAGTGTGGTAGTGTGGTGTGGTGTGGTGTAGTGTAGTGTAGCGTAGTGTAGCGTAGCGTAGCGTAGCGTAGCGTAGCGTAGTGTAGTGAATGAGAAGTTTGCATGTATGACTGTTTTAAACTACCTCACCATATAGGTAGCCCATACTCTGACTTCTCCTTTAAAAGAAAGTGCTGGTTCTTAGGTTAAGAACTTGTCATGGCTGAAGGCAATCTCTACACAACATTTTACAACATAACAGCATTTTAGTGTAGACCTTGGCAAAGAGCTGACATCAATAACTGACACAGCTTTAGGCCTAGGCCTGAGACAAAGCTGACCACAAACCTTCCTTCACCTTCACCTGTCCCGTAGTCCCGTGGGGGCACAACTGAAGATTTTGCAACCAGCTTCCTCCACAACAAACAACCACATTCAAAACCAACCAAACAAACAAAAAACCATGAAAAAAATGGTCCAAAAAAGAAAAATTGCTAGGAAAGGCGGAGGGGACGGGATAGCCTTATTGTCAGAAAATTGCGCTCGCAATTTGACGACCCAAGTTCGATTCCTGGTCAAGGGGATTTTTCTCCTGGAGTTAACATCAGTGCTGACTCCCCTCTCCCCAAAAGTCTTTCGGATGAGACTGTAAACCGAGGCCCCGTGTGCGAACGCACGCAGAACATATTGCACACATGTTAAATCCTGTTCCGCTTTTCATAAGAGTAGGCCATTGTGTACCGGTGGGAACAGATGACAATATTTACATGACTGCTTACACACAGGGACTGGATGAAAAAAAGCACATGAGTGCTTATTCTATTATCCTTGATATAAAACAATAAAATTTTTAAAAAATAAAAAACCAAACCTCTTTTGTAAGTGTCAAACTCCGGATGGTAGTTGTATTTTTTGTTGACGTGGATATACATACGGGAGGCCACTTCCTCCCATCGGGGGTCAGGGGTCTGTCGAATCAGAGCAGCGGCAAACTGCGCCGTGCGCAGACTTTGCACAGCGATCATGTTGGTGAAGACAGAATTGTTGATGTTCCAGTGGTACTCATCAGGGCCCATCACTCCTGTCAACACACATTCATTCCACAGCCATCAATATTTTTCGTCCCAATTTTCACACAATTCTGATGAAATTTCGTCACAAAACTGGCATTTACTAGGTTTCAATCCCATATTCATACGAACCCCCCCACTTCCGCTGATACCAGTGAACACAAATTGATGTCTGATAACCCTTAGCCAGCCTAATAAATATTCACATTTTTGGTTGAAAAAATAATTCCATAATGATACAAAATTTCTCCTCATTTGCTTATAGTACGCATACTATGTTGAATTGAATAAAAACATGTAAAAAAAACACCTCCTGACCTAGAATCTCGTACATGGCCCTGGCTGAATTGTAGACGCTCCTGGACATCCAGAAGTCGGCAATGTCCACCAAAGCCCTGTAGCCACCCCCAGTGGTCAGAAACTGCGTGTCATTGGTCAGCTGCAGGTACTGACGCATCATCCACGCCGCATCGCCCGTCACGTGAAGTTCGTACACTGAGGTGCCTTTTGCCGGACTGGCAGGTAGCCCTGATTGTACCAACCAAAATGTTTTTCACAATATATATATATATATATAATATATAGAGAGAGAGAGAGAGAGAGAGAGAGGAGAGAGAGAGAGAGAGAGAGGAGAGAGAGAGAGAGAGAGAGAGAGAGAGAGAGAGAGAAGATAGAAGATAGATAGATAGATAGATAGATAGATAGATAGATAGATAGATTAGATATAGATAGATAGATAGATAGTAATAGATATAGTAGGCACCCATCAGTCTTGGAAGACTATGGAGTTGCGCTCTAGTCTTTAGAGTGCAAAGCCTGGGTAAGTAAGTATGGAGGGAAAGCTCTCCACGCCACTGGAATGATCCATTGGAAAGGCAATGACCGATACGAATGGTTCCAGTGCCGTTGCAGGAGCCACCAGAACATTGCCATATACAGCTCTGAACCGCCCTGGGGACTCCAACTCCCCGATTTTTCCTCAGGGATGGGGTCTAAACAAGACACCTGTAAGCATGCTGGGTTTTTTTAATTATAATTTTGTCATCTGCTCCTACCGGCACACGATGGCCTGCTCTTCTGAAAGGTGGAACAGGGTTTTAACGTGTGCACAAGATGTTCTGCGTGTGTTCGCACACGGGGCCTTGGTTTATAGTCTCATCATCATTCGCATATATATATATATATATATAGAGAGAGAGATATATATATATATATATATATATATATATATATATATATATATATATATATATATATATATATATATGGGATAGCTCAGTGGTCAGAGCGCTCACTTTCCCCCAGCCAAGTTAAACAGCATCGAGCCTGGTTACCAGTTGGATTGGTGACCGTTTGTTGCGCGCCTTGGCTTCAGTACAGTCCCCCCAGTTCACCCAGCTGTAAATGGGTACCTGCCCTCTTTAGGGTCAGGGAAGGTAAAGCAGCGAGGGAGAGGAGATGGGCGCCGCCCTCAACATGCTGGCCCCTAGAGAAGCCGAGGTCTCTGGTGCCTCGCTCCCCTACGACAACACAGGTTATGGGATACCTTTACACACACACACACACACACACACACACACACACACACACACACACACACACACACACACATACATACATACATACATACATAATATATATATATATATATATATATATATATATATATATATATATATATATATATATATATGTAGTACTGCCAGGTCTTCTCCTGTGCTTGTTGTTATTTCGCAGGAGGTCTGCCCACTAGCCTCAGCTGACACATTCAACTCAACAAAACTTTAGAGAAAGGCAGAACAGAGAGAGGAATGGAGGGAACTGGTTGTCAAGTCTTCAGGGGTGCCCCCACCGTCGCCAGACTAAAGGATAGACAGATAGATAGCTGTTTCTTTGCATTTCTCACAACAACAACAACGACAAAAAACCCAGCGAACAAAAACTCACCAGTGAATGCCGATTCCCAAGAGTAGCGTGCGCCTTTAACCTGGCTCATGTTAGCATGGAGGCGTGCAGTGTCCAGGTATCGAACCCTGGTGCCCACAATGGTACGCCCTAGATTACTGTGCAGCAGTGCGATGGGAGGAAACATCCAGGTGTCTTGGTCCCAAAACACATGGCCGTTGTAATCCTGAAACAACAGTGACATCATGACCGTTGTAATCCTGAAACAACAGTGACATCATGACCGTTGTAATCCTGAAACAATTAGTGACATCATGACCGTTGTAATCCTGAAACAATAGTGACATCATGACCGTTGTAATCCTGAAACAAAAGTGACATCATGTCCATTGTAATCCTGAAACAATAGTGACATCATGGCCGTTGTAATCTTGAAACAAAAGTGATATCATGACCGTTGTAATCCTGAAACAATAGTGACATCATGGCCGTTGTAATCTTGAAACAAAAGTGACATCATGTCCATTGTAATCCTGAAACAATAGTGACATCATAGCCGTTGTAATCTTGAAACAAAAGTGATATCATGACCGTTGTAATCCTGAAACAATAGTGACATCATATCCATTGTAATCCTGAAACAATAACAACATCATGTCCATTGTAATCCTGAAACAATAGTGACATCATGACCGTTGTAATCCTGAAACAACAGTGACATCATGACTGTTGTAATCCTGAAACAATAACGACATCATGTCCATTGTAATCCCGAAACAATAGTGACATCATGACTGTTGTAATCCTGAAACAACAGTGACATCATGACTGTTGTAATCCTGAAACAATAGTGACATCATCACCATTGTAATCCTGAAACAACAGTGACATCATGTCTGTTGTAATCCTGAAACAATAGTGACATCATCACCATTGTAATCCTGAAACAACAGTGACATCATGTCTGTTGTAATCCTGAAACAATAGTGACATCATGACCGTTGTAATCCTGAAACAATGGTGACATCATGTCCATCATAAGGTAAAGGTGTCCAGTAACATGGTTGTTGGGGAGCAAGCATCAGAGACCTCAGCTTCTCTAGGGGCCAGCTTCTTGAGGGCAGTGCCCATCTCCTCTCCCTCGCTGCTTTACCTTCCCTGACCCTAAAGAGGGCAGGTACCCATTTACAGCTAGGATCTTCTTCTCTCGTTCGCTTTACACTGTCAGAAGTGTGTGGGAAAAATAATGGCATGTCCTTTCCAGCTCCTCTCATGGGCCGTACAGCTGGGTCTGTAGGATTATCTCCGGCGGCCACACTTTCTTCCTCAGGTCGCTGAATAGCATACACCTCTGAAGGATGTGCTCACCTGTCTGGTTTTCTTTACCACAGGCACACAGGGGAGAAGGAGCAAGTTTCAGCTTTGTGAAGATGCCATTTTTCCTATGTATTTTTTGTACATTATCTTCTTTTTTTCTTTTCTTTTTTTTACACTTTTCTTGTACCATGAAGATGATAATTCAGCAGAATGGCTGGCATCCTCAGCATGACCTGCTTTTCCTGGCTTTAGGAAATCAAATAATCCAGGTAAATATTCCAGGTAATTTGTCTTTTTTGTGTTCACATTAACAGTGTTATATACTGCTGTAATTGGTGTAAATTTTTAACTCAACCTTCTTGCATTCGGATTGTCTGAACACAAATAGCCCCTAGATTTCACACTGCATTGCGAAATCAGGTCAGGCACACATGCTCACTCACCTTTTCCTCCTTCTAAGTATATACCAGCAGCTATAATTACTTCCAGACTCTCAACAGAATTTTTGCCAGTAGCCTGATAGAGCTTTGACATATGGTAGCGATTAGTGAAGGTCACTGCATGATGGAAAACTACTGTGTGTAAATCCTGGCAAATCCTGGATCGGGATTTAGGGGGGGGGGGGGGCAATTATTTAATCCCGGCAAATCCCAGTTCGGGACTAAGAGGGTTCAGGTAAAAGTTATTGAAGTTGCTTAAACTGAATAAGGAGGCAGCCCTGATATGACTATTATGGTTAATGGGGCTATAAACAACATCAAATAAAAACCGTGACATGAAAATCACAATAGCCCATTAAAGAGCAAGAACTTCTGTCAAAAAAGTGGTTGATCTAAACGCCTGAGTAGTTTCCCTTTGATTGAATGTTTTGTTTCTCATTTTTAATTTATTTAAACAAAGAATCTGAAACATGCCCTATTGTTCACTGTATACCACTTGAGTCACAGCAGATTTCTCTGCATAAAATTCTGGCTGCTCTCCCTCGGATTATTTTTTCTGTCTTTTTCAGTCTGCATGTGTATTACTATTAGTTTCCGTATCAGAGTGGCTTTTATTTCGACATAATTTTGCCAGGGACAACTCTCTTGTTGCGTTAACGCCTTGGATTCTGGACTGGAAGGTCGTGGGTTCAATTCCCATAAGAGTCATAGGGATTTTTCAGGCTCTGGCTGGCTCCTACCCAGAGTGAGTGTGTTGTAAACTCAATGGGAAGACTGGGACCACACAGTCAAGCTTCATCCACTTTACAGATGCAAGTTTGAGAGTGCTGCTCAAATTACCTGACCAACACTGCAGGTGTCTGTAGCTCTTGGGCCCGGTTGATACCAGGATATATTATGACAGTCAGCATAGAGTACAGCCTTGTCAAGTAGTCTCAAAACACATGCACTTCCATGGGGGACAGGATAGCCTAGTGGTCAAAACATTGCGCTCGCAATTTGACAACCCAAGTTCGATTCCTGTTGAGGGTTTTTTTCCCCTGGAGTTAACATCAGTGCTGACTCTACTCTCCCCCACAGACTTTCAGATGAGACTATAAACCGAGGTCCTGTGTGCAAACGCACGCAGAACATCTTGCGCACACGTTAAATCCTCTTCCGCTTTTCGTATGGCCATCGTGTGCCGGTGGGAATAGATGACATTATCAAAACTGCATACACACGGGGATTGGATGAAAAAAAGCACACGGGTGCTTATTCTATTATCCTAGATATAAAAGAATATATAAATAAAAGAATATATAAATAAAGAGCAGCATCTTTATTTCATCCTTGTTCTCATCAACCCACCTTATTAAAAGCTCCGTGAGCCAACCCGCCAGGTGACATGCCTATGAACGGCCAATCAGAATCGGCCTCCAAAGGGAGGGAACTGAGGAGGTAGTAGAGGGCGGTGTTGGTGACCAGGGCCAAGGAATCGTTGCCAGTCATCTCAATGCGGCCTTGCTGCCACATGCTCTCCCAGGCGTCCACGTGAGAGGAAAACAGCGTGCCTTGCTGGAAGCGTGTCATACCTGTCAGGAATGCACAGACAGAACAGCTGTCAGTATGAACTTGGTGGAAGCGTGTCGTACCTGTTGGCAATGTATAGACCGAAAAGATGTAAGTTAGAACTTGGTGGAAGCGTGTCATACCTGTCGGCAATGCACAGACAGAACAGAGGAAAACAGCGTGCTTTGGTGGAAGCGTGTCATACCTGTCAGCAATGCACAGACAGACAGAACAGAGGAAAACAGCATGCTTTGGTGGAAGCGTGTCATACCTGTCGGCAATGCACAGACAGAACAGAGGAAAACAGCGTCCTTTGGTGGAAGCGTGTCATACCTGTCGGCAATGCACAGACAGAACAGAGGAAAACAGCGTGCTTTGGTGGAAGCGTGTCATACCTGTCGGCAATGCACAGACAGAACAGAGGAAAACAGCGTGCTTTGGTGGAAGCGTGTCATACCTGTCGGCAATGCACAGACAGAACAGAGGAAAACAGCGTGCTTTGGTGGAAGCGTGTCATACCTGTCGGCAATGCACAGACAGAACAGAGGAAAACAGCCTGCCTTGGTGGAAGCATGTCATACCTGTCGGCAATGCATAGACAGAACAGATGTCAGTTAGAACTTGGTTTGGATTCTGAATTGCCTTTTCCAAATAAGAGAGAAAAAAAGTTACAAACTTTAATGGCTTACGTTATCTGAAATGATTCGAATATTTGATGTCATATGCATAAAAACTCTGTTGCTGTCTAACCTTAATGCTCACCACATATGTGACACTCCAGCACATAATGAGATGTACTGCACCAGAGGTCAATTTTTAGTTATTGACATGTTATTACTCTGCAATATAAAGGCTATTCAATACAAAAAAACAGATTGAAAATGGGATGATTCTATGAAAAGTTATTACAAATTGAAATGATAGACTGCAAGATGTGACAAAATGAGAAATGGACAAGTTTAGCATTGTAACAGATGGTCAGAATGAGAGCAAGGGTATTTTTAAAACACATTTAAAAGCATAAGAAAAAAAATCATGCCTTGATATTTCACTACAAGGTAGAATAATGGCTATAGTTTTATACTCAATCAAAATCTCAAAATCGACAACCTGACCCTCGCCTGCCTAAAATGGCTCCTAGTGGAAAAGTGGGTCAGGTGTTAAGCAACTCATTTCATGGTGGAGAATCACATATCATATAATGCACATCTTCTGTTCACATAGGTGAGACAGCCTGTAAAAAAACTGAATAAACCATCATTACGATCATCATCATCATCATCATCATCATCATAACAACGGTCCTTTCACCTTCACTGAAGTAACTCCAGGCGTCGTCAGTGTCGGGGCTGACAGAGGTCAGGAACACGGCGGCGCTGCTCTTTTTGGAGGGGGGAAAGGTCAAGGTGCGAGAGGTGTTGGAGAACACCACAGTGACTGGGGTCGTGCCGTTGATGTGGGGGTACTCCGCTACTTTGGTTCTGCCCCACATCACTCTGTCCAACAACAAAATGAACACTGAAATAGAAAATGGGAAGACATCACTCTGGCCAACAACAAAATGAACACTGAAATAGAAAATGGGAAGACATCACTCTGGCCAACAACAAAATGAACACTCAAATAGAAAATGGGAAGACATCACTCTGGCCAACAACAAAATGAACACTCAAATAGAAAATGGAAAGACGTCACTCTGTCCAACAACAAAATGAACACTCAAATAGAAAATGGGAAGACATCACTGTCCAACAACAAAATGAACACTGAAATAGAAAATGGGAAGACATCACTGTCCAACAACAAAATGAACACTGAAATAGAAAATGGGAAGACATCACTGTCCAACAACAAAATGAACACTGAAATAGAAAATGGGAAGACATCACTGTCCAACAACAAAATGAACACTGAAATAGAAAATGGGAAGACATCACTCTGTCCAACAAAAAATGAACACTGAAATAGAAAATGGGAAGACATCACTCTGTCCAACAACAAAATGAACACTGGAATAGAAAATGGGAAGACATCACTCTGTCCAACAACAAAATGAACACTCAAATAGAAAATGGGAAGACATCACTCTGTCCAACAACAAAATGAACACTCAAATAGAAAATGGGAAGACATCACTCTGTCCAACAACAAAATGAACACTGAAATAGAAAATGGGAAGACATCACTCTGTCCAACAACAAAAAGAACACTCAAATAGAAAATGGGAAAGACATCACTCTGTCCAACAACAAAATGAACACTGAAATAGAAAATGGGAAGACATCACTCTGTCCAACAACAAAATGAACACTGAAATAGAAAATGGGAAGACAAGTTGTTTTTTTAAATTTTGTTGCTTGTTGAGAGCTCCGAGGTTCACAAAAAGTGCAATCATGCATGTGTGACCCTCTTTAAGGTAAAGGTATAGGTGTCCCATAACCTAGGTGGTCATAGGGGAGTGAGGCGTCAGAGACCTCAGCTTCTCTAGGGGCCAGCATGTTGAGGGTGGCGCCCATCTCCTCTCCCTTGCTGCTTTACCTTCCCTGACCCTAAAGAGGGCAGGTACCCATTTACAGCTGGGTGAACTGGGGGGACTGTACAGAAGCCAAGATGCGCAAATGGTCACCCATCCAACTGGTAACCATGCTCGACACTGCTTAACTTGACTTGGGGAAAGCGAGCGCTCTGACCACTGAGCTATCCCGCCCCACTTTCCCCCATACTTTCCACAAATAGTTCAATCTGTAACCAAATCTGGTTTGTTGTGTGTTGTTGTCTGTCATTCACAAATCCAGAAAAAAAAAAACACCCAACAGCTGTCACACCATCCACGACTCACCCTGGCTTTTCTCAACAAAATTGATGTCTTCCGATTCTCCCCCTGAGTTGAGGTTGAGGGCGAGGGTGATGGGGAGGGTGGAGGAGGTTCTGGTCACCACCAGCTCTGTCACCAGCAGCCGGGTCAGCTGGCGGTGAGCGTAGCGACGAACCTCCACACTGAAGCCACTGCCGCTGTGCACCTCTGAGAACACACCTGGGGACAGGTGACAAAGAAAAAACCCCAATAAAAGAGGGATGCTTTAGCCCAGTACACTGTGCTGTGCACTTCTGAGAACATGACTGTGTACAGGGGAAAAGAAAACCCAATAAAGAGGGATGCTCTAGCCCAGTGATTACAGCCGTTTGACTTCAGCCGTGTAGGACCATCAAGTCATGGGTCTTAATCTTGTCTGATGAATTTAATGGCCGTGATTTTCAGTTTTTTTTTTATTAAAATTTTTTTTTAAACCACTTTATGTCACAGCAGATTTCTCTGCATGAAATTCAGGTGCTCTCCTGGGAGAGCATGTTGCCACAAGTGCAGCGCCTACCCATTATTTTTTTTTTTTATACAGCCCTGAGCCGCCTGGGGACTCAAATCCCGATTTTTCCTCAGGTAGTGTCTAAACACAAACTATGTGCACGCTGGTTTTTGTTTTTTTAATAATTTTTGTTTCATAATTTTGTCATTCACTCCTACGGCACACAATAGCTGATCTTCCAAAAGGCGGAACGGGATTTTGACGTGTGTGCAAAATGTTCTGTTGCGCTCATACATGGGGCCTCGGTTATAGTCTCATCCGAAGTTAAGTGCAGACCTGCAAGTGCCTTATAAAAGGGCATGCTGTGACTGTTAGCCCCTGATCGGACCTTGCCCTCTCATCTCAAGACTGCTGTGTGTGGGTCATTTGGCCGCATCCTTCTCATGACGACCGCTGTGACCACATAGCTCACACCCCCAGGACAGAACTCTACAGATCTAGAGGAATCTAACCTCCATGAAAAAATCCTAAAGAAGAAAAAATCTGATTACTATATAATCAAAAGCCTTCAGGGAGGAGACTTGGTCCTCTTACAGTGGGGTATGCAGGCCCGCTGGTGTGTGAATACACCTTTTTTTAGTTTTATCTATTCTTTTTTTTATTGAGGAGGATGGAATAAGCATGGGGGTCACCCACAACACATGCTCTGTCTCACCATATATGCAGCCATACTCCAACTTCAGACAATTTTTTTCCTCCTTTAATTAAATGAGAGTAGAAGTTGATGTGCTAAGCGCTTGCCATGGCTGAAGGAAGACAAATGTCAATATTACATTGCAAAGCATAACAATATTATACTGCAGGCCTTGGCATTTATCATGGCTTGGCTTCGCAAACGAAGATTAAGGGCACTGTCCACGTCTGGTGCAGGCTCACTGGTGGCTGTTCAGTCCAATGCGTGACAAACAAACCCGGCGCAGCGGCTGCAGGGGAAAGTCGATTCTGGGGTTGATGTAGGGGGAACGTGGTTTTTCCTCCTCATTTGCCTCTCCTCAAGGGCGCTCTGTGATTGTCCTCAAAGGAGGAGACCGACTGATGCACAGTGTGTCGCCAGGCCTGCCAGTCAGCAGCAAGGACTGACCACTGGTTATGGTCTATGAGGCAGGCTGACATAGATTTCTTCAGAGAGTCTTGGCATTTATATTACATAAATAACTGACAAAGCTTTTGGCGTGGACCAAGTAAGAATAATAACACTAACAATATAGTATCCTATCAGGTATCTTATCAAACAAACACATAGAGACATACAGAGATTCACTTGCATGCACGCACACTCACACACGCAAGCATGCACACACACACACACACACACACACACACACACACACACACACACACACACACACACACACACACAAACATACACACTCACATGCACACACAGTCTATCCCTCTCTCTCTCCCTCTCTCTCACAATCTCTCTCACATAAAATACACATAAACACACTCTCACACACACACACACACACACACACACACACAGACACAGACACAGACACAGACACACACCACACACCACACACCTGTGCGCACACACACACACACACACACACCACACACACACACACACACATCACACACACACACACACACATACACACCCATCACCCATCTTCCCCACATCCATTCTACACATGCAGAACCACAACCCACCTCTCCCAACGTCCAAACGAAACCGCTGAGTGACATTTCCCTTGGGGCTTGACACCCGAACCAAAATGGCCGCCATGGAGGGAATGCGTGCCCTGTGACTTTTGACGTTGGCGCCATTGTATAAACCGTTCATGTAGATGGCGTTGCTCCGAATCACCGTGGCAACGTGGCCGTTCCCGATTTCCGGGTACAGTTGTTTTTTTAATCGTAACCTGTAACGATGTCAGATGATTTTGCGGGGGGAGGGGAATAATCCCTTAAAGTAAAGGTAGGTAGGGGGGTGGGATAGCTAAGTGGTCAGAGCACTCGCTTTCCCACAGTCAAGTTAAGCAGTGATGAGCATGGTAACCTGTTGGATGGGTGACCGTTTGCGCGCCTTGGCTTCAGTACAGTCCCTCCCCCCAGTTCACTCAGCTGTAAATGGGTACCTGCCCTCTTTAGGGTCAGGGAAGGTAAAGCAGCGAGGCAGAGGAGATGGGCGCCGCCCTCAACATGCTGGCCCCTAGAGAAGCTGAGGTCTCTGATGCCTTGCTCCTCTTTGACCGCTTAGGTTATGGGACAGCTTTACCTTTACCTTTTACCCTTGAAGGTTTTTTAAGGTAGTATAAGCATGTGTACTTAAGCATGTATGCACACAATCATGCATATATGCAACACACACACACACACACACTTACACAAACACACTAACACACACACACACACACACACACACACACACACACACACACACACACACACACACACACACACACACACACACACACACACGCACACATACACACACACTGTTTTAAAAAAAAAGCCACTCATAAAAATATAATATTTAACAAATCCATTTGCAAAATGGAACTTTTTTCTATGAGAAAAGGGGAGGGGGGGGAGGGTAGCACTGTTCTTGCAGCAACACGCTCTCCTAGGAATAAACAGAACATCTTGCGCACACGTTAAATCCTGTTCCGCTTTTTGAAAGAGTAGGCCATTGTGTGCCGGTGGGAACAGATGACAAAATTTACAAAACTGCATACACAAAGGGACTGGATGTAAAAAAGCACATGAGTGCTTATTCCATTATTCTGGATTAAAAGATAAAATAAATAAATAAATAGCAGCCCACATTTCATGCAGGGAAACCTGCAGTAACTTACATTGCATATGACACATACAATTAATTAATTAATTAATACATGGAATTTGTATAGCGCTATCTCTTGTAAAGACAAATCAAAGCGCTTGCATTTGACCTGCAGAGCCACAGATCATGCTGCCACCAGGCGCAAAGATCCCAACTCCAATCCCCGATTTTTCTTCAGGGTGGTGTCTAAACACGACACCTGTGTGCATGCGGTTTGTTATCATTTGTCATCGCTCTACCGGCACACGATGGCCTACTCTTCCGAAAGGTGGAACGGTTTAACGTGTGCGCAGATGTTCTGCGTGCATACAACACAACACAACACAACATAACACACCGTATCACAACACAAGCAAAACCAATCTGACAATCCAGGTTTGATTCACGTTCAAGGGGATTTCCCCCCTGCAGTTAACATCAGCGCTGACTCCACTTTCCCCAAAAGTCCTTTGGATGAGACTATAAACCGAGGCCCCGTGTGTGAATGCATGCAGAACATCTTGCACACACATTAAATCCTGGTCTGCTTTTTGAACGAGTAGACCATTGTGTGCCTGTGGGAAGAGATGACAAAATTTACAAAACTGCATAGACACAGGGACTAGATGTAAAAATAAAGCACACGAGTGCTTATTCCATCATCCTCGAAATAAAAGAAGAAATAAATAAATGAATCACAGGCACACAAATCCAACATCACTCAGTTCGGAATGCTAAATTTAGCACGCCCCTTACTTTTACCTAGTCAAAGTGTGGTCAGTTCCTGCTATAAATAGCCACCAGCTGGCCCCCATCTGGGCTGGGATGAGATGAAATAATTAGCAGCTGAGAGGAGCTGTAAGTAGGGGAAACTGACTGCTGTGAAATACATACATAAATAAATAAATGAATAAATAAATAAATAAATACATAAATAAATACATAAATAAATAAATACATCAATACATAAATAAACAAAAACAGATTGTCTCCCACTCACGAGTGCGTTTCAATGACGCTGGTACTGACTGGCAAGTGTCGAGGTCTCAGCGGTTGTTCCCCTTTGCAGGGTGAAAACTGACCCGACCCATCCAGACCACCCTGGTAACACAGCCTCTCTTCCTCCACTGGCTTCTGCTTCTTCTCCTTCTTCCTCTCCTTTGTCTTCTCCTCCTTTGTTTCGTCTGTACAGAGATGGATGCCAATACACACTTCCTCTTTCGTCTGATCAGAGATGATGCACAATACACACTTCCCTCTTTCGTCTGTACAGAGATGGATGCACAATACACACTTCCCTCTTCGTCTGTACAGAGATGGATGCACATACACACTTCCCTCTTTCGTCTGTACAGAGATCAACGCACAACACACACTTCCTCTTTCGTCTGTACAGAGATCGAGGCACAATACACATTTCCCTCTTTGTGTCTGTACAGATCGACTCACAATACACACTTCCCTCTTTCGTCTGTACAGAGATCGCGGACAATACACACTTTCCTCTTTCATCTGTACAGAGATGGACGCACAATACACACTTCCCTCTTTCGTCTGTACAGAGATTGACGGACAATACACACTTCCCTCTTTCGTCTGTACAGAGATTGACGGACAATACACACTTCCCTCTTTCGTCTGTACAAGATCGGCGGACATAACACTTCCTCTTTCATCTGTACAGAGATGGACGCACAATACACACTTCCCTCTTTCGTCTGTACAGAGATCAACGCACAATACACACTTCAATCTTGTGGGTCTGTGACGTTTTGGGTTTGAACCTAGGTAAATGGGTACCTGCCCTCTTTAGGGTCAGGGAAGGTAAAGCAGCGACGGAGAGGAGATGGGCGCCACCCTCAATATGCTGGCCTCTAGAGAAGCTGAGGTCTCTGACGCCTCACTCCCCTACGACCGCCTAGGTTATGGAACACCTTTACGTTTACTTTTTTTTTTACCTTTAGCAGTGTGGCAAATTAAAGGGCAGGGATTTTTATGATCCCCCAGGGTCAACTTAAAGTGCACATCTGCCAGCGCCTTTACTCCTTTGTGTTCTGTAAATATAAATTTTAAAAAATATAATGAGTGGCCACTGCTCTTGTGGCAATGGTGACACACTCTCTCTGGGGAGAGCAGTCCGAATTTCAGCAGAGGAATCTGCCATGGCTTAACCCTCTTGCATTCAGATTCTCTGAACACAAATCGCCCCTAGATTTTGCATTCCATCATGAAATCAGGTCAGGCAAACATGATCGCTGGCCTTTTCCTCCTTCTAAGTTAATACAATACCAGCAGCTATGATTACTTCCAGACTCTCAACAGGGTTTCTCCTTCTAGCCTGATAGAGCTTTGGCATGTGGTAGCAATTAGTGACTGTCACAGCGTGATGGAAATCTACTGAGTGTAAATCCCGGCAAATCCCGGTTCAGGACTTTAGGGGGGTAATTATTCAATCTTGGCAAACCCTGGATCGGGACTAAGAGGGTTAAAGTGGTGTAAAATTAAAAAAAAAGAAAAGTAAAAAAAAAAAAAAAAAGCACACACCCAGAATCTTGTATGTGTGCTGATCAAAGATCCAGTATTTATGTTGGCATATATATATATATATATATATATATATATATATATATATATATATATATATATTTATATATATTATATATTTTATATATATATACATACATGTATACATATAGATAGATAGATAGATAGATAGATAGATAGATAGATAGATAGATAGATAGATAGATAGATAGATAGATAGATAGATAGATAGGTAGGTAGGTAGGTAGGTAGGTAGGTAGGTAGGTAGGTAGGTAGATAAGATAGACAGACAGACAGACAGACAGACAGACACAAACACACACACACACACATTATATATATATAGATATATAGATAGATATAGATATAGATATAGATACATATACATATATACATACATACACCTTGGAGTCGGTCAAAGAGTACACCCCCTCACCTTCAAACAGATCCTGGGCTTCTTTTCCACTGGCACCATTAACTTCAAAGGATATGCTGCCAGTGTGAAATTCCTGTCCATGTTTTCCACCCAGGTTATCGTCACTTTGCTGCCCCTATCAGGCTTCGTCCACAAAGTCAGCGACCCCTCCCACATCTGCCGGTGCCACCTGTGGGAGTATAACAGCACCAGCAAGATGCCAGCCACGAGCAGACCAAGCATGAAAACCAGCTTGGGGGATGGCGTCTTCATCATTCTGAAAGAGACCACAAAAAAAAAAAAAAAAAAAGGACAGGATTAGTCCAAGAGGCCTGGTTATTAGAGACAAATTAATGATCAGAGGACAGAATTAGGGTCCAAGAGGCCTGTTTTGGCTTATGTCAGAGGACAGAATTAGTCCGAGAGGCCTGTTTTGGCTTATGTCAGAGGACAGATTATCCGAGAGGCCTGTTTTGGCTTATGTCAGAGGACAGAATTAGTCCGAGAGGCCTGTTTTGGCTTATGTCAGAGGACAGAATTAGTCCGAGAGGCCTGTTTTGGCTTATGTCAGAGGACAGAATTAGTCCGAGAGGCCTGTTTTGGCTTATGTCAGAGGACAGAATTATCCGAGAGGCTGTTTTGCTATGTCAGAGGACAGAATTAGTCCGAGAGGCCTGTTTTGGCTTATGTCAGAGGACAGAATTAGTCCAAGAGGCCTGTTTTGGCTTATGTCAGAGACAGAATTAGTCCAAGAGGCCTGTTTTGGCTTATGTCAGAGGACAGATAGTCAGAGCCTTTTGCTTAGTCGGACAATAGTCCAGAGGCCTGTTTTGGCTTATGTCAGAGAGACAGAATTAGTCCGAGAGGCCTGTTTTGGCTTATGTCAGAAGTAATCCAGATTAGCTATGCTATTCTTTTTTTTTTTCCCTTTTATATTGAGGATAATGGAATAAGCACTCATATGCTTTATTTTGGGGACATCCAGTTCCCTTGAGTATGCAGTTTTGTAAATCGTGTCTTCTGATGTCTTAAGAAATACATAGAGACAACAATGCCTAATATCACTGTGCTTATGATGTCCTTGGCGCGTTTCATTTAAAAAAAAAAAGAAAGATTTTTAATGTCAGTGTCATGCTAGCAGGCAAAGAATGCCATTGGGAAAGTGGCATGACAGGTCAGCTTCAGGTTACTTGGCAAAGGTTGCCAGTGGAGGTTATTTTTTTTACGTGACAGGAAGATTTTATTCCTCAGTATCAATTAAAAAAAAATTTTTTTTACAGCTTTCAGCGTTACCACAAGAAGTCTGTATTGTTTAAGGGAGGTTGTCTGTCAACAAGTTTTCGCTGCATTTCTTTTTAGTTTGTTAGTTACAGACGGTGTATTTGTAGATTTTATTTGCCTGTTGTCGCCAGTGTGGGTGAAACCAGGTTATGCAGATGTTTAAATTATTGTGAGTTTGTGTTTATCAGAGAAAAGTTTTCTTTTTTTTTTTATTAAATTTAAGTGGAATTTTTTGTTGTTCAGGTCTGGTCACAGCACTTCTATCCGTGAGGGTGCTGTAGAAAGGGGAGGGGTGTGATCTCTGGTGTTTTGATGTCAGTTCACCTGACTTCTTCATTACCTGCTAGTGACTTTGTATCCCCGTTAGAGGGAATTTTTCCCCTGGAGTTAACATCAGTGCTGACTCCACTCTCCCCAAAAGTCTTTCGGATGAGACTGTAAACTGAGGCCCCGTGTCCGAACGCATGCAGAACATCTTGCGCACATGTTAAACCCTGTTCCGCTTTTCGTAAGAGTAGGCCATCGTGTGCCGGTGGGAACAGATGACAAAGTTTGCAAAACTGCACACACACGGGGACTAGACAACAAAAAAAAGTACATGAGTGCTTATTCCATTATCCTTGATATAAAATAATAAAATAAATAAAATATGTATCAGCGTTTAGGTGATACTGAGTTCTGTGTTCTCTATGTCATTTTGCTGTTTCCCTTGTCCCAGCTTTTTGAAGGAGGAGTTGACAGCTATGGTCTGTTCCTTTTGGTGGTTGTCTTCAAGTGATGCGGAGTTTGGTTTTTTTGTTTTTGTTATAATACTGCTGTTTGCCTTTTTGGGAGCTGACACTTTCTTATCAATAAAAATAAGCAGTATCAAAATATGTGATTCAAAGTCTTGCCATTAAAAACAAGGTGTGATGTGAAATGTAATCATTCAGAAACAATAAGACTTTATCATAAATGAGCAGACACTGGCACAATATTTCCTTTATACGTGGGGACAACTGGAACGCCTAGCCCAGAGCCGAGATGCCTGGAGACAGCTAGTTGGCGGCCTATGCCCCAGAAGGGACCACAGGCAGACATGACATGACATGACAGCCAACACTATATATTGGCTGGGTGCATGCTTTATGATCTCCCTTGCATCCTTAATTTTATAAAAAGAATCCCTGAACATAAGGCACAAGAGTCACAAGCTATTTATTTTCTTCTGTAAATAGTTTGGCTTTTTTTTTTCTTTTTTTTTTACAACAATATTTTAAGTATGGTTTCCTTCTCATTCTAGTTTTATCTTTTGCTGGCAGCAGTGGTAGGCCACAAGAACATCAACCAATTCTTAGGGCTACAATTGACACTTCTAAATTATGGAAAGTGTCTTGTTATTAGATACTACAGCAGCAATCTGAAGGTTATTAATAATTCTTTAAATTTACCTACCCAAATATCATATATATCAGAAAAGTTGAACATTGCATACATTTACATGAAAACAAACATAACAATCCTATTCTTCATGCAATTTCAGCCATAAATCTACTGTTTTGATGCTTATCATCACAATCACTTACAAAAATCTGCAAAATTGTCTTTTTAATAACCTACTTGGGTAAAATTTGCAAGTGGTGTGTGATTATAATATAGGCCTAAAGTAGAAAAGAAAACAAAGCAAAAACACACAATTCTCTGCAAACATTAGGCTATTAGTATTACATTTGACTTGTTGTGGAAGCAAGGAAAAATAAGAGATGTTACTTTTGGGATCAATCTTTTTGATAAATTGCATAACAACAAAAGGATCTGGAACATAATACTTATGTTCTTAATTCCGAGTCACTTTCATCATTTCATGAAATCAACATGTTAAACCTATTTAGTAATAATTAAATGCGTGCTAAATAAAATCAACATGTTAAACCAATTTAGTAATAATTAAAGCATGCTAAACAAATAAACATGTTGAAAATATTTCTAATTAACAACACTTAAGTTCAATACAATGTTTTTAACACTAAAAACATGGAATACTAAATTAGTAAGTAATAAAAAACAACTGTAACACAATCCATCATCAGTTTCTTGATTGCCTAGTTCTCTCTCTCTCTCTCTCCTCTCTCTGTGCCTGAGTGAGTGAGTGAGTTGTGTATGCATGTGTGTGTATATGTGTGTGTGTGTGTGGCCTACTTGAAAGAGTGAGTCTTACAGTACATTATCATCATCATTATTATTATCACTACTGTTGTAATTAGTGTTGTTCTTATTATTTTATTTCTTAAGTTCCTTTTGAGTCTGTTTTTTTGTTAAAAATTGTAACAATGTTGTAACTATATAGTTTTTGGGTGGGGTTTTCTTGGTTAACTTGCTTGTTTGCTTACTGCTTCATTTCTGTTTGTTTTTTAAGTGGATTTTAGTTTTTGCTGTTTTTATGGGTTTTTTTTCTTGTGTGCATGCAGGTCTTATATATATATAAGGTCTTATATATATATATAAGGTCTTATATACCATAAAATCCCTAGCATACGCCCACCCCCCCTGTGCACTGATTTAGGGCAAAATTGGGGGGTGGGCGTTTGCTAGGGATAGACCCCTTTGCACAAAATAATTTTTGTGCTCAACGTGTAATTGAGTGAATACAAACCCCGAGAGCATGTAAGGCATGTAAGTTAGGTCGTGTGAGTAGAAGTGAAGGAAAATAGAAAAAAAGGGATTTTGAGGCAAAGAAGGCCAACGAGTTCCATCGCTTTCGGTTGTACGTCCTTGTTTCCCAATACCCTGCCTTCATATCTTTCATCTTCCAGATAATGCAGCACACCTTGGTCGACATGTTCAGATCTAACTGCTGGTCCTTTTGACAGGTTTTTTTTGTTTGTCTTTTCCTACTGCTGTTCAAGTCTATCTCTGTTTTCACTCCATTCCCTGATCCTCTTCCTATCCACAGTAAATTCACGGGGACACTCCGAAACATTCCCACCTGCTTCGTTATCCAGATACTGGAGGGCTTCCAATTTGAAAGATACAGTGTAAGACTGTCCCTTCGGCATTTTGCAAAAATGGCACAGAGAGATTCAAGAACCAAGTTCCGGCCATCAGGAAGCGGGGTCAAAGTACCAGTACGTCACTGACAGACAAAAGACGTCAGGGGAAAAAAGCATGACGTAATTTTAATTCGCTTTGTTGGAGATGGGTGGGAGTGAGGAGAGGGGCCCGGGACAAAGAATAAGAAACAAGGAAAGAAACACGAAAAGGTAAAGAAGAGGAAAAAGATGACTTTTAGAACAGTCTGCACAAATCCTAGTGAAAATGAGCATTGTCTCTTTGAAAAAAGCAGGGTGGGCGTTTGCTAGGTAGTTACCCCTGTGCACAACTTTTGGCCAAAAGTGGGGGTGGGCGTTTGCTAGATGGTGGGCTTATGCTAGGGATTTTACGGTATAACAGTATCGAATACCAGGGGGGGGGGGAGGGAAGAAGAAAAAAGCAAAAGCAATGCATTTGCCCTGAAAATACGCCGCCTGTTGCATATTTTGGCCAACAAAATTATTATTTTAAAAAAAAAAACACCCAGCCATATTGATTGTAGAAGCTGCCTAGTTACGCTCCAATGCATCTTATGCTTAATATAATCAAATTTTAAATAAACTAGCCACTCAAGTTAAAACAAAAGTTGAGCAGTCAAATAAACAAATTCAGAATGAAGGCATAGACAATACACTAGTTGTTTACCTTCACCACGTGGGTTTCATACGAAATTTGGCATCGCAGAGTCGCTTACGGAAATAGCTTGCTTCGTTCGTGCGTACTAGCCTAGCTTAACGAACATATTTTGGGTACAAATCGTATGACGTCTCTCTTTTTTGCCTTTGCAACCTTCACCCCGTGGACTAGGCTAAAGTGGACTAGGCCTAGTATAAGTAGTCCAGGCGAAATTCGGATAACCTTGTTCTGAGATATATATTTAGGTTTTTTTCGGTGATTGTGAAGGAAATTGGGGTGCTGAATCCAAATCCGTTGGAGGCCAAGTCGTAAATGTTGGGCATCTTGAGTTATATCCCAAAGATACTCAACTCGCCGCCTAGCACTATACGGAGAGTGACGCCAAGCTTCGCCCGCTCGCTGCGCGGCCACTCCCTACTTGCCAGATGTAAAACACAGCCCGGCTGTGGGAAGCAGTATAGCCTAGTAGCCTAACTCAGTCACTGTAGCGCTTGCACTCTGCATGCATTATGACAGTTGTCATGTACATTACTATGCAATGTGGACAGACAGACAGACAGACAGAGAGAGAGAGAGAGAGAGAGAGAGAGAGAGAGAGGAGAGAGAGAGAGAGAGAGGAGAGAGAGAGAGGAGAGAGAAACTCTCAGTAAATAATGTGTATGTGCGTGTGTGTGTGTCAATCAATCAATCAATCAATCAATCAAATTTTTATTTCCAGATGGTACATTGAGTAAGCAGCGATCTGCTTTTTTCCATCAAGCCGTCTATCTAAAGAAAAGAAAAGAAAAAAATCAAAACAATAGCAAAAATCAAATCCAAAACAAAACAAAAAACCAACAAAAAACAAAGCAGAAAATCCCTAGCAAACCATAAAGCCAACAAAAGAACGAAAAGGGGAAAAAGCAAACAAACAAATAAAACAACAACAACAAACATTTCACCAACATTAATTTGCTAACATGATTTCAACAACTTTAAAATAAACATGCCTATAAATAATACAAGCAACTACTATAACAACAACCAAAAGAGAAAAAAAAAAAATATATATATATTTTTTAATCTACTCAAAAGCCTTACACACATATGCACATACACCCACACATCCATACCCTCCCCCCCCCCCACACACACACACCCCGTACACACACACACACACACACACACACACACACACACACACACACACACACACACACACACACACACACAACACACACACACGGTTTGCGCTCATCCACTCAGCTCGTATACTCGTAGGTACATGCACACATTTAAAGTCTTTTTAAAAATCATATAGTGTCAAACACACACAACACAAACACACACACACACACACACACACACACACACACACACACACACACACACACACACACACACACACACACACACACACACAAAACAGCTTATATCAATTACAATGTAACCAAAAAACATTATTTAAGACTAAATAATAATAATAATAATAATAATAATAATAATAATAATGATAATAATAAAATAAATAAATACCAAAAAAATAAATAAGTAAAAAAAAAATAATTCTATAAGCAATTTATGTCAGATTATAATATCTCTATACTTCAATTCATACTTTATATTTTTAAAAGAAGATAAGGAAAAAACAACAAACACAACAATACCTTATAATAATACCCATCATCACAGAGAGGAAATAACATATACGCTAACAAACATACAATCAAACAAAAGAAAAACAAAAACAAACAAACAAACAAAAAACACATAAAAACACACCAAAAAACAAACAATCAAACCAAAACATCAAAAAACCAATCCACATGGATTATATATTAGAAGGAAGAAAAGAAAAAACAACTAAAGCAACAATACCATATGATAATACCCATCACCACTGAGTGGAAATAACATAACAAACATATGGGCATGCACACTTTTTTT
>CM060345.1:30122699-30125199 GCA_030674155.1 Stramonita haemastoma
GGAAATAGAACAAACGCCGTAGCTTTTCTGAAAGTGATCGCCCTTGGATGACCAACATAAGGAAGGTTCCTTGATTTTGCAATGGAGGTCGTTCACGTGCAAATGTTGTTGAAGATTCGAGATTTTGGAAACTTTAAAAGAAATTATTTCAAGAAAAAAACGAACCTAGCCCTGTGGGTACATAAAATTTATTAATGCCACATCTTGCAGATGTAGGTAGGCGTGTGAAAATAGAGCGGTGGGTGGTTTACTTCATTCCAATGCATATTGATGTTAGATTGCAAATACTTAATAGAAATGTCACATCCTTGTGCCTGAACGTAGGTTCGCTGAATGTTTTGAATGAAGAAAAGAAATTGTTCATGCCCACTCTCCCTCCCTTCATTCCTTTCTTTATTTCTGCCTTTAATCATATTATAAATGGAAGACACACCAGGAAATCAAAGAAAATAATATTATTCAAAAGTGTGACTTTAGTTTGTATCAAGCATTTCAGACTTTAGGGCACTCGTGTGAGTTTTGAATACAAGCTTTAGTCTGTTTGTACTGGTAACATAATAATGATCTGCTCTTTGTATTCAGCTCCTCTTAGATAGGACAGAAGCCTTTGAATAAGTCACTTGTATACACTGATTATTTGGTCTTACACACACACACACACACACACACACACACACACACACACACACACACACACACACCTGAAAAGGTAAAAAAGAAAGAGATCTACAGTACATAAAACAGCGTGGTATTTAGAGACTTACCCCCCCCCCCCCCAAAAAAAAAAAAAAAAAAAAAAAAGCCCGAAATACTGAACATTTAAATGAAGAAGGCATTTGAGAATGCCATCTCCCGCCCTCATCTATTTTCTATAGTATATTAAAAATAAATTAAACTTAAAAGCCATGTACGCACCCTTTGGTCAAACAATGGGGGGTGGGGGGGTAGGAACTAAGATCAATTGGTAATTCCCCAAATGTCTCTCATGTTTATTCCTAACATTGGACTTGGTGTATCAGATATAGACTAGATGTTCCTAAGTTTGGATATAGAAAGAAGTAAGTTGATGACCACGGATTGCTGTGCCCATTATGTAAGCAAGCAAGTCTAGAGTATTGCGTACATTAATTTTTGTCTTGTGGTGTCCAGTAATACAGGATGTAAGGCCAAAAATATAAGGTAAAAGAAGGTTTTAAAGATATGTATATATACTGCAGTAAAATACAGTAAAACACAGTACCGGCTAATTTATTCAAATTCTGTTTTCTCTTGGTGACTATAATTATCTTACGGCTGTGTGCAGCCTTGCTCTGTAATATTTGTGTACAGCTTTGGAAATCACAGATATCTTGTTTTCATCTTCAGTCATTTTTTCCCCAGTAACTGTGGAATCTTTTTGGAACTTGTGTTTTGCTATTGTTTTCGCTGCTTTCCCCCCTCTTTTCCTTTACTCACTGAAACACTATATAGGTTGGCAACCAACCACTTTCGAATATGAAAAAAAACTGACGTTTTTGTGGAAAAAATCTTATCGAGGTTGAGGTTGAGTGCTCTTTCTCTTCGTTATGTTATGTCTATATTTAATCAAGCTATATGCTTTCAGAACCAGTCTTGATATTTATGAATCAATCATTAATTTCTTTTGAGTGTATATATACCAAACAAGATAGTTTTCTTTCATTATTTTATCTTACACATTAGAAAGAGGCAAACTAAACGCAGCTGAAATGTGGTTCTACAGGCAACTTCTACGAGTCAAATGGTCAGACAGAAGAACAAAGGAAAGCATTCTTGATGAACTCTCAGTGCAAAGACAAAAGTTAGCTGAAATTGATAAATGCAAACTAACATATGTCGGTCATGCAAACAGAAACACACAGACAAATCAGATGACGACAGTTCTCCAAGGTAAGGTTGAGGGCAGAAGGAAAAAGAGGCAGACCACCAACATCCTGTGTTACAAACATCCTTGAGGGCAGGGATCTAGGAGGGCTATAGGAGATGGTAGAACTCAGCAGAGACAGAGAAAGAAGGCGAAACCTGGTGACATTTTGTGGAGCTTCTTCCATCCACAGCGGCGATGGAGACAGATAGACTGAAAACATGAGTTATAACAATAACAATAATAACAATAATGTATGGACTTTAGGAATCTATAGGGCTGAATCTTGTAAAGCAAGCAAACCAAAAGCCCTTATCAAAGCGAGAGGTGTTATCTTGCACTTGTGTTTTGGGAATTCAGTTAACTATGCTAAACGTGTAAATTGTTGGGTGCTTTTTCTTTTTCTTTGTTATATGTTAAATTTTATTTTGGACAAGGACATGATAAAGAAAGTATGTCAAGGCTTATCTGTTACCTACCCTGGAAATAGAATAATTATAATCATCATTATCATCTCCATCATCAACGACTCTCTCTGTCTCTCTCTCACTCACACACACACACACACACACACACACACACACACACACACACACACACACACACACACACACACAC
>CM060345.1:30140199-30142699 GCA_030674155.1 Stramonita haemastoma
TGAGAGATCGGAATGCGTCGGGGTGAGGCTAGCAGACAGACCTCCTACCGAGTTTGTTTTTTTTTCGTTTTTTCGTTTTTTTGTGTGTTTTTTTTACCTCCTACCAAGTTACCAACACAGGAGAAGCAGACTAGCAGGCACTACGCATCCTGCTTACTATAAAAAAAAGAAGCAAAAAAGCAAAAAACATAACAAACACAGTAATAGGATATTTAGGCTATCAGTCAACGACCTCTGGACTGGTCATTCCACATGGCTTTTTTCAGTTGTTTTTTTACACAAAGCCAAGCCAAGCACATGGTTCTCCGCGTGACTCGACCAGCCGCTTATAGTCACATCATTAGGATCTGTGACCTACCTCCCGAGAGATGGGGGGGGGGGGGGAGGGAGAAAGAGCAGACAGAGAACAACACACATCACATGGAAAAAGACACCAACGGGGTGCTGTGGGGGAGAAGGGGGAGGGAGGGAGGGAAATCAGACCATAGTGTATCATTATCACCAAATGGCACACACATATGTCACAGACACGTCATTTTCCGTGACCTCCTACTGTTCATTACCTTCACACTCTCATTTTCTTTCAAAAAAGACGGTATCAAGCCCTTGCAGAATTGGTGTGTGTGTGTGTGTGTGTGTGTGTGTGTGTGTGTGTGTGTGTGTGTGTGTGTGTGTGTGTGTGTGTGTGTGTGTGTGTGCTACGCCATACAAAAAAAAGGTAAAGGTGTCCCATAACCTGTGTGGTCATAGGGGAGCTAGGCCTCAGAGATCTCAGCTTCTCTAGGGGCCAGCATGTTGAGGGCAGTGGTGCCCATCTCCTCTCCCTCGCTGCTTTACTTTCCCTGACCCTAAAGAGGGCAGGTACCCATTTACAGCTGGGTGGACTGGGGGGCTGTACTGAAGCCAAAGCACGCAAACGGTCACCCACCCAACTAGTAACCACGCTGATGCTGCTTAACTTGGCTGGGGGAAAGCGAGTGTTCTGACCACTTAGCTAATGTAACCCCCCTCACAAAACGTATTTTTGTTTGGTGTGTTACTAAGCGTTAAGTTCAGTAACTCCATTGTAGAGTTGAGTGATCGCCCCTTAAAAAAAAGTGCCTATCGGGATACTTCTGTTTTTTAAATCTCACTTCCTGCCTGGGGCCAGTGAGGGAAAGACGCCTGACAGAGACTCGCTTCTCGCTGAGTCTAGATGTTCCCCATTAAGGTTGGTTTATTTTAATTTCGTTTTTGATCATCAACTATCTGTTTAAGCCAATTTTAGCTTAATTCAGATTAGTTGTGGAAGGTTCAGGAAAACTATATGTTTGATTTAATTTCACAGGCTTTCAACCTGTGAATTAACAGTGAACATAAGTGATGGCTTCGAACAAAGGAAGTGTGGGTAAATTTTGGCACTGTCATGGTCTTTGTTGTAAGATTAATTTTTGGTAGGATATTGTTCAGCTATTAAAATGCTGGAAATATTCTAGTGTGACTTTACACTATAAATTTATGGGTGTGGAGGACTACTTAATTTTTGTAATGATTTTATCACTACGAATTCTGACGTATTTGTGATATATCATTTAGGAAATTCAAACAGTTGAAATATCAGTGGGGGCATTAATTTAATTTGAGAGGCTTTTAGCCTGTGAATTAACAGTGAGACCTAGTGGTTGTTTTGAACAAAGCATGTAAATGTTAACACAGTCATGGTTTTTGTTGTTAACTTAATTTTTGGTAGAATATTGTTCAGCTATTATTAAAATGCTGGAAATATTCTAGTGTGGCTTTACACTACAAATATATGGGTGTGAAGGCCTACTTGATTTTTAAAATGATTTCATTCACTAAGAATTCTGATTTATTTGTAATAAATCATTTAGCAATTCTAAAACAGGTGTAATGGCATTGGAATGTCATTGTGGACATTTATTTAAAATAAATTAGTCCTTCTTATTAATGTTGGCACAGTTTCATAGGATGGACCATCATCTGTCCTAAAGTAAATGAGACATGTTGGGATGCTTGCACAGTTTCATAGGATGGACCATCATCTGTCCTAAAGTAAATGAAACTTGTGTAATACTAACTACTAAAATTATGTAATAATTTTAGAGGTGATGTTTTTTTACATTGTATGTTCTTTTGATTACAGGAACATCGCTTTTTTCTGTCACCTTCTCCTCACACCATCGTCCCCTCCTCACTCCTTCCATTTGGGCCTAAACTTAGACTTGGTCAGGGATTTAATGTATGAAAAACTAGGACAGATTATATTTTGTGTTTTTTAATTGTTCTTGTAGTACAGTTAGTCATTGGTGTTTTGTGTAATGTGGTAGTGTTGTAGGTTGTGTTGTGGAATATATGTGGTAAACCCAATTTGCTCGGTCTGGAGTCGCATTGAATGAATGGTGTTATTCGTCACGTTCAGTGTATTCAGTGTGGCTGCTGAGTGAGTTGAGGTTAATTAATTTCACTTCACCTACTTTCCTACCTCTTCTATATTTCTTTT
>CM060345.1:30165199-30170199 GCA_030674155.1 Stramonita haemastoma
ACACGAGAAGCAGACGACATTACAAGAAGTAATATGAAACTGAAACTGTGCAGCGGCCTCCAGTGTTAGAAATGGAAGAAGGCAGGTGTACGGCGAAAATGAAAAAAACAAATCATGTATACATACATACAGCACCCAGCACCTGTGCCTGCAGACGTATGTTGGCTTCCTCACGTACTAAGCTTAAAGAAAAGGAGGCACATCAGACCTACCTTGTACACCTGCACGTAAACTGATTAATAATGGGGAAGGGGGGGACTTGAGGAATGGGGGTGGGGTGAGTGAGGACACAGAGATAACTTGAGATAAACAGGAGAGATGAGGGCATAGCAAAGAGAGAGAGAGAGAGAGAGGAGAGAGAGAGAGAGAGGAGAGGAGAGAGAGAGAGGAGAGAGGAGAGAAGAGAGAGAGAGAGGGCAGATTTTATTTATTAAGGGTTATAGATTAAGCACAATGGGGTTTTTTTTCCCTAGGATAATGATAAGTAGGTGTCCAATAACCTAGGCGGTCATGGGGGAGCGAGGTGTCAGAGACCTCAGCTTCTCTTAGGGGCCAGCATATTGAGAGAGGGCCGAGCCCATCTCCCCTCTCTCTCTCTCTCTCTCTCTCTCTCTCTCTCTCTCTCTCTCTCTCTCTCTCTCTCTCTCTCTCTCTCTCTCAGATGACATTTACAAAACTGCATACACATGGGGACTGGATGTAAAAAAGCACAAGCGTGCTTATTCCATTATCCTCGATATAAAAGAATAAATCAAATCAAATCAAATCAAATCAAATCTCTCTCTCTCTCTCTCTCTCTCTCTCTCTTCTCTCTCTCTCTCTCTCTCTCTCTCTCTCTCTCTCTGGCTGTTTTACCTTCCCTGACCCTAAAGAGGGCAGGTACCCATTTACAGCTGGGTGAACTGGGGGGACTGTACTGAAGCCAAAGCGCGCAAACGGTCACCCATCCAACTGGTAACCGCCCTCCACGCTGCTTAACTTGATGCTTAACTTGACTTGGGGAAAGCGAGTGCTCTGACCACTGAGCTATCCGGTCCCAGGGATAATGATAAGGATAACGAAATTTTATTCATTGAGGGTTATAGAGAAAGCACAATGGCTTTTTTCATGGGGCCCTAAAAAAAGAAAATAAAGAAACTATGAGAGAGAGAGACAGAGACAGACAGACAGAGACAGACAGACAGACAGAGGTATTTTCGTGGCAAGTGTGTATCAACCTTTCCAGGAAATGTAGGGATGTGTCAAGGGCACATAACCCACTCCAATAGGCTACACGCCCACCTTAAGGTTTTGCCCCTTTTCCTTCTGCTCTACATGAACAGGAGGGCGGGATAGCTCAGTGGTCAGAGCGCGTGGTTACCAAGTGGATGGGTGACCGTTTGCGCACCTTGGCTTCAGTACAGTCCCCCCCCCCCAGTTCACCCAGCTGTCAATGGGTACCTGCCCTCTTTAGGGTCAGGGAAGGTAAAGCAGCGAGGGAGAGGAAATGGGCGCCACCCTCAATATGCTGGCCCCTAGAGAAGCTGAGGTCTCTGATGCCTCGCTCCCTTACGACAGCCTAGGTTATGGGACACTTTTACCTTTTACCTACATGAACAGCATAATAAACGGTAACTATCCCACTTTGGGTGACCCAAGAGGACGTTTTAAGCCCTAGATGTATCCCCCCATTTTGTTGTTATGAGTTGTAACAATGTTGTAGCTAAGTATTTTTGGGTGGACTTTTCTTGGTTGCTAAGTTGTTTATTTCATTATGTTTCTTTGGTTGCTCTTTATCTATTAACGCTTCTCTTTTCTTTTATAATCAAAATCATTTTATTGTGGCTTCTGATTTTCGTCTTCTGAAAGTGTGCATTTTTATAATCTTATTATGTATAATGTCCTTATTCCTTTATACTGTTTGGTACTGCATATAGTTTTACTGTTTAGTATCTTTTTATCTTGATGTTTTCCCTGAAAAGGGCGGGGACTGGATGTAAAAAAGCACATGAGTGCTTATCTATTATCCTCGAATAAAAGAATTTTGCCTTGCCTTGCCTTTGCCTTGCCTTGCCTCTGTTGTTTTTAAAATCACTCTTGCATTCATACTGTGGGTACTAAGGCATCCACAGAAATAAAAACCACCTTTTTTTTTAAAAATGAAAGACTAGCCTCTGACTCGAAGCTCATGTGATTCTGCACACATCTGGTAGGTTTGAATTAGGTTTTTTTTTTCTTCAGCAAACACGGGGTAGGCCTACCCTTTCAGTCTTTTGTCTTCTGCTAGTTTTGGTTTAAATAGATTTTATTCAGAATTTGGAACAAACATTGAAAACATCAGCATTTTGGAATCATAGCTAGTTTTCTAACCACCACAATATGCATGCACGGGTCAATGCTGTAGGAACACAAGCAATCCTCATCTTGATGGTTATTTCCAACTTTCTCAAGGACTATACCTGACATTGGGCTATGTCTTCAATCACAGCTGTCGGTATCCCCCACTCTCAGCTGCTAATGATCCCAACCCAGCCCAGCCCAGCCCAGCTGGGGCCAGCTGGTGCTATTTATAGCAGGAGCTGACCACACTTGGGACTAGGTAAAAAGAAGGGGCACGCTAAATTTAGCACTCTTGACAACTGAGTGATCTTGGATTTGCGCATTGTGCAATCCCCGAAAACAAGTACACAGTGCATTTTTTCATACTTTATTTTTTAAAATCTGTGAAAATCAGCTGACAAACAATTCTTTGACCTGGAAAGTAAAGGTGGAATCTTTTTTTTTTTTTAATTGTTATATTACACCACTTTATGTCACAGCAGATTCCTCTGCGTGAAATTCGGGCTGCCCTCCCCAGGGAGAGTGCGTTGCCACAAGTGCAGCGCCTACCCATTTTTCTTTTTTCCCGTCTGCAACTGTATATATATATATATATATATATATATATATATATATATATATATATATATATATATATATATATATATATATATATATATATATATTTCCCTATCAGAGTGGCTTTTTTCTACAGAATTTTGCCAGGGACAACCCCCTTGTTGCCGTGGGGTCTTTTACGTGCACTAAATAATGATGTGTAACACACAGGACCTCGGTTTATCGTCTCATCCGAAAGATTAGCGCCCAGGCCCAGACCACCACTCATGGTCTAATGGATGGGGAAAAGTTTTGGGCCTAAACGGGATTCGACCCACCGCACACTCTGACCTGGACTTTTTGCTTTCTAGGCAAGGCCCATTACCAACTAGACCACTGATCCACCTGTGTAAAGTTCACAGCAAATAGGGCTGCACATCGTCCAAAAACTGATGGGGAAGCAAGGCATCAGGTAGCCATCTATTTCAGGGACACCTCTTCTCTGAAAGAGGATGCAATCATATGTATTTATTTAAGGGAGTACATTTCGGCTTAACTCCTCTCCTCCCCCTGTCTCTGTCTCTCTGTCTGTCTGTCTGTTTCTGTCTCTCTGTCTCTGTCTCTCCCTCTCTCTCTCTCTCTCTCTCTCTCTCTCTCTCTCTCTCTCTCTGTCTGTCTGTCTGTCTGTCTGTTTGTCTGTCTTTCACTCTCTCTGGGACCGTGTGTCTAACAGTCTGCCTCTGTGTTTTTATTTATTTTATTTTTATTCATTCTTTTATGTCGAGGGTAATGGAATAAGCACTCATGTGCTTTTTTACTTCACACACACACACACACACACACACACACACACACACACACACACACACACACACACACACACAACAGAGCAAATCATTTTCAGACACACACACACACACACACACACACACACACACACACACACACACACACACACACACACACACACACACACACACACACAGAACTGAACTCTGAACTCTGAACTTTGAAAGGATTTATTCATGAAAAGCCAACTGGCCCAAACATGGGGGCGGGAGAGCTCAGTGGTCAGAGCGCTCTCTTTCCCCCAAAAGTTAATTAAGTTAAGCAGGGTCGAGCGTGGTTACCAGTTGGATGGGTGACCGTTTTCGCGCCTTGGCTTTCAGTACAGTCCCCCCAGTTCACCCAGCTGTAAATGGGTACCTGCCCTCTTTAGGATCAGGGAAGGTAAAGCAGCGAGGGAGAGGATATGGGCTCCGCCCTCAATATGCTGGCCCTTAGAGAAGCTGATGTCTCTGACGCCTCGCTCCCCTACGACTGCCTAGGGTATGGGACACCTTTACTTTTACCTTTATGAAGGGGGTTATTGATCAATACACAGAATAATGATAGAAATACACCGTAAGGTACAGCCGTAACAAACGAATGCAAACAAATCCACCAGAGGAAAAAATCTTTACGATCTTACCACGACATAATAGGCCTATCTCTTATTCTAAAGGCTTTATATAAAACATAAAGCTAATATTCTAATGATATTAGATCCTAGGAGAAAACAGAGTCTAAATGCATTTTAAGAGAGAGTGAGAGAGGAGAGAGAGAGAGAGAGAGGAGAGAGAGAGAGAGAGAGAGAGAGAGAGAGAGAGAGAGGAGAGAGAGAGAGAGAGAGAGAGAGAGAGAGAAAACTCGAACTCGAACTCGAATGATTTATTCACAAAAAGGCTATTGGCCCATACATGAAGGGGAGTTGCCGAACTGCTTGGTATTTTGGTGGGGGGGGGGGGGGAGGAGGGGGAAAACAACAACAAAAAACCAGCCCAAACAACACAAATTACTGTATAACAAAAAAGTCAGTTACAAAAATATGACTTACGACAATAAAATATCGCATGTTCTGAAAGCTTTACACAAATATAAAGTCAGGCTACGCACAACCTCAGGCGGACTTGACGCCATGAGTGAACAAAGTCTAAAAGAATTAGGCTGTCTACCATATTTTTGATGTACTTCTGCCTAACAAACTCTACCACTGGACAGCATAACACAAAATGTACTTCCTCCTCAGGTGCTTGCTTACATAAGTGGCATAGTAACCTGAGGTCATCAACATTATGTTGTCTGTATCTGAATTTATGAACATT
>CM060345.1:30177699-30182699 GCA_030674155.1 Stramonita haemastoma
TTATGCCTTGATCCAGTTGCTTCAAGAATTGTGACATTTTTAGGGTGGCCCGAGGTGCTGAAGTGGGAGAACTTGCCGAAGCGTGAGACCTACGACTTTCTGGCTTCTGACCACAGTCCTGATATCGGAGAAATCTGGAAAGGACTATAATTCGACTAAAACAACAACAACAACAACAACAACAAAAGCCTTGATCCACGTATGTACGGTTGACCCAGGCAGAAGATCCCATCCCATCCAATCCAATCCAATCCAATCATGTTGTTTATGATTAATTTAATTTTAATTTAATTTTCACCCCCTTTTATGTCACAGCAGATTTCCCCAAACTATATATAGCCCCAGAGGATGAAAATTCGCACACTAAAGCATGTGACATTTTCTCCATAAATGTTCAAGTGGACTAAGGAACTTTAAAAACGCTACGTCCAAGGCATAAACCGTTGCTCCAAAATGAGAAACAAATAAATATAAACCAATTTTTAAAAAAAAAACTTCAACTAAAAAAAAAAAAAGAAGAAAACATGATGGCAAAAGTAGAGCAGTACATTTGGTTGTAAACTGAAAAAAAAACAACCATAAAAAAAAAAAAACCTAACCAAAAAACAAAAGAAGTGAGGAAAGGACACAAAACTGAGAACATCAGAGCTCACAACAACAAAGAAAAAAAACAAAACAAAACAAAAAAACCCAAAAAACCAGCAGTGCCTTTCATTATTCATCTCAACTTGAAAAAAACAAAACAAAAAAAACAAAAAACAAAAAAAAACATTCATATCAACTTCATGCACAAACACAAACCTAACACACTCTAAAAAAAAAATATAATAATAAAATAAAAAAATAAAAAAACTAACACACTCCAACAACCTGTGCCATGCACAATGGAAGGTACAAAGTGTCGTGCCCATAACAACTAAGAACGCGGGGAATTTACAAACCTTTGACATGAACAACAAAAAAACACACACACAAAAAGAAAAAAAAAAACCCAGTCTAAACAGAAGCCTGGAATGGGCCTGTCATGATTAAAAAAAAACAAAAACGAAAACAACTACAACAACAAGAAAAAAAGAAAATACGTTACAGTGATATATCCTGTTGGGTATGTTACAGAGATCTTACTTTTATCATCAAAATTACTTCTTATCGCAGCAAAACAAAAAAAAACCAAAAAAAACCCCAACCTAAAACATGAACAAGAGCATGTATTTTGACAGGAAAACTTACAGACACAAACAAGTACTAAACAGTAGACACACATATAACAGCTTCAATGCAATTTCTCTCCAAAAATGAAACCAAAAAACAAAAAGCAGTATCTTGTTTCATGTGCATTGAACAACAAACAAACAAACAAACAAAATCTGTTAAATCTCTCTTTCTCTGTTTTTTTTTTTAAAACCCCCAAAAACTGAAACAAGACTACAAGATGCAACAGTATTTTCTATAAAAATGAAACAAGTCAAAATAATGATAAGTCACAAACCTGAGATGAGGGACTACCTGAGTTAGTTTCTTCCTTCCCTCCTTCTTCCTTTCCTTCTTCCTTCCTTCCCTTCTTCCTTCCCTTCCTCCTCCTTCCTTCCCTTCCCTCCCTCCTTCCTTCCTTCCCTCCCTTCCTTCCTTCCCCCCCCCCCTCCTCCTTCCTTCCTTCCCCTCCCTTCCTTCCTTTCCTTCCTTCCTTTCTTCCACTCCGAAGTCATCTTCATAAGCCTGCACTATGTCTCCAAACAATACTGATATCTCTGCAGAATGACTTAGCTCTGTAATGCCTCAATCTTAACCTCTTTACTGCGCTGTTGGCAAACAGTTTTTCGTCATAGAAACCGTCGCCAGCAATGCTCAGTTGACGATCGCTGTTTGTCATGATTCAACGCTCTCTCTGTGTTTCGTCCAGCAAAATATGATAGCAGCGAAAGGGTTAATGCCTCAATGTTACCACCACACAACATAACTTACCAGAGAACAGCTTCAACCCTGGTCTGTCTGTCCATCTGTCTGCCTTGTCTTGTCTTGTCTTGTCTTGTCTGTCTGTCTTGTCTGTCCATGCACACCACTGTCTACTTACTAAGAAGGTATTTGGGCCAAACTTTGTCATATTTTGCTGAGGCTGCCAACTATTATCTTACAGTCCATGTTAAAAAAACAACAAAAAAACAGATGGGGGAAAAAAGTGTTGGAGGGGGGGGGGGAGGGTGGTTGGGTGAGGGGGGGGGGGGAGGGGAGGAGGTGGAAACAGAGGAAGAAGCCAAGTCCCTGAGTGTTGACCAGTTAGACCCTTTTTTAAAAAAAAAACACAAAAAAATTTCATGTGACTAGGTATACTTACAAGCCCTAACATTTATAGATCTATCACCAGCTTGGTTGGGTTTGTTTTATTTTTAACTTTACAGTTTTCTCCTTTCAATCATATTACCACCCCCAAAAAAAAAAAAAATCGAGAAAAAAAAAAAAGAATGACTTTATACAGTTCTCCAAAAAGATAGGAACAAACATCTTGCAACAACACTTATCCTTATGAACAATGATGAAGAATAAAACACACAATCAATCCAAAGTTAAAGTTAAAGTCTGTCCCGAGCCTATAGAGGCTCATCAGGCCGGTGCTTATCCCGGTTTCTGTGGCGTTAAGCGACTGAGAGTCATAGACTCCCCCCTGGATAGGACGCCAGTCTATCGCAGGGTTAACCCCCAACACAAGGTTGGTACCCCTTTTACACCTGGGTGGGGTGAGAAAATAGCCGTAAAGTGCCTTTTCCAAGGGCACAACGCCAAAGCCGAAAGCTGGGATCGAACCCACAACCTTTAGATTACGAGTCCAACGCCCTAACCACTAGACTACAGCGGCGGCTAATCAATCCAAAACAAAACAAAAAAAGTAACTAATAGTCAGAATAAAAAACAAAACAAAAAAAACACCTACATGACAGGTTACTCTTTCTACAGTGATGTAATGCTATTCTCAGAGTGGAGATGGGAAAGAGAGATGTCACAGGGGAGATGGGAGATGGGGATGGTACAGTGGAGATGGGAGATGGGGATGGTACAGTGGGGATGGGAGAGAGATGTCACAGTGGAGATGGGGAGAGAGATGTTACAGTGGAGATGGGAGAGAGATGTTACAGTGAAGATGAGAGAGAGATGTTACAGTGGAGATGGGAGAGAGATGTTACAGTTGAGATGGGAGAGAGATGTTACAGTGGAGATGGGAGAGAGATGTTACAGTGGAGATGGGAGAGAGGTGTCACAGTGAAGATGGGAGAGAGAGAGATGTTACAGTGAAGATGGGAGAGAGAGAGAGATGTTACAGTGGAGATGGGAGAGAGAGAGAGATGTTACAGTGGAGATGGGAGAGAGAGATGTTACAGTGGAGATGGGAGAGAGATGTCACAGTGGAGATGGGAGAGAGATGTCACAGTGGAGATGGGAGAGATGTTACAGGGGAGATGGGAGAGAGATGGTACAGCGGAGATGGGAGAGAGATGTTACAGCGGAGATGGGAGAGAGGTTACAGTGGAGATGGGAGAGAGGTTACAGTGGAGATGGGAGAGAATGTTACAGTGGAGATGGGAGAGAGATGTTACAGTGGAGATGGGAGAGAGTCACAGTGGAGATGGGGAGAGAGATGTCACAGTGGAGATGGGGAGAGAGATGTCACAGTGGAGATGGGAGAGAGATGTTACAGTGGAGATGGGAGAGAGATGTCACAGTGGAGATGGGAGAGAGATGGTACAGTGGAGATGGGAGAGAGAGATGTTACAGCGGAGATGGGAGAGAGATGTCACAGTGGAGATGGGAGAGAGATGTTACAGTGGAGATGGGAGAGAGATGTCACAGTGGAGATGGGGAGAGAGATGCTACAGTGGAGATGGGAGAGAGATGTTACAGTGGAGATGGGAGAGAGATGTTACAGTGGAGATGGGAGAGAGAGATGTTACAGGGGAGATGGAGAGAAATGTTACAGGGGAGATGGGAGAGAGATGTTACAGTGGAGATGGGAGAGAGAGATGTTACAGTGGAGATGGGAAAGAGATGTTACAGTGGAGATGGGAGAGAGATGTTACAGTGGAGATGGGAGAGAGATGTCATAGTGGAGATGGGGAGAGAGATGTCATAGTGGAGATGGGGAGAGAGATGTCACAGTGGAGATGGGAGATGGAAGGTACCTTGGAGATGGGAGAGAGATGTCACAGTGGAGATGGGAGAGAGATATGTTACAGTGGAGATGGGAGAGAGATGCTACAGTGGAGATGGGAGATGGGGATGGTACAGTGGAGATGGGAGAGAGATGTTACAGGGGAGATGGGAGAGAGATGTTACAGTGGAGATGGGAGAGAGAGATGTTACAGTGGAGATGGGAGAGAGATGGTACAGTGGAGATGGGAGAGAGATGTTACAGTGGAGATGGCAGAGAGATGTTACAGTCGAGATGAGAGATATGTTACAGTGGAGATGAGAGAGAGATGTTACAGTGGAGATGGGAGAGAGATGTTACAGTGGAGATGGGATAGAGATGTTACAGTGGAGATGGGAGAGAGATGTTACAGTGGAGATGGGAGAGAGAGATGCTACAGTGAAGATGGGAGAGAGATGTTACAGTGGATATGGGAGAGAGAGATGTTAGTGGAGATGGGAGAGAGATGGTACAGAGGAGATGGGAGAGAGATGTTACAGTGGAGATGGGAGAGAGAGATGGTACAGTGGAGATGGGAGAGAGATGGTACAGTGGAGATGGGAGAGAGATGGTACAGTGGAGATGGGAGAGAGAGATGTTACAGAGGAGATGGGAGAGAGATGGTACAGTGGAGATGGAGAGAGATGTTACAGTGGAGATGGGAGAGAGATGGTACAGTGGAGATGGGAGAGAGATGGTACAGTGGAGATGGGAGAGAGATGTTACTGGGGAGATGGGAGAGAGAGATGTTACAGGGGAGATGGGAGATGGTACAGAGGAGATGGGAGAGAGATGTTACAGAGGAGATGGGAGAGAGATGCTA
>CM060345.1:30187699-30193631 GCA_030674155.1 Stramonita haemastoma
ACATCTCACTCCACTATGACTGCCTAGGTTATGGAACACCTTTACCTTTACATATCAGTTAACATCAAAGCTGACTCCACTCTCCCCAAAAAGTCCTTCAGATGAGACTATAAACTGATTCCCCATGTGCGAACGCACGCAGAACATCTTGCACGCATATTAAATCCTGTTCCACTTTTCGAAAGAGTAGGCCACTGAGTGCCAGTGGGAACAGATGACATGATTTACAAAACCGCATTTACATGAGGACTGGATGTAAAAAAAAAATTTTAAAAAAGCACATTAGAGCTTATTCTATTATCCTCAATACAAAAAAATAAATAAATGAATATGTCATTACTGCTTTTCTTTACTTCCCATGTATCTTTCATAATGAAAAACAGTATTCACTATTGTTATCATACCTCCTCTGAAAGAAGAAGAAGAAAGAAGACTGGTTGGTTCAGATTTGACTTTTCAGCTCCAGTAGAATGGCTGAGACCCCCCCCCCCCCAAATTTTTTTCAAGCATTTTAAAAGATCTATAGCAGAAAGATCAAAAGGACTAGCAAAAACAATACTGCAAGGCACTGTCCATGGAGAAAGATAAAGAGACAGACCAAGAAAGAGAGGGGAGGACAACATCAGTGAATGGACAGGCCTAGAACTCACAAAACTTTGTGAAAGGCAGAACAGAAAGAGGAATGGGGGGAACTGGTTGTCAAGTCTTCAGGGGTGCCCCCATGGTCACCAGACTAAGGGATAGAAAGAGAGACAGATAGCATAAACATTACTTTCCCTCCCCCAAATATTTTTTTCCTGCCATCAACAGGTGCAAAAATCTTCACAAACACTACACAAAGAAAATCATAGGAATTATCCAGCAACTGCAAAATAACAATGACAATAAAACAACAACAGTCAAATAACACTGATAATAAACAACAACAGCAAAAATAACTACTACCCAAAAAACCCCCCAAAACAACCAAACAAACATCAGCCAAAACAACAAGTCTGTCCATGCATCCATCCCCTGCCTCACCTGAAGACACCAACAGACACCCCCCTCCCAAAAAACAACAACAACCCCAAACAGACACAACACAAATCAGCCAAATGACACATCTGTCCAAGCATCCATCCCTCACAACAAGATGACCAAACTCCCCCCAAAAAAACAACAACAAACACACACAAACACACAACCCACCAAAACAACAAGTCTGTCCACACACACCCATCCATCCCCACCCCTCCCTCACCACTCACCTGAAGACAGCAACAGGATAACCAACAGCAACCCCCCCACTGCCTAAAAAAAACCCACCACACACACAACACACCAAAAACGACAAGTCTGTCCACACACATCCATCCCCCCCCCCCCCCAAACAAAACAACAAACCCACAGAAACACACAACACAACCAAAAATGACACCCACCCACACACCTCAACTCACAAACTCACCTGAGGACAGGAGGAGGATGACCTGCAGCACGGCCAGCTCCTTGCGCGTGACACCCAGGTGGGTGAAGTGCAGCATGACGCGCGTGATCTGCTCCATCACCCCCCCTATCTCCCTACCCAGCTGCTCCACGCTGAACAGCTTGCCGAACGTGCGCTCCAGGTACTGCTGCATGCGCGCCATGTGTCGCTGATACATCTCCTCAAAGCTACTGGTAGAGGACGAGGAGGAGGAGGAGGAAGAGGAGGAGGAGGAAGAGGAGGAGGAGGAGTAGGGGTAGAAGGAGGAGGAAGAAGAGGAGGAGGAGGAGGACGAGGAGGAGAAACCGGAGGAAGAAGAAGAAGAAGAGGACGAGGGATGTTTGTTGTTGTTGTGGCTGCTGTGGTTGCTGCTGTGGTTGAGGTTGTGGCTGCTCCGGCCGCTGATGGGCCCATAAGCGGTCATGATGAGCAGGAGGAGCTCGTGCCACTTGGAGGTCAGGATGCGCGTCTGCTGGCCCAGGGGGATCTGGGCGTGGAAGGGCAGGTGCCGCATCCACTGCACCAGCTTCATCACGATGTCGTCCCCCACCTTGCACAGCGCCTCCGCCACGCTGCGCTCGCTGCCCGTGAACTGCTCGATCTTGTAGTCCTCCGCGATGCACAGCAAAGACTCTTTGCGCGCCAGCTCCGTCACCAACGCCGTGTGCGACGTAGGGGTAGAGGAGGAGGAGAGGGAGGAGGATGACGAGGAAGAGGAGGTGGAGGAGGAAGAAGAACAGCCTGAAGAGGACGTGGTCGGGGAGAACGGGGAGTAACCGGGAGTGGAGCCCGTAACGTGACCGGTAGAATTGTGGTGGGGGTACATTATCCCCCCCCCGGGGAGGGGGGAGGAGGAGGCTTCGCCCACAGAGGCGCTGCTGTAGCAGCTGTCCCTGTCTGTGTCCACACCGGTGTCGGCTTCGCTGTCTGACCGCGAGGAGCGGGGAGGCAGGGTCAGGTTGCCCATCTTGGGCCGGGTGTAGGTGGCCGGGGAGGGGGGATGTGGGTGTAAGCGGAGGACAGGTGGGCGTGCATGGAGTGGGGGGGAGGAGGGGGAGGGTGCTGGTGGTGGTGGTGGTGGTGGTGGGGGGTGTCGGTGAAGTCGGGGAGGACAAAGCCAGAGGAGGAAGAAGGGGGGTAGCCAAGGGTGGTGTCCATCTTCATGACTTGCTGCGCGATGCGCTGCTTCAGGGCTTTGTCTACAGAGTCCCTCCTCTTGTGCTTCTTGTACTTCACCTGGCAGACACAAGGCATCAATCAACATCTGTTCAGGTGTGTGTATGTCTTTATAATGCAAAATACATTCTCCTCCTCTTGTGCTTCACCTGGCAAACAAAGGCATCAACAGCGGTTCATGTGTGTGTATGTCTTCATCGTACAAAATTCTCGTCCTCTTCTATTTTGCCTTCCAAGAAAAATGACAAAACTATATCAGTAATCAACGACATTACCTACAACCAAATCAAAACAGTGCTTTTGATACAATGCCTAGTCTTCTATATGAAAAGCTGGCCACTCAACGTTCTCACAACAGTCAGCTTTCTGGTGTGCACACATACCAGAATACAGGATGGGATGGATAGCCTAGTGGTCAAAATATTGTGCTCGCAATTTGACCACCTTGGTTCGATTCCTGTTTGAGGGGATTTTTCCCCTGGAGTTAACATCAGTGCTGACTCCACTCTCCCCCAAAAGTCCGGATGAGACTATAAACCAAGGCCCTGTGTGTGAATAAATAAATAAAAATTAAAATGGGATTCTCACCTTGTACAGGTTATACACAGCTCCTGAATTCCTTCCTCCTGGCATTCTGTCTTCACGCACCGCTGCAACACCACCACCAACACCTTTCTTTAAAATAAGCCAATACAGTGTAATACATATTCTTTATATATATATATTTTTTAATTTTATACCATATGTTATTTCCATCTGTAATATACCAGAATATATGTCATCATTATCATTGGATCGTTTTTTGCTTTGGGGTTTTTATTTTGTTTTTGGGTTTTTTTCGTCATTATCATTGTTATTTCTTCTTCCTCACCCCTACCCACCTCTTTCCCATCACAACGATATCAACAAACGCTAATAACAAACCTATCTGAAATGCACAGGATCACACACAAAAAAGGTCTCTCACCTGCCAAGACCATGCCCATCTGCAGACATTTTTTGAAGCGACAGTACTGGCAGCGGTTGCGCTGAATCTTGTTGATCTCACAGTCCCCATCCGCCACACAGGTGTACACTCGCTTGTTCTGCACTGTGCGCTTGAAGAACCCTTTGCACCTGCACACATCATCATCAAAGAATTAACCCTCTTGCGGAACACAAAACTGTCCTCCTTCTAAGTACATACTTTACCAGTGGGAACAGATGACAAGATTTACAAAGCTGCAATACACACGGGGACTGGACGTAAATAAAAAGCACATGAGCGCTTATTCCATTATCCTCGATATAAAAGAACAAATACATAAATAAATACATAAATAAATACATAAATAAATAAATTGCCTGATAGAGTTTTGACATGTGGTAGCAATTAGTGATGGTCACTATGTGATGTAAATCTACTGTGTGTAAATCCTGGCAAATCCCGGTTTGGGATTCAAGGGGACCAATTATTCAATCCCGGCAAATCCCAGTTCGGAATTCAGGGGGGGGCAATTATTCAATCCTGGCAAATCCCAGTTCGGGATTCAGGTAGGGGGGGAGGGGAGCAAATATTCAATCCCGGTTTGGGATTCCGGGGAGGGGGGGGGGGGGGGGGGGGGGGCAATCATTCAATCCTGGCAAAACCCAGTTCGGGACTAAAAGGGTTAAAAAAATTTTTTTTTTAAATATACAAAGCAGAAGCAAGATTCCATTACTGACCCCTCGCAGGTGATGATGCCATAGTGCAGCCCCGTGGCCTTGTCGTTGCAGATGGCGCACACCATCGTCTCCTCCCCGTCAGAGTCCTCGCGCCCCGCCTCCGAGCCACCCCCAGAGGTCGCGCCCCCAAGGTGACCCTTGTTGTGGGGTTCTCCACCAGGTGGCCCGTGTAGGCGAATTTCCCGTTAGTGTAGTGCGTGATGAACTCCTGGTCCTTCTCCAGCCGGCTCTCTTCCAGGCTGGGCTCCTTGAACTTGGGCGAGCTGGGGGAGGAGGGAGGGCAGGAGGGCTTCTTGTCCTCCTCCCCCCCTCCTCCTCCCCCACCCTCCTCTCCTCGCCCCTTACTCCCCGCCTGGCGGCTGGGCGTGGGCTGGGTGGCGTGGTTGGGGGAGGGGAAGGCGAGGACGGGGCCGGCGGGGGTGGTGATGCTCTCGGCGCTGGTGAAGAGGTAGCCGGAGGGGGGGCGGCGATGAACATGGGGGCTGGAGGCATGGTGTGCAGGGAGGTGGGGAACATCCCTTGGGCGGGCAGCCCCATCATGGGGATGAACTTGAGGCCGCTGCTGGCCATGTTGGCCATGGAGGGGAAGCCGGCCGACACCGGCATGAGGTACCCTTGCATGTAGGCCATCGTGGTGGCCACGCTGTTGGCCGGTATCGAACTGCTCCCACCCCCACCACTACCATTCTTCCCTTCCGCGCTGTTAGGAGACCATCGCTTCTCCTCCCCGCCCTCTTTGGGGGAGAAGGGTTCAAACGTCTTGCAGTCGCTGTCCGTGCGTTTCTTCTTCAAGGGCGCCTCTTCCCCAGTGGCGCTGGCCCCGCATTCTGAACTGCGGTCCGACACGTAAGCGCTGTCGCCGCTGATGTCGCTCTGAATGTCGCTCTGGATGTCGCTCTGGATGTCGCTCTCGCAGCCTTCCGAGTAGACGGAGCGCGTGGTTTCCGAGTCGGTGAGGAGGTCGCGCACTCTCTTGCGTTTGAGCTTGAGGTCCTGGAAGAGGCTGACGGTTTGTTGTTCCATGACGACTTCAGTGGGGGTGTGGGTGTGGGTGTGGGTGTGGGCAGTCAGACACTGCCCATGTAGCTGGTTAACAGCTGAAACAGTGGAGGAACAGCTGTTTATGTTAACAACTGAAACACGGTGGGTGAATAGCTGTTCATATTAACTGAAACACAGTATTAACAGCTGTTTATATTACCAACTGAAACACAGTAGATGAATAGCTGTTCATATCACCATGAGAATTCTGGTGGACTAAAATGGCTATAGATATCATCCACCTAGAGAGAATGCATTTATTTATATATTTATAAAATATTTATTTATTTATTTATTCTTTTATATTGAGGATAATGAATGGGTGCTTTTCTACATCCAGTCCCCGTGCGTATGCACTTAACAACTGTAGTCCTTGCACAGACCATATGGGCATGTCTGTGTTTTCTTTATTACCTTCATAACCATACCTTCCTTATACTTATAGCAAAAATACCTTACTCAACTCCTTTCAAATCAAATATTTGACATTTTTCACAACTACTAATTTTGTCAGTTCTTTCTTATTCTCTAGTCCCAACAAGT
>CM060345.1:30193731-30211231 GCA_030674155.1 Stramonita haemastoma
ATAACAAAATATACTACTACTCAACAGGTCACCCCCCCTGTTCCTGCGACGGACAGGCCCCAGATCTCTTGTCTGTTCACCCTCAAGTCCGGCCACACCCCCCTAGCACCATTATCCCTAGGGGGGGGATGCCTAGTGGTAAAAACTTGCCCTCGAAATTTGCGACTGGGTTAAATTCCCCGGGGGGGGTTTTTTCTCTGGAGTTAAATCAGTGCGGGACTCCACTCCCCCCAAAAGTTTTTCGGATGGACTATAACCGAGGCCCCTTGCGAACGCACGCAGAACATCTTGCGCACACGTTAAACCCTGTTCCGCTTTGTAAGAGTAGGCATGTGTGTGGGGGGGGGTGATGACACGATTTAAAAAAACTGTATACCACTGGGAATGGATGTAAAATAAAAAAAGACATGGCGCCTTTTTCCCTTATCCTCGATAAAAAAGGAAAAAAAATGTCTGACGCCCCATTGGCAAGAAGCTCTTGGGAAAGGTTATCTGTAAATTTCAAAAAAAATTGGGGGGGGGGGGGGGGGGGGGGAAGGTATGGATCTGCAGTATGCACTGTGTTTCATTGCAGAAAACTTGTGGGCCCCAATCCAATCCAGTCTGTTACAGTCCCACCGACCACACGGGGCCATATCCCGCTTGTCACTGGTCAAAATTTTTTTTATCCCAATAAAAGTGCAAAGAATATACAGTTTAAAAAGGGGGTATAAAAAAAAACTTAATATCCCCCTTTTTCAGCCTAGTTCACAAACGCAAATTAAAGTTTAAAATGCTTCATGAAAGACTAGGTTCATCCCGCTGTTGACAATTGCCAACAAAAAAATTAACTTTTTGCAATTGTGCATTTGGAAACCCATGCAAACCAACCTGTCTTTTCACCCCCAAAAGATTCCACCCAGACCCAGGGAACCCTATAATTTAATTTAACCACGCCTAACACTTATTATTAATATCGTCCAAATGGAAACGTTCAAAAAATATAAAAGCCATGCCACAAAAGTGATTGTCCTTAATTTGTTGTTGTTCCCCAGTTTAACCCTTTGGGGGGTCCCCAGCGTGTTTTTGGCCCTATCCCCCCTGGGAACCCCTGGAGATTGAAATTGACCACTGAATGAGAATTTTTCGTGATGATATTTTCAAGTCCCTCGCCAAAAAAGGCAGCATATGCGACTTCAGAGGACCCCCTTCAGTAAAACAGTAAACCATCCCTCGTCAAACAACAATTGATTGTAAAAAATCATAGGATTCCTTATAATTTTTCCAATAGAAATGCCAAATTTTTTCCGAAATTACGGTTAGAGCTTCGACAAGAACCATAGTATTTAAAAAACGATTATTAAAATGTAAACTTCCCCTCATTTTAAAATAAACTTAATTTTGCCTTAGGAAAAAAAACCTGAGGTAGAGGTCTGCCCTAGACAAAATTCTACATCTTTTTATTTTTTTATTTAGTTTTTTTCCCCCCTTTTTTTTGGAAAAAACACTTAAAAAAGTTATAAAACCTTCAACAACTCCGAAAAGCCCCAAAAACCAAAAAAAACCCATTAACTTCACCTGTCCCCAACGGAAGGGAAAGCACTCCGCCCCCAAGAAAACGTTTTTTTTTTTTTTCTCTGGCCCCATGTTGCCATGATCAGTTTCTTTTTGTTGTCTTCTTCATTTTGCATTCAGGTCCCCCTTGGATCTAAAGTTCTTTGGTTTTTGTCCATTGGGGGGTTGGGTTGTGTAGAAAGTTTTTCATTTTAATCGCGGATTTGTTGGGATAGCATTGGAGGATGGTAATTTCCTCCCCTTTGAGTAAATGGGCAGTGAGGATCCGTGGTGACTGGTTCCGGATGTAGTGCTGCGTTGCCCAGGTTTTCGCAGGTTTCCCGGGGTGTGTGTGGGGTGGCCCTTCCCTGCCCCGAGTATTTGAGGGTTCTCCCTCCCCCCTCTTGCCGTCCGTTCCTTCCTTAGTCTGCACAGGCAAGGATCTTCGGTTGTACCTATGTTTTTTCCCCAAACCCTGTGTTTTTTCCTTTCATGTAGGGTTTGATGTTCCGGCCCCCATCCGGTTTTGATTGGTTGAAAAAAGAGTTGCGGCGCATGGCTTTCACCAGTGCGTCATGCTTTTCCCAAAAAATTTTCCCCCCCCGGGGTTGTTTGGGTTTTGTTTGGTTTTGTAACTACTATTTTTTTTTTAAATGAATGGGGTTAGCCCAAGCACAACCCCCCCTGGGGCCGGGTGCAAAAATTTTGTCTGGTCCTACCCCCAGCCTGTTGAGCATGGTTGAACTGTAGAGGCCGAACCCCCCCCCAATAGTTGGGGGGGTTTGTCGGAACACGCAAACCTCCCCCCCCCGACAAGGGGGATGCACCTTTTAGACAAAAGTGCGGGGCCTTCCAGTCCTTAAATCCCTTTGGTATAAAAAAAGTGAAAATCAAAATTTCCAATTTTTTCCCTATCCAAAATATCCCGAATTCTGTCAGCGGGGGGTTGGGAAGGAAACCGGTTTTACCCAGTTACACCCCCAAATTTTGAAGTGGCCACCTTCAAGGGGGGGAAAAAGTCGATACGCAAAATCTCCCCCGTGGTGAACCTCGAGCTTTTCCCCCCCGGAAAAAAAAAAAAAAGTTAACAACGCATTAAAAGTAAAACAAAACGCTACGAGGGGCTGCAATTGTTCATAATACAAAAGTAAAATTTGTTTTCCCCTAATTGATTGGGGGGGAGGGGGTGGTTGCAAACCTTCGTTGTGCCCCCACGGTCCCGGGGACTACGGGAAAAGGGAAGGTGAAAAACTAGATTGAAGTCAAAAATTAGCTTTTTTTTTTAAATTCAGCTACCCCCAAAAACGGGGTGTGTGCTGCTGCTCATGTTTTTGGGAAAATTGTAACTTCTTACTTGGCTCGCCGGGCTCCGTGTTGTATTCAGACTTTACCCTTTTGGTTTAGAGATTTTCTGTGTGAATTTTGGGCTGCTTTCAACGGGGGGAACGTGCGGCAAGAAGAGAGTGCCCGCGCGACAATAAAATGGACTGTCTCTTACAAAAAAGGGAACAGGATTAAAAGTGTGCGCAAAATGTTTGCGTGGTTTGACACAGGGGGGCCTCGGTTTATAGTCTACCCAAGAATTTTGGGGGGGAGGGAACCGCACTGAGGGTAAACTCTAGGGAAAAAATCTCCTCGAACGGGAATCGAACCTGGGTCGTCAAATTACAGCGCAATGTTCTGACCACTAGGCTATCCGTCCCCCTGTCGAGTCTGGTATGAGGGTAGAAGTGGGCAACAGTGGGGTTATTAGGACCTTTGCTGTTTCAGCGATCACTATGGAACACTATGAGTCTTCATGGACCCAAAAATGTAAAAGGGAAATTACAATCTGCATTGCCAGTGACAAGGTATAAAATGCTGTCTGTTATACCAACTTTCCAAATGCTGCGGAACCCCCCAGATGTTTAGGAATGCTCAGCCTGTTGCCAAGAATCTGCGCCTTGGTAGCCTGAACAAAGTGTTGCGACTTGAAACCTTCAAGCAGACAATTCAGTATTTAGACTTTCTTGATGATGACCAAATCACAGTGCATGATGTTGTGTGTTATTAAGGACTTACTTAAGGACATAGAAAATGATGCATACTGTGCACAACATATGACAGTTAAATTCTTAAAACACTATGATGATGAAATTGCGTTTGCTCATCCAATAACAAAATTGATATAATTTCACTCAGAACAATAGCAGACTGTATTTTGAGAAGTTTTAACAAAGAGAAAAGCGAATCCAGTGATGAAGTGAACAGATGTGTCTTACCAAAGCAGCAGTAACTATCATTCACAATGACATCAAGTCACTGGTTTCTGCAAGACAGCTATTCTGATGCAGACAGCATTGAAAACCATGCAGACTCCCTGCCAGCTACAGTTTCTGATATCTTGATGCAAGTCACCAAAACAAATCTGAGGAGAATTAAAAAGTATCAGCAATTAGGCAAACAGTTTAGATACACTTCATCAACAACCAAATAAACAACAACAAACAAGAGGGGGAAAAGAGGGGGACTGCTTTTTGTTCTTGTGTTTTTTTAAAAATTATTACCCTCCCCCCTACCCCACCCACTCCACCCCATCCCTACCACCCACCTCTCCCCCCCTCCTCCTCTCCTCCCTCCCCCCTCCTCCCCCCACCTCCCCACCTCCCCACCTCCCCACCACCCTCCCCCATCCCCCCCCCCTTACTCCTCCTCCTCCCTTTTGTCTTTCTGCTCCCTTTCTTCCCTCCCCCCCCCCTTCCCCATGCTTCTCCCTAGCACAAACATGTGAAGACAGACAACACATCACTCCAAAAGCTCGGAGCATTAAAAGTTAGGGGAATCCCCCTACAGATCTGCACTTTCTAACTCAAAGCTTAACTTGTTGTAATCAAAGTTTTAAAACGTACATATTAGACTAACAATTCCACAATTTAAAGGTGTCCTTTTCTATATCTCTTCAGAATTTGAAAATAAAAGCTTACTTAAAACATTTTGGTCCACACACACCCTCATTTCAGATTGCTAAACAGCACAGTCTACAATTTTACGTAAGAAACTGATGCTTCATTTCCATTACATACAGACTTTTCTCTGGAATTCTCAGCGACTTTAAAACAATAAAAAGGAATCTCACTCTTTATAATAGCCTTTGAAGGGGAGGTAATATTGCCTTAACAATGTTTTATCAGGCACATAGAATGTGTCAAAAACTCTAAATACAGTTGAGCAACATTCATCTGCAGTATAACTTAACTTTCTCTTTTTATTCAAAAATTAAAATACCATAAGATTTCCAACCAAGCATTAAGATTTTACACCCATTTCTCAGTAATCATCAACAGCTTGTTGAAATTGGGCCTAGGAGATCCACCTTATCACCCTGAAAATAATATGGATTACTACAATTATCAATACTAGGACCACTTCTTTTCTCTATCTCTAATAATAACAACCTACCTCTGCATATTCATTGTTTATGTCAAATATTTGTTAATGATACATTGATTCAATGTAACAGCAGTGGTCTAAACCAGCTTGTGAGTGATATGCATGCAGATATTGATAAACTTATTGAATAGACAGAACTCAATCATATGTCTCTTATTTCAAACAAAGCAAGGTGTATGTTTATAACCACTAGGCAAAAAAGACAGAAATGGCATCCTCCAATAGCACCGACCACAAAACCAGTTCATCACAAAATGACAAACAAGTAGCATTAAAACCTCAAAAACATTTTTCAAACTATATCAATTTCTTTTAAATACACAATGTACACATGTGAATGACAACAAATGAATTTTCAAGAAATACCTGCACATCTTATGAATTTTGAGAGACAGGAGAACTTTTCCAGATTTACATTTCATCAACCTTCAAAGTTTATAACTGGACAAGGGTTGAAGAAAATGCTGATGATTAAAATCTTGGTGTAAATTTATAAAGTGGGGACAATCCATCATAAAATAAAAATCCATCCCCTAAAACAGATATATTTTATTTTTAACACATTCTTTATTCCTGTGGTAATGTGATGGAAATGTCCATCCTCAATTGGAAGCTTGTGACAACTACAACGTTTTATTTTATTTTATAAAAGCGTAAACATACATATCTGGTAGACAAGTTATATATTTTTCCCTACCAAAATTGATCTTCAAATTTCTATAATAAAGGCGTGGGATAATACCACGGCTCACTTCTCCATTCATTAACATTTTTTTTTGTTAAGAAGGCTTTGCTATGTGAAATTTTAACTTTGATATGTGAACTTTTAAATACTTGAAAATTAATACTTGAACATAACTGTCTCTCCCACAAAGTCAAATCCACTTTGTACTAAGATATTTTTAAAAAAAACAGCCAACATATTTAGCCATGCTGATTGAATCAAGTATTTGTCAAGTAAATCTATCATCATCTGGTAAACACTTGATGGCAGCTTTTCATTGTGGAAGTGGAGCAGCTGCATCCAGAAACCCACCATTCCAACAGAGACCAAACTAGGCCTAGACAAGGGATATCTGCCAGTTTCTCCATATACTAACCTTCTTAATCTGAACCCAGATTTGCAGGTATTGAATGATTGCCCCCTCTGAATCCCAATTTGCTGGGATTTACACACAGTAGATTTCCATCATGCTATGATCACCACTAATTGCTACTGCATGTCAAAGCTCTATCAGGCTAGAGGTAGAAGCCCTGCTGAGAATCTGGAAGTAATTGTAGCTGCTGGTATGTACTTAGAAGGAGGAAAAAGCTAGCAAGCATGAGTGCCTGACCTGATTTCGTGATGGAATGCAAAATCTAGGGGCAGTTTGTGTTAAAAGAATCTGAATGCAAGAGGGTTAAAGGAAAACTATATTTAAAAACCTTTAACTGAAACTTATGAAATTATTGCTATATTTTCATATCCCCAAATTTCACATCCATACAACAAAACAGGTACAACAATTTTATGGAATAAATCAAGTGCCACGTGTGTCTGTAGTTCTCTTTGCTGTGCAGTCCTTATTAAGCTAAACATGACTTTAGCAGCTTTATCATAAGCATTTTTCATGCATTACATTAATTTCACATCAATACAATAAAACACATACAGCTCTTTTTGCTGTGCAGTCCTTACCAATTAAACATGACTTAATTCTCCATATACTAACCCTCTAAGTCCCAATGGAGGATTTACTGGATTGAACAATTGCACACTCTGAATCGGGATTTGCTACCACTGCTACTGAAGTTGATACCTGAATATTTAAAACTGTTAAGAACTTCAAGCATTTTGGGCTTTTTACATAATTATTAGAGATCTATTGTTGCTGAATATCATGATTTTGGTTTTTACTAGATTCACAAGTTTCTAATGAAAACAGTAAGCATCAAAAATGTCTAAAGCATCTTGTAACCCTTCTTTGTAGTGGAGAATAAAATGGTATCATCAGCATAAAGTAAAAGTTTAACATAACTGGATTACATCTTGCCATGAGATAAAAGTTGAATATGCAGTGTTAAGCAATTTCTGATAAATATTGTTCCAAATCATTCAGAAAGTGTGTGTGTGTGCTACATGATATCAATATTACTTCCCCTTCACAGACTACATATCATTTTAAAGAGTTGCATCCCTTTTAATTGTTTGCAGTTGCTTTGTACTCCAGATTAAAGGTTTCATCTGATGGAAATGAAGCAGTAGTTTTGATATGAAATTGTAGACTTACTGTTGACCTGTGTGAAGGAAGCACAAGGCGAAAGTAAATGATTGTAGACATACATGTTTTTCAATTTGTGAACATGTTGTTAAAGACACCTTTGGAATTTGAACTTGTGGGTTTAATGATAAGTTGTAAAAATGTGAAGGCAAAAAGTTGAGCTGTGAGGAATTGCAGATCTATAGGGGGATCTGCCGCTAAGTAGGGTATGGGGGGGGGGAAGGGTAGAGGGCCGGGGTAGGGGGTGGAGGGGGGGTGGAGGGGGGTGGAGGGGGGGGGTGGGGTGGAGGTGGGGGGGGAAGGAGGAGAGGGGGGAGGGATTGGAGGGGGTGGAGAGGGGGGGGGAGGGGATTGGAGGGGGGGGGGAGGGTGAAAAGGGGGGAGGGATGGTTTGGGGTGGGGTAGGGGGGATGGTGGGGGGAGGGAGGGGGATGGGAAGGGGAAGGGAGAGAGAGGGGAGGGAGGGATGGTTTGGGGTGGGGTAGGGGGGATGGTGGGGGGAGGGTAGGGGGAAAGAGGTGGAGAGGGGATGGAGGGGTGGGGGAAGGGGGAGAGGAGTGGAGAGGGAGGGGAGGGTGAAGGTGACTACCTGTTTTGTATTGACTGAAATTGTACTTGGTTTGAGCACTTGGGTCACTAATTTTAGAAGGGTGGGTAAGCAAATAAGTTGTAACCACACCAGCATGTATCAAACATCATGTTCTTTGCATCATATAAATGCATTTTTGAGTGTTTAAGATTATTGCACTCATAATGATTGCACAATGTTCAAATTTTGCTGCCTACGGTAATATTATCTGTAAACTTTTCTCAAATTTGCAAACCGGAAGTGTAACTACAGTAGTTTTCCTCCCAATAAAAAGGAATTGGGTCGTCAGAGTATAAAAGTTTTAGTTAGGAAATGTAATTTATACAAGCCTGCTTCAATTAAGTGTACAAATTCCTGACTGGATAGTCAGAACAGCTTGCAAAGCATGCGCAAATGGGAAATACCGTTTCAGCTCAGCTGCACTGCACCTACTCTTTTCAAATACGAATTAAATCTTATACCTCCACTAAATTTTTATTAAAACCGATTGGGATGGTTAAGTATACCCACCAAAACTTAAAACAAGTGAAAAACATTTTGAAGCAATTACTTTTTGCCACAGCCCTTTTTTTGGCAAAATGTTCCTGGACTGAGAGTGGAGTCAGCACTGATGTTAACTCTGTGTGTGTGTGTGTGTGTGTGTGTGTGTGTGTGTGTGTGTGTGTGTGTGTGTGTGTGTGTGTGTGTGTGTGTGTGTGTGTGTGTGTGTTTGATTGATTTGATTTGATTTGATTTGATTTGATTAATTTTTTTATATCGAGGATAATGGAATAAGCACTCTTGTAATTGTCATATGTTCCCACCGGCACACGATGGCCTACTCCTACGAAAAGCGGAACAGGATTTAACGTGTGCGCAAGATGTTCTGCGTGCATTCGCACATGGGGCCTCGGTTTAAAGTCTCATCCGAAGGATTTTTTGGGAGAGTGGAGTCAGCACTGATGTTAACTCCAGGAGAAAAATCTCCTCGAACCCGGGTCGTCAAATTGCCAGCGCAATGTTCTGACCACTTTTGTGTGTGTGTGTGTTGTGTGTGTGTGTGTGTGTGTGTGTGTGTGTGTGTGTGTGTGTGGTGCGTGCGTGCGTGCGTGCGTGTGTGCGTGTGTGCGTGTGTGCGTGTGTGTGTGTGTGTGTGTGTTTTGGGCAGTGTTAAATCTGACTGAAACACCTGAATACCGTCAAAGAATCACCTCACGCTGAAGTCAGATGCTGCGCTGGTCCTGACTTGCCAGGCGCTTAACAGCAGCGCAACCCTGGGGGGTCGGGATAGCCTAGTGGTCAGAACATTGCGCTCGCAATTTGACAAACCCGGGTTCGATTCCCGGTCGAGGTGATTTTTTTCCCCTGCAGGAGTTAACATCAGTGCTAACTCCACTCTCCCCAAAATCTTGCGCACACGTTAAACCCTGTTCTGCTTTTCGTAAAAGTAAGGCCATTGTGTGCCGGTGGGAACAGATGACAAGATTTATAAAACTGTATACACACGTGGACTGGATGTTAAAAAAGCACATGAGTGCTTATTCCATTATCCTCGATATGAAAGAATAAACAATTTTTTTAAAAATCGCTCATATAGTTTATAGTTAAAGTTAAAGTCTGTCCCGAGCCTAAGGCTCATCAGGCCGGTGCTTAACCCGGTTTCTGTGGCGTTAAGCGACTGAGAGTCATAGACTCCCCCCTGGATAGGACGCCAGTCTATCGCAGGGTTAACCCCCAACACAAGGTTGGTACCCCTTTTACACCTGGGTGGGGTGAGAAAATAGCCGTAAAGTGCCTTTTCCAAGGGCACAACGCCACAGCCGAAAGCTGGGATCGAACCCGCAACCTTTAGATTACGAGTCCAACGCCCTAACCGCTAGACTACGGCGGCGGCTAAATCGCTCATATGGCAGCCAATAACTGCTGTCTGAGCGTTCTACAAAGGAGAAACAATCAATCTGTCCTCTTTTCCGGGAAGTGTCATGCAAGATAATGAAAGATAAAAGACTCCGAATCGTGTGTCACCTTGCGTCACACGTTAAAACCTGTTCCACTTTTTTGGAAGAGTAGGCCATTGAGTGTCGGTGGGAAGGGATGACAACATTTGCAAAACTGCATACACACGGGGATTGGATGTTTAAAAAACACATTAGATCTAGTACTTGAAAAAATTACATTAAACAATTTTGTTTTAATTTATTTATCTTTTTTTATTTAGCACATTAGTACTTATTCCATTATCCTCAAAATAAAAGAATGAACAAGTAAATGACTAAATAAATAAGTGTCGTTCCTTCGTACCCCTTGTCTATCTTACGATGACTTCTTCAGGTTCCATAATTATCCTACCCATTTTCACGCCCCATGATGAGTTTCGTGTGAAAGCAGCCTTCAGGGCAAGAATGTCAGCCTACTGAATTGAATCGAAGACCCCTTTCAGTCCCAGCAGATTTCTCGACGTGAAATTCGGGCTGCTCTCCCTGGGGAGAATACGTTTGCTAGCCCTGGACTGTTTGTTGGATTGAAGGAGGAACGTGAAGATGGTCATCACTAGAGGCCACTGGGGTGTAATTGCCTTCACATGCGTCATTTATTTATTTATTTATTTATTTAATTTTATACCACTTTATGTCACAGCAGATTTCTCTGCATGAAACTCGGGCTGCTCTCCCGGAGAGCGCGTCGCCACAAGTGCAGCGCCTACCTATTATCTTTTTTTTTTCCTGTCTGCAACCTATTTGTTTCCTTTTCAAACTGGCTTTTTTCTACAGAATTTTCCCAGGGACAACCCTCTTGTTGCCGTGGGTTCTTTTACGTGCTCTAAATAATGATGCGTAACACACGGGACCTCGGTTTCTCGTCTCATCCGAAAGACTAGCACCCAGATCATCACTCATAATCTAATGGATGGGGGAAAGTTTTAGGCCCAAACGGGATTCGAACCACAGCACACTCTGACCAGACTATTCGCTTTTTAGGCAGGCATGTTACCTTCAGACCACCGATCCACTTAGATGGGGACGGGATAGCTCAGTGGTTAGAGTGCTCGCTTTCCCCCAGCCAAAGTTAAGCAGCATCGAGCGTGGTCACCAATTGGATGGGTAACCGTTTGCACACCTTGGCTTCAGTACAGTTCCCCCAGTTCCCCCAGTTGAAAATGGGTACCGGCCTTCTTTAGGGTCAGGGAAGGTAAAGGAGCGAGGGAGAGGAGATGGGTGTATATATATATATATATATATATATATATATTATATATATATATATATATGCGTGTGTGTGTGTGTGTGTGTGTGTGTGTGTGTTGTGTGTGTGTGTGTGTGTGTGTGTGTGTGTGTGTGTGTGTGTGTGAGTGTGTGGGGTGTGTGTGTGTGTGTTTCTTTTCTATTGAAGATAATGGAATAAGCACTCATGTGCTTTTTTTTTTTTTTTACATCCAGTCCCCGTGTGTATGTGTGTGTACCCAGAAGTCGGAATGCGGCTACCTAAACTGCAAAGACACGTGCTTTTCTCAAATATTTTTTATACCGACGATGCTTATATCAGACTGCCAAAACAAAACTACAGGTATTCGAACTGTAAAGGTAAAGGTGTCCCATAACCTAGGCGGTCATAGGGGAGCGAAGCGTCAGAGACCTCAGCTTCTCTAGGGGCCAGCATATTGAGGGCGGCGCCCACCTCCTCTCCCTCGCTGCTTTACCTTCACTGTCCCTAAAGAGGGCAGGTACCCATTTACAGCTGGGTAAAATGGGGGGGACTGTACTGAAGACCAAGGCGCGCAAACGGTCACCCATCCAACTGGTAGCCACGCTCGATGCTGCTTAACTTGACTGGGGGGGGGGGGGGGGGAGCGAACTGTATTGCATGAAAAGGTAGTAAGTATAACTGCCAGAGCTGAAAAATGGGTTGAAAAAAATATTCAACAAAAAAACCCCAACAAAAGTCAGAAAAACTATTTTTTTTTAAAAACCAAAATCCCCGAAAAGTCCCACAATGCTGACAAAACCGTACAAAATAAAGACACAAACACCCATACAGTCGGAATGCGGTTACCTTCATGGTGGGAGAAAGAAAAAAAAAAACTATTACACACGCAAAAATCCCACCATCGGTAAACCTCAGAGCTCTAGCCTAGAAACGAATCAAACGAGGGAGAAAAAATCTGAAGAACTGACAGGAAATAAAAACTGTTTGGTTCAAAGGGTAACCCATACCGTCACACCCTACTCAACAACTATCTGGTCGTCTGCGCGTTTTCAAAAGGAAAGAAAAAAGGGAAAGTATCACTCATAAAACGTGGCATAAAAAAGATCACAAAAAAGATACAAAATATTTCTTCTACAGGTATTGCCAGTCACACCCCTCCTATGACCATTGGACAACCCTGAGGATGAATAAAAAAAATATAACCATGTATACTTTCCTTCTAAAAAAACCCCACAAAACAACAACAACAACAACAAAAACTTTCCTTCTTCTCTGTGCCTGGGTCAATCTGCCCCCCCCCCCCCCCCCTCCCACTTTCAAGTCAAGTCAAGTCAAAGTCAAAATCACTTTATTCATCCCTGAAGGGCAATTACAATCGTTCTCTCTCTCTCTCTCTCTCTCTCTCTCTCTCTCTCTCTCTCTCTCTCTCTCTCTCTCTCTCTCTCTCTCTCTCTCTCTCTCCAGCTGCAGTACCAATCAGAACAACACAACAACAACGCAAAACATGATCAGCCACTGAGACCAACAGACATTACATAGACCGTTGGACTTCAATCCTATGTGTTTATTTATTTATTTTATTGATTTATTTATTTTGTTCTTTTATTCGGGAGTAATGGAATAAGAACTCCTGTGTTCTTTTACATCCAGTCCCCGTTTGTATACATGTAGTTTTGTCAAGTTTATCATAAATTTTGTCAATTTAATCATAAATAAATTATGTCAAAAATCCGTTCCCACCGGGACACAATGGCCTACTCTTCCGAATAGTGGAACGGGTTTTAACGTGTGTGTAAGATGGTCTGCGTGCGTTCGCACACACGGGGCCTCGGTTTAAAGTCTCATCCGAAAGTTCATGAAGTCGTAGGTTCGAATCTCGGCATACATCAGTGTCTAGTGAATTAAGGGGGGGGGGGGGGGGGGATTTTTCCAAGGGCTGGACGGACGATGTGAGTGTAGGCCTAGTTAACGGCTGTTGTTTCTTCATTTTATTGAATGAATCACACACACACACACACACACACACACACACACACACACACACACACACACACACACACACACACGCACGCACGCACGCACGCACGCACGCATGCACACAGACACAAATAAATGCCTATTCAATGTACAATCTGGAAATAAAAATTGACTTGACAGTTGACTTGACACATACATAATTAGACAGACGTTGGCAATCTGTACCAGAATATTAATGGTGACCACCCGCCTCAGTGTACTGCAGTGTGTGTGTATGTGTGGGTCAGTGTGTGGTGGTGATGGTGTGTGTGTGTGTGTGGGTGTGGGTGTGGGTGTGTATGGGTCAGTGTGTGGTGATGGTGTGTGTATGTAGTGTGTTGTGTCATGTGTTGTTGTGTGTGTGTGTTGTGTGTTTATTTTGTTGGTGCTGCTTCCGTTGTTATTGTTTTTTAAGTGCTGTTGTTGCTCATGTGGCGGGGCTGCTGATTCTGTTGGTGGTGATCGAAAAACAACAGATCTAATAAATAGAAAACCAACCCAAGATCACTGTTTCGTTCCGATTTGAAGCCAAACTATTCTCCAACACCAGTATTTGTCAAACACTTTAAATTCTCCAAGGTACAAGTTTTGAACTGCACTAGACTTGATACGTTATTACGGATATCTCATACTCTTTTCATCTCTCAGTAATTGGGAGAATGAAAGGTTTGAACCGTCCATTGAATCATGTAGTCTTATCTGAGAATTTTTTTTATGATGGGCACATATGCAGCATTCCAGACAAGCCACACCTCAACTGCAAAAACTTATTTCTCCAAACTCGCATGCAAAAAACACACCTGAGAATGCACCAGCAATCAAACCACAGGTGTGACAACCACGTGCGCAAACAATCCTAACTTTCCAAGTTGTCGTTCTTATCGTGGGAAGTAGAGAACAGACACAAATGCAGACAGACAGAGAGAGAGAGAGAGGTAGGCTAAGTTTTTCTTCTTCCCAAGACATCCAAGGGTAACATCCAGTGGGCACTAGGGGCCTAGGCCCTAACACGAACAACACCAGACACAAACACGGCAGATGACAGTCACTGAGTCACTTCAAACGGAGTTCCAACGTCTCCCGCTTCACTAAGCTCTAGAAGGGGGCTGGCATCCTTCAAACGCAACGCCAACAAGCCAAGGGGCAGCTAATCAAGCCTAATTATCACCCCGCCACTAAAACCTCTCTGTCCCTTTCTTCCCACTCACGCCACGATTGGAACAACAGCTTTCCGTCGCCCCTGGGCTATCTTTTGTCTCGGCTTACCTTTCCCTCTGCATCCAGACGGCCTAACTGCAAGTAACCGTCATTTAGCCGTCTGGCAGCTCTAACTCTGTGATGCAACGGCCGTCTGCTGTTGTGGAAGCTTTGATTGGTCCAGATTATTAGACGGGCCGCCCCCCGGACCAATCAGAAAACGCGAGACCTGCCGGACAGCATGGCAGGGCAGAGCAGACGTACTTTTGACAAGAGTGATTAAAAAAGAAGAATGGATATAGGCTATGCGACTGTTCGTCAATGCTGATCAATAACTAGTCTGGAAACTTTTCAAAGTTCGTCAAATTCGCCATACTGGCTGGACATTAGGTTACAGGGGAAGAGTCGATACTAGTCAGGGGCAGCCATAGCCCGTTGTCAACCTGTTGAGGGGCAGACAAGGGATAGTAGTCGTGAGCCGTTATGATTATGATGAACGGGGATTCGCCTGTTCCAGGTTCGAGTCCAACTCTTCCCGTTTCTGCTGCTTTACCCACCAGCTCAGGCAGCCACCAGGCTGACCCGTTTCCTAATGGTGAGTAGACCCAGGCCGTCCAGTGCTGTTACGTGTAGAGAGAGTACGCCAATTTTATTAACAATGGTCTATTGAACTATTCTGTCCCATGGGAACGAAAACAGGTTCAACATAGGTTGACAAAGGACAAGACCAAAGCAGACTTTTACACATAGACCAAACTTTCTAAAATCAAATCTTTTCCAGGAAAAAAAAATCTCAGACAAACCTACCAGACGGACAATTTCATGACAATCAAGGGGTTTCCCTTCAACTTCACATTTACGTGAAAATGTAAGAAAAAGACGGTAGTAGAAACCACGTGACTGACTGGAATGCGAAAAGTTGTCACACAGCGTCCGTCTCCAGGAGCAATGTCATGGTCGTACGTATGTTGTGTGGGGAGGAAGACAGACAGTGTTCCCAGCCTCAGATTTACTCTGGTTCTCATCGTTCTTTATTTCCGTTTCTTTTTTTTCACACGATTGTGACAATGTTTGAGCGGATATAAACATCATGGATAACAACTACGATCTTCGTACGTAGCCTCGTCATTGTCTTCTTTGTGTCGATCCACATGTGCATCCAACTTTTTGTCTATGCAGTAGCCAATACAATAACTTTTTTTTTCACGCAAAATTTCTTAGCAATCAAACCCAATATTTTGCAAAGTTTACACAAATTGCAGTGCAAGAAAACCTCCGTTTTTTATGCACTCAAAACCCTTTTTTGTGAAGAAAAACAAGTACCACTATAAACTTGACAAGTGTGTCAATGTAGGCTACTTTGTTTTACATTATCATATTGTGAATATGATGACATAAGAGGATGCTTTTATTTTAACTTATTGGAAGCAGGTTAAAGGAATACACTTAACTGTTGACTCTTTAGAATAACAATGAGTTAAGGTAGACTCTAAATATCGTCAACAATCTTTTGTTATTCATCTGTATGATAAGTTACTTTTTTCCGACAGTTGCAGTTGTTGTCTCCTTGACTTTCATATCCAAAAACTTTTTTGTGTGTGGATAACATCTATACATTATATTGAACCGATGGTTTATGATTCAAAATAAAATCGCTGATTTTTTTATCATTCAAAATAAGATGAAATTACCCGAGATGAAAAATATAGCCGCCTGAGACAGTTGGAAAATAGCTTATTATTATTATTTTTAAGATGGCTCTTTCATCTTATATCCATGGAAAAGTTTATTTAGGGTGTTTCCACAGTTAGTAAAAAGAAATCTTACACATTCAGGTCATGTGTTTTATTTCAATATATATAATAAAATATTGAAAACCACACAATCACCACGTCATGTGATCAATGTGATGAAAAATTATTGAAAATATATCAACAATCAGGTCATGTGGTTGAATATCTATATAGACAATTTTGTTCAGTACTAAAGAACTCTTTAAATACTTTATATTTTAGTTAACATTTACTGACTTGCTTTTGGAAAGAGTGAATGAACAAACTTGTATAATTTTGTAAACTGTTAAAACAATATGTCAACCTTTGACATATGTGGTAATGTTTGGTTATGACTTTGGGGTAGTTGCAAGTTAGCTTTCCTGCGTATATTTATAGAGCACATCTTGTAAATTGGTCATGTACCCAGTTCTTGGTTTTATATGTATTATGTAGTCTATGTATTTGGGATTATCATTGTCCACAATTTTCAGATATTATAATATCAGAACTACAGGATAAGAACAGCAACAACAACAATTATAATATTATCAATAATAACAGAGTAATGATGATGATGATGGTAATAATGATAAAAAGAAGAAGAAGGGTATGATAAAACTGATAGATAGCAGAAATAGTGGTAAATATTTTGTGTAATGGTAAGTATCGGTAAATAATGCTAATGATCATAATGAAAATTTGTATCATTGATTTGATTAAATGATGGTGATAACCACAATAATCATTATCAATATCAGTGGCATTAATAATATAAGTAGTATCATTCGGTGGTATGGTAATATGATAATTGAATGTGAATAGTTATTATTATTATCATTATCATCATCATTGTTATTATATCATCATCGTCATCAACATCATTATTATTATTATTATCATCATCATCATCATCATTATTATTATTATTATTATTATTATTATTATTATTATTATCATCATCATCATCATCATCATCATCATCATCATCATCATCATCATCAGTAGTAGTAGTAGTAGTAGTAGTAGTAGTATCATTGTTGTTGTTGTTATTATTATTATTGTTGAATACGTTACCAAGCAAAAATTCCATTTGGCCTTTCTCCTGGAGATTTTTTTTTTTAGTTAAAGGCAAAGATCTTATTTCTTCTAGATCTATCTGTTTTGGATGTGTGTGTGTGTGTGTGTGTGTGTGTGTGTGTGTGTGTGTGTGTGTGTGTGTGTGTGTGTGTTTAATCTTTAGTATTTTTTCTGTACTAAAAAGATATTCAGGAAACACATACTGATGTAAGAGTTTGGGGGGGGGGGGGGGGGGGGTATGCACATGAACACACCGTGAAACTAATTTTCAGTATAAAATATGACAAAGCTAGGGTTTATAGGGGAGAAGTAGTAGACTGTAAAAAACATTCTATTCCCTTTTTTTTTTTTTTAATCGTCTTTGTTGTGTTGATTGGTTCAAACCTATAAATTTTTGAAAATAAAGAGAAATTCACAGTTACACAACACATCTTTTATCA
>CM060345.1:30214401-30219401 GCA_030674155.1 Stramonita haemastoma
TTTCAAAATAATAAACAATCTTTTCAAGACAATTTTTTCTAGCGGTTTACAGACATGAATGTAAGTGCTATGGGCCCCTGAACTATTTATACGCTGTTTGGCTTACTGTTTTTGAGAATTGGGACAAAAATTAACTGTTTGTGTGTGGTGTGTGTGTGTGTGTGTGTGTGTGTGTGTGTGTGTGTGTGTGTGTGTGTGAACAGATTCCAGGAGCACTTTTAAACATTTTGTACTTCTCTCTCTCTCTCTCTCTCTCTCCTCTCTCTCTCTCTCTCCATCTCTTCTCTCCCTCTCTCTCTCTCTCTCTCTCTCTGTGTGTGTGTGTGTGTGTGTGTGTGGTGTGTTGTGTGTGTGTGTGTGTGTGTTGATAGGTAGAAGATCTTTGGGAGTAATATTAGGTAGGACTTTTTATAACAGTCGTGTGTTCGTAATTTGCCTATCTATGATAATGTGTTTTGAGTTTGGGCCACTTTTTTGTCCTGGTCGTTGAATCCAGTTCATATGATTTTGTAGAATTTGTATTGTCCAGCTATATTATTCGTGTTTGTATAAAGATAGTCCAGTAATCATGATATGCTCTGGAGTGTATACGCCATGGATCTAATGCGTATTTTGATGTTTATGATACGAGCATATCACATTGTATGGGAGAGAAAGTACATGTGTATGAATATGTATCCAGGTTGATTCGTTTTGTGCGTGCGCGCGAGCGTGTGTGCGTGTATGTGTGAGTATGTTTTTGTGTGTCGTGTGTTGTGTGTGTGTGTGTGTGTGTGTGTGTGTGTGTGTGTGTGTATTTATCTGGACTTTGTTTTGGGGGGGAATTTGGGTTTTTATGAGAGGGGGTGTTTGGGAGGGTAGATCTAGTTGTTCGTGTTTGATAGGTCTTGTTTATTCGTTTGACTGGTTCACTTATGTATGTTTTTCATGGATTTCCTGATTTATCAATTATTGAATGGCAGTTTGAATGATTGGTTTCCTTGGTATCTTACATTCACTTCATTATCAATTCATTGATTAATTTTTGTTGTTGTCCCCATGAGGGCCTGGTGTAAAGAAGCCTCTGGCTTATCCAATTACCCTCATTAAAATTTAGTTCTCTCTCCCAATACAAATTGTGTACGATATATATATATATATATATATATATATATATATATATATATATATATATATATATATATATATATATATATATATTCTCCTTTAATTTTTTATCTCTGATTTTTTTTCTATGTGCTCATTTCCTTCTTTTTTTTTTTCTTCTTTTTTTTTTTTACACAAGATCTCCATTTTGACATGCATTTCTATGATGTTACAACGATTGTTTATGATATTTTTCTGGGGTTTTTTGTGTGTTTTCGTAAATTTGCTGTTAATTTGTTTTCATTGTTATGATTTTTTTTTTGATTGAGGGCTGGATGTAAAAAAAAAAAAAAAGCCATTATGTGTGCTTATTCTTTACCCTTAATAAAAGTTTCAAGTTTCTCTCTCTCTTTCCTTAAAGTAAGCAATATATGTCAACATATCGTTTCGACAGACACATTTATTTTCCACTACTATAACATATTCAAATCAACATAGATTCGATCACAGACAATCTGTCTCAACTGATTTTGATGTAGGGAAGGAAACAAACTTGTACAGTCTACCATATATATAATTTTGCACCCTACGTTTAATATAATTAAACTTAATTACCTCTCTTTAGTTTATCTTCTTCCGGAAAAGACAATAGCCGGTAACCCTTTCCTCGGGAGTTATTACAATTAGGAGCAGCACACCAAGAGCCACCGAGACCATGTCTTCTCTTAGCTAGACCTATCTTGTGCGGGGAATGTTAGTCTCCGGTACTCCGCGAAGAAAGGAGTGCCGGAATGGTACGCGGGGGGGGGGGGGGGGGGGGGGGGGGGGGATGGGCTGGCTTCAAGAAAGGCGGCGAGTTGGTCATCTTCTTGAGTATCTTTGGCCTAGCCTAATAATATAAAGTTTCTGCAACCAGCCTCGTGTCTTAGCAGCCACGACCAGGCTACAGTCACGCCGGTATTAATTAACTGGGACTACTTTTCCTTCTATTTTCTTTCATATGATCATTATATCATTCTTGCATTCGTGCTGCACGTACTAAGCCATCAACAGAAACAAAAACCTTTTTTTTTTTTTTTTTAATCAGAAAGACTAGCCCCTGACTCAAAACTCGTGTGATTTTGCACAAAGTTGGTAGATTTGAACTTAAAAAAAAAAAAAATTCAACAAACACAACAACAAAACACAACAACAAAAGGAGCTCTCTTTTTGTCATTCCTTTGTCGTCTTTTGTCTTTTGTATTTTGTACCACTTCATGTCACAGCAGATTTCTCTGCGTGAAATTCGGGCTGCTCTCCCCGTAGAGAACCCGTCGCCCAAAGTGCAGCGCCTACCCATTTTTCTTTTCTTTTTCCTGCATGCAACTGTATTTGTTTCCCTATCAGAGTGGCTTTTTTCTACAGAATTTTGCCAGGGTCAACCCCTTTGTTGCCGTGGGTTCTTTTACGTGCGCTAAATAGTGATGTGTAACACACGGGACCTCGGTTTATCGTCTCATCGAAAGACTAGCGCCCAGACCACCACTCATGATCTGATGGATGGGGGAAAAGTTTTAGGCCCAAACGGGGTACGAACCACTGCACACTCCGACCCGTACTTTTTGCTTTCTAGGCAATGCGCGTTACCACCTAGACCATCACGTCTGCTAGCTTCCTAACCCCAATATGCATGTGCGGGGTCAACACTGTAGGAACACAAGCAATCATTTTGATGAGCATTTCCAACTTTCTCGTGACTACCTGGTATTGATCTATGTCCTCAATCCCCCCCAAAAAAACAACAACAAACAAACAAAAAAAACCCAAAAAAAACAACAACAAAAAACCCAACTGCATTTGGTCGGCCATTGTACAAATCAAAGAAGAAATGTCCGAAACAGACAGGCAGTTAAAGCAGCAGAACAGTTACAGGTTACATCAGCTAAAAAAAAAAAAAAAAAATTGAAAAAACGTGGAAAGGGGGAGGGGGGGGAGGGGGGCAAAATACCCCCAAACCTTTACCATTTAAATGGAAAGAAAAAGAAGATGAAAGCAAAGTGTCTTATATTTTCAACTTAAGCACGAACTACGTATTACGCAGACAGCTCAACTAAATACTCAGCCATAATTATCACAGTAATCATAGACCATGTTTTAGGATCCTCGCCGCGCCCCCCCCCCCCCCCCCCCCACACACACACACACAATGATTTTTTTTCTATCACCAAATTGTGTCTGCTTCAGGAAACTAATTGGTTGTTTTTAGTGAAAGGAAATTGTAACCTGAGGTTTTAGCTTTTCAGTTGATTCAAGTTTGTCACCAAAGCCTTTTTATGAAGTGATCTCATATGATAAAATGTCATTGTGGATTCATTTTTTTTAATGCTTATAAATTTTGGATTGATTTGTCATATAGTTACAATTCCTGTTAATAAACAATCCAATTTATGTTGTCAATCATGATGGTTTAAGTCCGGCCACCCAACCACATAGACCGTAATCAGGGTTGTCACCATGTCAATTAACAGAGAGAGAGGAGAGAGAGAGAGAGAGGAGAGAGAGAGAGAGGGAGAGAGAGAGAGGAGGAGAGAGAGAGAGAGAGAGAAGAGGAGAGAGAGAGAGAGAGAGAGAGAGAGTATTTGATTTGATTTGATTTTGATTTTGATTTGATTTATTCTTTTATATCGAGGATAATGGGATAAGCACTCTTGTGGGTTTTTTTCATCCAGTCCCCGTGTGTCTGCAGTTTTGAAAATGTCACCTGTTCCCACCGGCACACGATGGCCTACTCTTACGAAAAGCCGAACAGGATTTAACGTGTGTTTTGCGTACGTTCACACACGGGGCCGCGGTTTATAGTCTCACCCGAAGGACTTTTGGGGAGAGTGGAGTCAGCACTGATGTTAACTCCAAGGGGAAAATCTCCTCGAACTCGGGTTGTCAAATTGCGAGCGCAATGTTCTGACCACTAGGCTATCCCGTCCTGCGAGAGAGTTTCCACTTTCACCTTCAATTTTCAAGGCCTCTTTACTGCAAGCTGTTGTACCATACTGCACTACGCACTAGCAATATCACACTAGTTAGGTAATTAAACAAAATTGAGGGCAATAGGTCTTAAGGAAATGTACTGATTACGTAAGCTTGGCCCACGTATAACACAGACAATTCAATGTCATGTCATACATCAGAATGACAACATCTTATATCTGAGCAACCCTAGACCAACCCACACAGTGCATCGTCTTCATTTCCCCACCCTTCTTCTCTGCATCTGAAAAATAATCTGCCTCTGTGTTATTGTGTAAAAGATATAGTTTTTAGATCGTTATTTTTGAAAGATAATATTAGTTTACACTCTAGCCTTTTTTCCCCCCCCAAGACTACATGACGTAATTTCAATGTAGAAGATTTCATTCACAGTTTTAATTTGATTTGTAGTATACATAAATACGGACATTGCACTGGCATAATTCATTTAGACCATTAGATAATTCAACCAACCAACCAACCTACCATGTACAATCAATCAATCAATCAGTCAACTAGCCAGTCAGTCAGTCAGTCAGTCATGGGCGTAAAGCCCTACCATCAATAAGTTTTTTGTTTTTTTTTAAAAAAGCAGATGAATAAATAGAGAGATAGTGGAAAGAAATACATAAATAAAAAATATACCATGCAAGAGAAAAAAAAAAAGCAATCAATAGCAAAAACGAAACAGAACTCCCAAACCACCCAAACAGTGCAATGCATGATTTATTATTGAACAACAGTAAAACGGAGACAGATGCTATTAGATTTGATTATTACATTTATAAACATTACATATAAGCACAAGCACCATCCACTAAAGCAACAATGAACCCAGTCATCGGTTTATCTGGACGGGATAGCTCAGTGGTCAGAGCGCTCTCGCTCTTCCCCAGCCAATGTTAAGC
>CM060345.1:30244401-30246901 GCA_030674155.1 Stramonita haemastoma
TCGAGATTTTGGAAACTTAAAAAAAAAATTATTTCAAGAAACAACGAACCTAGCCCTGTGGGTACATAAAATTTATTAATGCCACATCTTGCAGATGTACGTAGGCGTGTGAAAATAGAGCGGTGGGTGGTTTACTTCATTCCAATGCATATTGATGTTAGATTGCAAAGACTTAATAGAGATGTCACATCCTTGTGCCTGAACGTAGGTTCGCTGAATGTTTGAATGAAGAAAGAAATTGTCATGCCCCACTCTCCCTCCCTTCATTCCTTTCTTTATTTCTGCCTTTAATCATATTATAAATGGAAGACACACCAGGAAATCAAAGAAAAAATATTATTCAAAAGTGTGGCTTTAGTTGTATCAAGCATTTCAGACTTTAGGGCACTCGTGTGAGTTTTGAATACAAGCTTTAGTCTGTTTGTACTGGTAACATAATAATGATCTGCTCTTTGTATTCAGCTCCTCTTAGATAGGACAGAAGCCTTTGAATAAGTCACTTGTATACACGGATCATTTAGTCTTTCACACACAACACACACACACACACACACACACACACACCACACACACACACACACACACACCTGAAAAGGTCAAAAGGAAAGAGATCTACAGTACATAAAACAGCGTGGTATTTAGACACAAACCAAAAAAAAATCCCCCAAACACTGAACATTAAAATGTAGACGGCCTTTAAGAATACCATCTCCCGCCCTCATCTACTCTTTATTCTATATCAACAAAACATTTTTTTTAACTTAAAGCCATGTACGCGTCCTTTGGTCAAACAATGGGGTGAGGGGGGGGGGGGGGGGAGGTAGGAACTAAGATCAAATGGTAATTCCCCAAATGTCTCTCATGTTTATTCGTAACATTGGACTTGGTGTGACAGATAATAAAATGTTCGTAAGTTTGGATATAGAAAGAATATGTTGATGACCAGGGGTTGCTGTTCCCATTATGTAAGCAAGGAAGCCCTAGAGTATTGTGTACATTAATTTTTGTCTTGTGATGTCCAGTAATTATAGGATGTAAGGCCAAAAATATAAGGTAAAAAAAAAGGTTTAAAAATATATATATATACTGCAGTAAAATACAGTAAAACCAGTACCGGCTAATTTATTTAAATTCTGTTTTCTCTTGGTGACTATAATTATCTTACGGCTGTGTGCAGCCTTGCTCTGTAATATTTGTGTACAGCTTTGGAAATCACAGATATCTTGTTTTCATCTTCAGTCATTTTTTTTCCAGTAACTGTGGAATCTTTTTGGAACCAACTTGTGTTTTGCTATTGTTTTTGCTGCTTTTCCACTCTTTTCCTTAACTCATTTAAACACTACATAGATTGGCAACCAACCACCTTCGTATATGAAAAAATGACGGTTTTTTGGTGCAGAAATCTTTTGAGTTCGAGGTTGAGGTTGAGTTCTCTTTCTCTTCGTTATGTTATGTCTATATTTAATCAAGCTATATGCTTTCAGAACCAGTCTTGATATTTATGAATCAATCATTTTGTGTTGAGTGTATATTTACCAAACAAGATAGTTTTCTTTCATTATTTTATCTTACACATTGGAAAGAGGCAAACTACATGCAGCTGAAATGTGGTTCTACAGGCAACTTCTAAGAGTCCAATGGTCAGACAGAAGAACAAAGGAAAGCATTCTTGATGAACTCTCAGTGCAAAGACAAAAGTTAGCTGAAATTGATAAGTGCAAACTAACATATGTTGGTCATGCAAACAGAAGCACACAGACAAATCAGATGACGACAGTTAGTTCTCCAAGGTAAGGTTGAGGGCAGAAGGAAAAAGAGGCAGACCACCAACATCCTGTGTTACAAACATCCTTGAGGGCAGGGATCTAGGAGGGCTACAGGAGATTGTAGAACTCAGCAGAGACAGAGAAAGAAGGCGAAACCTGGTGACATTTTGTGGAGCTTCTTCCATCCACAGCGGCGATGGAGACAGATAGACTGAAAACATGAGTTATAACAATAACAATAATAACAATAATGTATGGACTTTAGGAATCTATAGGGCTGAATCTTGTAAAGCAAACAAACCAAAAGCCCTTATCAAAGCGAGAGGTGTTATCTTGCACTTGAGTTTTGGGAATTCAGTTAACTATGTTAAACGTGTTAATTGTTGGGTGCTTTTTCTTTTTCTTTGTTATATGTTAAATTTTATTTTGGACAAGGACATGATAAAGAAAGTATGTCAAGGCTTATCTGTTACCTACCCTGGAAATGGAATATTGTAATTATCATTATCATCTTCATCATCAACGACTCTCTCTCTCTCTCAGTCACACACACACACACACACACACACACACACACACACACACACACACACACACACACGCACGCACGCACGCACGCACGCACGCAACGTACACACACACACAGACACACAGACACACACAGACACACACAGACACACAGACACACAGACAAATACACACACACACACACAAACACACACACAGATATAGAG
>CM060345.1:30251901-30256901 GCA_030674155.1 Stramonita haemastoma
AGAAACATGCTCAGTGCAGACAGGTTGTAGTGATCACTCTTCCATTTGCTTTACATGGCGGAAAAAAGGAATAAAGATACCCAAATCAGGACACAAGGAGATATCCTACCGCTCCTTTAGACACTTTGATAAAGATGCCTTCATTAATGATATTCTTAATTCAAACTTAGACTATGTTTATCAGATTACAAATCCAGATGATGCTGTTAACTATTGGATAGAGACATTCATAGCTACCTATGATAAGCACGCTCCATTTATTAAGAAAAGAATAAAATATTTCATGAAACCTCCATGGTTAACAAAAGAAATTGAAAACGAAATGAATCTAAGAGACTATTTATTAAAATCGAAGCAAAGAGATGAATATAAAAAGCAAAGAAACAAAGTCAATTCAATGAAGCGCAAAGCCAAAACAAAATACTTTCAAGATTTGCTATCTTCAGCCCAAAATCCAAAAGCGATTTGGAAAGCCATTAATACCTTAACTAATAACTCAAGACATAACTCCCAAAAAGTCATAAAAGAAATATCAGCAGAAAACCTGAATTCTCACTTTGCAAACATTGCTGACTCTATAATATCTAATGATAAAACAGAAACAAATGAGCTGATTGAATTAAAGCAATTCTGTTCATCAAAGAGCATCTCATCTGATTTTGTTATACCCCCAATAACAGTAACAGAAGTGCTTAATAGTATACTCAAATTGAAACAGTCAAGATCAAAAGACCTAGACAAAATTGATAGTCAAATATTAAAAATCAGTGCATATGCTATAACTGACACCCTAACCTACATATTTAACTTGTGTATTGACAAGAATTACTTCCCAATGAAGTTTAAACGAGCAAAAGTAATACCCTTACACAAATCAGGAGACCGAACCAATCCATCAAACTACAGACCAATATCCATACTGTCAGTCCTATCTAAACCATTAGAAAACATATACAGTTTCACTTACATTCTCATTTTAAAACATATGATCTAATTAATGAAAACCAGTCAGGTTTTCGTGAAAACCATTCTTGCCATACAGCCTTAATACAACTCATTGAGCATTGTCTTTTGAATATCAATAATAATGAAATCACAGGAGTCCTTTTTCTAGACTTTGCTAAAGCCTTTGACGTGATTAGCCACTCTCTCCTTATCAAAAAATTAAAATGCTATAAAATTTCTAACCAAGCATTATCATTTTTAGACTCATTTCTCACTAATCGTCATCAACTTGTTGAAGTTGGGCCTAGGAGATCAACCTTATTACCCGTGAAATATGGAATACCTCAGGGATCAATACTAGGACCACTTCTTTTCTCCATTTATATTAACGACCTACCTCTGCATATCCATTGTTCATGTCAAATGTTTGCTGATGATACATCAATTCAATGTAACAACAATGATCCAAACCAGCTTGTGAATGATATGCAGGCAGATATCAATAAACTTATCGAATGGACAGAACTCAATCACATGTCTCTTAATTCTAATAAAACAAAATGTATGTTTATAACTACTCGGCAAAAAAGACAGAAATTGCGTTCTCCATTCGCGCCTATATATATCCATGGACAACAAATCGAAGAAGTAGTCTCACACAAAGTACTAGGTGCAGTAATTGACAACGATTTGTCTTGGTCAGATCACATAGCTGCATTAGGAAAAAGAATCTCAGTAAGATTATATCAACTTAGGAAAATCAAAAATTTTCTAAATCTACAGTCACGAAAACTATTCTTTCATGCACATATTCTATCTCTTATAAATTATGTTTCTACCTTATGGGACAGTGCCAGTGAAACAAACCTAAAGCATATAAGCCGCCTACATAAAAGAGCTGTTAAACTAATCCGATTGAATCCTAATACACTGACCACCGCCAACTACAAAGAACTAGATATTCTTCCACTTAAAGACAGACTACAGTTCAACAAGTACCTATGTATGTTCAATATATTAAACGGAAAAGCCCCAAAGAGAATTGTGGAAAATTTTGCTGTCAATATATACAGGCCTACCCATAGACTGTTTCTGCCCAGGCCCCATAATAATCTCTATAAATCAAGCCTTGCATATTCAGGAAGAACATTGTGGAATAGCCTACCTCCCTGTCTGAAATCAGTTCCTTCTAAACAAATGTTTAAGAAGCTTTTGAAGAGACATTTGATGGACAAACTGTAAGTCCACGATTATGTTCGATACTACCTCACGTTTGGATGTTTGTTGTTCATGCCCATGTTATTTTGTAATTTTATCATTTGTATGTGTGACGTGAGCTTATGTTGTACTGTCTTGGGTCTGGGTTTTTTGTTGTTGTTTTTTATCTTGAGAGATTTGTTGTAAAAAATCCTCATTTACTTGAGTTTTTCAACAAGGTTGATATTTGTCTTTGCATGCTTTAGAAGTCATCTTTATGATTTTTTTAGTGAGGGCAGGATGAAAAAAAGTTGTGTAAACTTAATCTTTTACCCTCAATAAAGATCATTTTGACTTGACAAACAAACAAACACAATTTTGAGGGGGAAAAGTCTGATTCATGAGACATTTATATAACTTAAAAAAACAAAATCGCATATCATTAATGATTGTATATGTTCACACACACACACACACACACACACACACACACACACACACACACACACACACACACACACACACACACACACGACAGAGACACAGAGAGACACAGAGAGACACAGAGAGAAACAGACACAGACAGAGGGAGAACAGACTCTAAAATTAACAATGACTTCAATAACTCGAAGTGAAAATTGACACCTTTCCCTACGATCTGCGTCACAGGTACACTCACGCATGCGCATGCGCCTGCGCCAACACGTGGCCCTGCACGTGCACAGGAAGCATCGCTCCCGCTGATTGGCTGATTCATGCCCAACTGCACGTGACTAAATCAGCGGTGGGCGGATTGTCTGTTCGCCACAATCAAGACAAATAGACTGTTTTCTTCCGCAAAATTGGCTCCTGCGTGGGTTTCGTCTTCTGCTTTTGCAATTCCGCATTTTACCAAACGATGAATAAAATATCAATAATTTCTTTTAAGTGGTTGCTTGATATGTTGTAGGAGTAAATATGCAGACAGCTGGGAATTGGCAAGGCTGCAAATACGTTTAGGTAAAGGTAAAGGTGTCCCATAACCTATGTGGTTGTAGGAGAGCAATGCGTCAGAGACCTCAGCTTCTCTAGGGGCCAGCATGTTGAGGGCGGCGCCCATCTGCTCTCCCTCGCTGCTTTACCTTCCATGTCCCTAAAGAGGGCAGGTATACATTTACAGCTGGGTGAACTGGGGGACTGTACTGAAGCCAAGGCGCTCAATCATACACAATTGGCAACCATGCTGGATGCTGCTGAACCATAGCTTGGGGCAAATATATTTAGCTAGGAATAATAATGATGATAAAGAATCCATTAATAATCCATCAGGGACAACCAAAATTGAAAATTTGAACCAGCCACTGTGTTTGAAAGAAACTTGTCATCTTAATTGTTTCTTTTAGCATATATCTAAACTGAAAAAAAAAGTCACCTGAAAAAACAAAAGCATAGCATAACATGGTTAATTTTAATACTCTGTAATGAAATACTATAGGATTATTTATTTACTTATTTATTTATTTCTTTATTTATTTATTTATACCACTTTATGTCACAGCAGATTTGTCTGCATGAATTTGGGGCTACTCTGGTGGGGGGTGGGGGGGGGGGGGGGGGGGGGGAGAGCTCATGGCCACAAGTGCAGCTCCTCCCATTATTTTTTTTTTCTTTTTCCTGTCTGCAACTGTATTTGTTTCCCTATCAGAGTGGCTTTTTTCTACAGAATTTTGCCAGGCAGGGACAACCCTCTTGTTGCCGTGGGTTCTTTTACGTGTGCTAAATAATGATGTGTAACACACGGGACTTCAGTTTATCACGGAAAGACTAGCGCCCGGGCCACCACTCATGGTCTAATGGATGGGGCAAAAGTTTTGGGCCCAGAGGGTATTCAAACCACTGCACACTCCGACCTTCTAGTCAGGCCAGGAGGATATCAGAAGCATAGTAGCTTTCACTGTAGGACACATCCCCCATGTCAGATAGAAGCTACATTCATGGTGGACACAAACTGTGGCATACCAAATCTCACTGTGCAACACCACTGGGCTCTGGCTGAGGAACATTACAAAAATTGTATATCTTAACAATTCTTTCTGTGTGTGTGTGTGTGTGTGTGTGTGTGTGTGTGTGTGTGTGTGTGTGTGTGTGTGTGTGTGTGTGTGTCTGTGTGTGTGTGTGTGTGTGTGTGTGTGTGTGTGTGTGTGTGTGTGTGTGTGTGTGTGTGTCTGTCTGTCTGTCTGTCTGTCTGTCTGTGTGTGTGTGTGAGAGAGAGAACACTAACAATAATTCTATTGCTTTAAGCTGGTAGGCTTATACAGCAATGAAAGTCACAGCATCACTCATTCCATGACATGGAAATCACAGCATCGATCTAAAGTTGTAATGCACAGCCAAACACAAAACTCTTTACTGTCCAGATATGTTACGGCATTCCAGCCTTTCTTATGATAGGAGGAGATTTTTCTCCTGGAGTTAACATCAGTGCTGACTCCACTCTCCCCCAAAGTCTTTGGATGAGACTATAAACCAAGGCCGTGTGTGAACACGCAGAACATCTTGCCCACATCTTATATCCCGTTCTGCTTTTCATAAGAGTAGGCCATCGCGTGCCGGTGGGAACAGATGACATTTACAAAACTGCATACACACAGGGACTGGATGTAAAAAAAGCACAAGAGTGCTTATCCCATTATCCTAGATATAAAAGAATAATAAATAAATAAATAAATGATCCCGTCTTTGTCACACACTGTTATGCCTAACCAAGATAGAACTGAAGTAAAGTCTCTAAGTGTTGCTAAATCCCTTTCCACGCCCATTATGGTCTCTGTGTGTAGGCTAGTGTGTCCTGGATTCCCTTCCCATTCCTCAAACTGGCG
>CM060345.1:30261901-30271901 GCA_030674155.1 Stramonita haemastoma
TACCATGCTAGGAATCCCCATCGTTTAAAGAAGGAAAGAAAAGAACAGATCATATATGAACTTGTAAATAAAGCTGATGAAAACTGAAAAGGAAACTAAAAAAAAATATGCAGGAAAAGAAAATTGAACAGTCGCCATCGGGATAGCCTAGTGGTCAGAACATTGCGCTCGCAATTTGACGACCCGGGTTCGATTTCCCCGTTCGAGCGGATTTTTCCCCTGGAGTTCACATCAGTGCTGACTCCAGTTTCCCCAAAGTCTTTCAGATGTGACTATAAACCGAGGCCCCATGTGCGAACGCACGCAAAACACCTCGCACGCACGTCAAATCCTGTTCCGCTTTTCGTAAGAGTAGGCCATCATGTGCCGGTGGGAATAGATGACAAGATTCTACAAAACTACATACACACGAGGACTGGATGTAAAAAAAATAATTTTTTTTTAAAGCACATGAGTGTTTTTTATCTCCATTATAAAAGATATAAAAAGACATAATAAAAAAGAAAATAATAATAATAATAAGAGAAAGAAAGAAAAATAGAATGGAGAGAGAGAGGAAGAGAGAGAGAGAGAGAGAGAGAGAGAGAGAGAGAGAGAGAGAGAGAAGAGGAGAGAGAGGAGAGAGAAGAGAGAGAGGAGAGAGAGAGAGAGAGGAGAAGAGAGAGAGAGAGAGAGAGAGAGAAACATGCAGAAGATTAAATATGCTCGTTAATTCAAAATCCCCCCTCGTCCTGCCTAATTCCTGTCACGTCAGCCTCCCGTGAGTCACAAAAAAAAAAGCACACGAACGTTACCGTACTCTTGACGCAGTTCTTGCACTAAAAATTAATTAGAACGAACCTAGCCAGCATGCAGTCTTGTGCCAAAAAAAAAAAAAAAAGAACTACTTTGAGAGATCGGAATGCGTGGGGGTGAGGCTAGCAGACAGACCTCCTACCGAGGTTGTTTTTTTTTCCCGTTTCTTTTTTAATTTTTTTTTTATTTACCTCCTACCGAGTTACCAACACAGGAGAAGCAGACTAGCAGGCACTATGCATCCTGCTTACTATAAAAAAAAAAAGAAGCAAAAAAGCAAAAAACATAACAAACACAGTAATAGGATATTTAGGCTATCAGTCAACGACCTCTGGACTGGTCATTCCACATGGCTTTTTTCAGTTGTTTTTAACACAAAGCCAAGCCAAGCACATGGTTCTCCGCGTGACTCGACCAGCCGCTTATAGTCACATCATTAGGATCTGTGACCTACCTCCCGAGAGATGTGTGTGGGGGGGGGGGGGAGGGAGAAAGAGCAGACAGAGAACAACACACATCACATGGAAAAAGACACAAATGGGGTGCTGTGGGGGAGAAGGGGGAGGGAGGGAGGGAGGGAAAGCAGACCATAGTGTATCATTATCACCAAACCGCACACACATACGTCACAGACACGTCATTTTCCGTGACCTCCTACTGTTCATTACCTTCACACTCTTCATTTTCTTTCAAAAAAGGCGGTATCAAGCCCTTGCAGAATTGGTGTGTGTGTGTGTGTGTGTGTGTGTGTGTGTGTGTGTGTGTGTGTGTGTGTGTGTGTGTGCTACGCCATACAAAAAAAAGGTAAAGGTGTCCCATAACCTGTGTGGTCATAGGGGAGCTAGGCCTCAGAGATCTCAGCTTCTCTAGGGGCCAGCATGTTGAGGGCGGCGCCCATCTCCTCTCCCTCACTGCTTTATTTTCCCTGACCCTAAAGTGGGCAGGTACCCATTGACAGCTGGGTGGACTGGGGGGCTGTACTGAAGCCAAGGCACGCAAACGGTCACCCACCCAACTAGTAACCACGCTCGAAACTGCTTAACTTGGCTGGGGGAAAGCGAGCGCTCTGACCACTTAGCTAATAACACTTTTTAACACATAGCTATCCCCTATGGGGAGGGAAAGCGGACCATAATTATCACCAAACTTGCATACGTCACAGACACGTCATTTCCGGTGACCCCCCCTATTGCTCATGACCTTCACACTGTCATTAATTTTTCTTTCAAGAATGAGGCATCAAGCCCTTACAGAATTGTGTGTGTGTGTGTGTGTGTGTGTGTGTGTGTGTGTGTGTGTGTGTGTGTGTGTGTGCGTGCGTGCGTGCGTGCGTGCGTGTGTGTGCGTGCGTGCGTGCGTGCGTGTGTGTGTGTGTGTGTGCGTGCGTGCTTGTGTGTTGCGTGCGTGCGTGCGTGCGTGCGTGTGTGTGTGTGTGTGTGTGTGTGTGTGTGTGTGTGTGTGTGTGTGCTTTGCTACACAAATTGGTTGTTCAAGAGAGAGGGGGGTGCGCTCTGGTGACGGGGATGGGGGTGGGGGTGGAGGGGGGGCTTAGTGCTTTAAAGGAAGCACACACACACACACACACACACACACACACACACACACACACACACACACACACACACACACACACACACACACACACACGTTTTCATGCAACAACAACATCAGCTTCTGCACCAAATACCACCTTTACAAATCCCTCGTGATATCTATCCTCCTATATGGCTGTGAATCATGGACTCTGACAGCAGAGTTAGAGAGGAGAATCCAAGCATTCGAGAACAAGTGCCACAGAAGACTCCTCAAAATATCATACAAAGAACATAAGACCAATAACTATGTGAAAGAAGAAATCAAAAAGCGTGTGGGCCCCCAAGAGCCTTTGCTCTCCACCATAAAGAGGAGAAAGTTGATGTGGTTTGGTCACACCACAAGACACAACACCCTAGCAAAAGCCATCCTGCACGGAACAGTCGAGGGCAAGAGAAGAAGAGGCCGCCAAAAGAAATCATGGGTTGACAACATCAAAGACTGGACCGCCCAACCCCTGCAACACCTCCTACTGGCCACACAGGATCGTGAAGCATGGAAAAAGATCTCTGTTGCGTCTTCTCTCATGTCCCCCCTACGTCCTTTGGGACATGGGACTGAGTGAGTGAGTGAGTGAGTGAGTGAGACCTGGTATAACAGGCGGTAGATATGAGATGCTTCCGGAAACTCCTTGGCATCTCCTACAGAGACCACATAAGCAACGAAGGCGGATAATAGCCTGGTGGTCAGAGTGCACGTGATCTGCTGACTCGGGTTCAAATCTCGTTCAAGACTTTTTCCTCTGGAGTTAACATCAGTGACGACTTCACTCTCCCCAAAAGTCCTTCGGAGGAGACTATAAACCGAGGTCCCGTGTCCGAAAGCACGCAGAACATCTTGCGCACACGTTAAATCCTGTTCCGTTTATCGGTGCCGGTGGGAACGGATGACAAAACTGCAAACACACGGGGACTGGATGTAAAAAAATCACATGAGTGCTTACTCCATTATCCTCAAAATAAAAGAATTTTTTTAATTTTAAAAGACGTGCATAACAGAATCCAGCAAACCATTAGGCCCTATGAAAACCTTCTAACAATCGTAAAGAAGCGTAAACTTAAATGGTATGGGCATGTCACATGATCAAAAGGACTTGCAGGAACAATTCTGCAAGGCACTGTCCAAGGAGAAAGAAAAAGAGGCAGACCAAGGAAGAGATGGGAGGACAACATCAGCGAATAGACAGACCTAGAACTCAACAGACCTAGACCTAGAATAGACAGACCTAGAACTCAGTCTAACAGACCGAGCGAGCGCATACGGCATGGAGGTCAGTACAGAGAAATCGAAGATCATGGTCAACAGCGCGAGTAATGACAGCACGGAAATAAAGATGAATGGAGAAATATTGGAAGAGGTGAGCCAATTCAAATACTTAGGCTCCATCCTAACAAAAGATGGCACATCAAACAATGAGGTGAAAGCTCGCATTGCAACAGCAACATCTGCTCTAGTCAGACTCCAGAGGATCATCAGAAGCAACAACATCAGCTTCTGCACCAAATACCACCTCTACAAATCCCTCGTAATATCTATCCTCCTATATGGCTGTGAATCATGGACTCTGACAGCAGAGTTAGAGAGAAGAATCCAAGCATTCGAGAACAAGTGCCACAGAAGACTCCTCAAAATATCATACAAAGAACACAAGACCAATAACTATGTGAAAGAGGAAATCAAAAAGCGTGTGGGCCCCCAAGAGCCTTTGCTCTCCACCATAAAGAGGAGAAAGCTGATGTGGTTTGGTCACACCACAAGACACAACACCCTAGCAAAAACCATCTTGCAAGGAACAGTCGAGGGCAAAAGAAGAAGAGGCCGCCAAAAGAAATCATGGGTTGACAACATCAAAGACTGGACTGCCCAACCCCTGCAACGCCTCCTACTAGCCACACAGGATCGTGAAGCATGGAAAAAGATCTCCGTTGCGTCTTCTCTCATGTCCCCCCTACGTCCTTTGGGACATGGGACTGAGTGAGAGTGAGTGAGAACTCAACAAAACCCTGAGAAAGGCAGAACAGAGAGAGGAATGGAGGGAACTGGTTGTCAAGTCTTCAGGGGTGCCCCCACGGTCGCCAGACTAAGCGATAGATAGATAGATAGATAGATAGATAGATAGACAGATAGACAGATAGATAGATAGATAGATAGATAGACAGACAGACAGACAGACAGACAGACAGACAGATAGATAGATAGATAGATAGACAGACAGACAGACAGACAGACAGACAGACAGATAGATAGATAGATAGATAGATAGATAGATAGATAGACAGACAGACAGATAGATAGATAGATAGATAGATAGATAGATAGATAGATAGATAGATAGATAGATAGATAGATAGATAGATAGATAGATAGATAGATAGATAGATAGATTAGATAGATAGATTTCTACGTCTGTTGCCAATGGCCTTTCTTTCTTTAATTTGTTTTTTGTTTGTTTGTCTTTTAGGGTTGGGTTTTTTCAAGTCTAATTATCCTAAAGAGTCCAGCAGACTCCAAGTAAAACAAGCACGAAAGATAGATACATTAAAAGATTAATTACCTATCATTTTAATCAGCATAACTAATATAGAAATCCCTCATGGAGGAATGCAATCTGACAAAGCCGAAAAGCTTTCTCTCAATGCCTACATTCAATCATTATGCCTTGTTTATATATATATATATATATATATATATATATATATATATATATATATATATATATATATATATATATATATATATATATATATATATATAAGTAACTGTAGTCTAGTGGTTAGGGCGTTGAACTCGTAATCTAAAGGTTGCGGGTTCGATCCCAGCTTTCGGCTATGGCGTTGTGCCCTTGGAAAAGGCACTTTCCGGCTATTTTCTCACCCCACCCAGGTGCAAAAGGGGTACCAACCTTGTGTTGGGGGTTAACCCTGCGATAGACTGGCGTCCTATCCAGGGAGGAGTCTATGACTCTCAGTCGCTTAACGCCACAGAAACCGGGATAAGCACCGGCCTGATGAGCCTTAGGCTTGGGACAGACTGTAACTTAAAATAAAAATATATATCTATATATATCTATACATATCTATATATATCTATATATATCTATCTCTCTCTCTCTCTCTCTCTCTCTCTTCTCTCTCTCTCTCTCTCTCTATATATATATATATATATATATATATATATATATATATATATATATATATATATAAAGTCATCTCGAAACTGTCTTCAGCCAAACTCTTAGCATAATAACCTGTAGTTTTTTCACAGGGAGGCAAAATATCCTGAAGTCGGAGCATGGATGCCTATGTGGTGACGAAACACTTGAAAACAGTCACATACACGAGAGAGAGAGAGAGAGAGAAGAGAGGAGAGAGAGAGAGAGAGAGAGAGAGAGAGAGAGAGAGAGAGAGAGAGAGAGAGAGAGAGAGAGAGAGAGAGAGAGAGAGAGAGAGAGGGGAGAGAGAGGGAGGGAGGGGGGTAGAAAGAGGGGGAGGGGGGAAGAGACACAGAAAGAGAGGGGGGAGATAGAGAGGGGGGAGAGAGAGAGGAGAGGGGGAGAGAGAGAGAGAGGAGAGAGAGAGAGAGAGAGGAGAGAGAGAGAGAGAGAGAGAGAGAGAGAGAGAGAGAGAGAGAGAGAGAGAGAGAGAGAGAGAGAGCACGTTATGGATGACCCCCTAAAGTCACCACTACACTACCACCACCACAAACAACAACAATAACCACAACAGCCATCACCACCACCACCACAAACAACAACAATAACCACAACGACCATCATCACCACCACCACAACAACAAACAATAACCACAACCACCACCACCACCACCACCACCACAAACAACAACAATAACCACAACCACCACCACCACCACCACCACCACAAACAACAACAATAACCACAACGACCATCATCACCACCACCACAACAACAAACAATAACCACAACCACCACCACCACCACCACCACCACAAACAACAACAATAACCACAACGACCATCATCATCACCACCACCACCACAAACAACAACAATAACCACAACGACCATCATCATCACCACAACCACTAAACAACAACAAGAACAACAAACAAGACCTTCGCCAGAGAGTGAAAACAACAATAGCAACAAAACAACAACAACAACAGAAGTTGACCGTATATTTGACGGTTGCTATATAATGATGAAGTCGCGCAGTGGTAGTTGTCATAGCAACCCTTTCTTGAAAGAATTTTGAGCCCCCTAAAGGCGATTTTACCTACCGCACGTTGTTTTGGATCATCTGTATCATTGTTGTTGTTGTTGTAGTTGGGCGTTCCCCAGCTTAACACTCTGAGGGGGCCAATCACCCACAATGTGCAGCACTCTAACTCACTCCTCCATCCCCACCTAGGAATCAATGTGAGATTGAATTTGCACACTACTGAATGAGAAGTTTGTGTGTATTGTTATCATTATTTATTTATTTATTTATTCATTTATTTATTTATTTATTTATGTCACAGGACATTTCTCTGCGTGAAATTCGTGCTGCTCTCCCCGGGAAGAGCGCGTTGCCACAAGTGCAGCGCCTACCCATTATTTTTTTTTCCTGTCTGCAACTGTATTTGCTTCCCTACCAGAGTGACTTTTTCTACAGAATTTTGCCAGGCAGGGACAACCCTCTTGTTGGCGTGGGTTCTTTTACGTGCGCTAAATAATGATGTGTAACGCACAGGACCTCGGTTTATCGTCTCATCCGAAAGACTAGCGCCCAGACAACCACTCATGATCTAATGGATGGATGAAAAGTTTTGGGCCCAAACGGGATTCGAACCACTGCACACTCCGACCCGGACTTTTCGCTTTCTAGACAGGCGCGTTACCTGTAGACCACTGATCCATAGAGTGGCGGTAGGAATGGGTAATAGAATTTACGAAAAAAAACAAACACAACACACACACACACACACACACACACACACACACACACACACACACACACACACACACACACACACACACACACAGAGAGACAGAGAGAGAAGAGAGAGAGAGAGAGAGAGAGAGAGAGAGAGAGAGAGAGAGAGAGAGAGAGAGAGAGAGAGAGAGAGAGAGAGAGAGAGAGAGAGAGAGAGGAGAGGGGAGAGAGAGAGATTTGATTTGATTTGATTTGATTTATTCTTTTATATCGAGGATAATGGGATAAGCAATCATGTGCTTTTTTTCATCCGGTCCCCGTGTGTATGCAGTTTTGTAAATATTGTCATCTGTTCCCACCGTCACACGATGGCCTACTCTTACGAAAAGCGGAACAGGATTTAACGTGTGCGCAAGATGTTCTGCGTGCGTTCGCACACGGGGCCTCGGTTTAAAGTCTCATCCGAAGGACTTTTGGGGAGAGTGAGAGAGAGAGAGAGAGAGAGAGAGAGAGAGAGAGAGAGAGAGAGAGAGAGAGAGAGAGAGAGAGAGAGAGAGAGAGAGAGAGAGAAGAGAGAGAGAGAGAGAGAGAGAGAGAACGTATTCCTGGAGGTCAGAACACTGCGCTCGCAATTTGACGACCTGGGTTCGATTCCCGTTCGAGAGGATTTTTTCTCTGGAGTTAACATCAGTGCTGACTCCACTCTCCCCAAAAGTCCTTCGGATGAGACTATAAACCGAACCCCCGTGTGCGAGCGCATGCAGAACATCTTGCGCACACGTTAAATCCTATTCCACTTTTTGTAAGAGTAGGCCATCGTGTGCCGGTGGGAACGGATGACAAGATTTACAAAACTGCATATACACGGGGACTGGATGTAAAAAAAAAGCACATGAGTGCTTATTCCATTATCCTTCATATAAAAGAATGAATGAATAAATAAATGAATAAATAAATAAATAAATGTGCATACTGTTGTCGTGTTTATATATCATCCCTGAAGTTGGAATGCACCTACCCTCACGGTGACTAAAAAAAAAAAAAAGTCGCATACATAAAAGTCTCATTACTAGTGGACCTCAGAGCTTTATTAGTGAAGAACCAAAAAAAAAGAAACAAACAAACAAAAAAAGACTGTGTTCTTTTGCCTTCCTTTTTTTTTTCATTGTTGTTGCTGGGTTGGGTTTTTTTTTACTTGTTTTTTGTTGGTTTTCTTTTTTTCTTTTTTCTTTTTTTTTTTTTTGGGGGGGAGGGTCTGGGTTTTATCCATATAAGCAGCTTTTTTTTTTTTTACTGGAAGTTTTACAAATCAGGTCAGTTTTGTTGGGGGAGGGGGGGAGGGGGGTGGGGAGGAGGGAGGCTGGAATAAACGGGTTAGATTGTGGCGAGCAGTCGCATCAGACGATCTCGATAGGTGATTACTGTTCCAGTTTATATAACAGAATTATTATTATTATTACTTTGTCGTGTGTGTGTGTGTGTGTGTGTGTGTGTGTGTGTGTGTGTGTGTGTGTGTGTGTGTGTGTGTGTGCGTGCGTGCGCACGTGTGTGTGTGTGTGTGTGTGTGTGTGCGCACGTGTGTGTGTGTGTGTGTGTGTGTGTGTGTGTGTGTGTGTGTGTGTGTGTGTGTGTTGTGTGTGTGTGTGTGTGTGTGTGGGATTGTCTCTCTGTCCATGTGCGTGTTGTTATATTTGTTTAATGAACACGTGACTTTATTGTTGTTGTTTGGTTCGTTTGTTTGTACGTTTGTTTGTATGTATGTTTGCGTGTTTGTTTATTATTTGTGTATGCAAGGACATCTGAAAACGATGCATTTGAATCGTCATGGTCATCGTCATCTTCACCAACATCACCACCATCGCCAGTGTCATCATCTTCCTCATTTATAAAAAAACAAAAAACAAATAAAACTAACAAAAATGCATTCTTCTTCTTCACCATCACCATCACCATCACCATCTCCGTCATTATCGTCATCATCATCATCATCATCATCATCATCTTCTTCTTCTTCTTCTTCTTCTTCTTCTTCTTCACACACACACACACACACACACACACACACACACACACACACACACACACACACACACACACACACACACACACACACACCACACACACAAACACACACACACACACACACACATAAACACACACTCTCTCTCTCTCTCTCTCTCTCTCTCACACACACACACACACACACACACACACACACACACACACACACACACACACACACACACACACACACACACACACACACACACACCTCCCCACCAAACACACACAACCACAAACACACACAAACCACAACACACACACACACACACACACACACACACACACACACACACACACACACACACACACACACACACACACACACAAAACAAAAACAACTACACACATACACACACACCCCTCCCCCCCCTAAACACACACCCAAACACACACACACACACACACACACACACACACACACACACACACACACACACACACACACACACACCTCCCCCTCCCCACCCACCCCCACCCAAACACACACAACCACAACCACACACACACACACACAACCACAAACAACCAACAACAAACAAACACAACAAAAATGTTATTTTACTTCTAGAGAATAAAAACAAGACTCTTCCTCGTTAATCAAATGGAATCAAACCAAACCAAACCAAACCTTAACAATAGCACCAGGGACAGTG
>CM060345.1:30276901-30284401 GCA_030674155.1 Stramonita haemastoma
AAGAAGACGTGCTGAAGACAAGGTACAAGGAAGGAATTGATGACTGGAGGTCGACAGGAACTGGTGACGAATAGGAACTGGTGGTAACGGAAACCTGTAAAAGGCGATACTTAATAATCCTCCACATACACTGGTAACTGAAGTTATTTCTTGATTCTTTTTAGTTTGGCAAAATACCTGTCACTCCACATTCAAGGATTCCACCCAGTACTCGGGAAAAATATATATATCTATGTACCTGAATCTAATCCACATTCAATCAACACTTCATAATAGCTATTAACATCCAAATAGGTTTAATTCAAAACCATTCGAAAGACTCTGTCATAAAGCATATTTATAACAGAACAATATCAATCCATACTTACCATCAAACACACTCAATTGCACTATCTCGCATATAACTCAGAAATTTCCATATCAATTCCAACGTAAAACAATGCTGAGTATTACAAAACACAATGAAAACCCTTTCCACACGAACCATTGATGTTTAAAACAAAAACCAATCAACACATAACTAAGGATAAATACCCCTACGTTCACTACACACCAATACTAGTGTTACTTCACGAAAGATAAATATAATTCAGAACAAAACGCTCAGGATATGCTTATATTTCTTCAGTCCGGATGTTTAATTAACAACAAGAACCAATGCCCATTATCAGAACCAAAAACAACAACACACCAAAACCACGCGGAACCAGACATAACTACGACAAGTACAAACTCTCACCTGTCACTGGAACTAATATGGCGCACTCCTGCACCCCAACCGACGTGACTAGACGAACAAGCGACAAACAGTGACGAAGAACGAAGAACAAAGGCAGGAACTGGAGAGCGAAACCTCCTACGAGGCGTAGGCTCTCTCCTGCCTCTCGAACGGAGCCAAAAACTGACTCTACGTGGCGCCCAACAGTAAAAACTGGAACGGCGACCACGTCCCCCTGCTTAGCATAAGCCCGCAGCCGCTCCGCTAATCTAACCGTTAGATCTACTCTCGCTGCGGAACTTCTCGAGAGATCTCGCCTAAGCCTAGATCTATACGAAGAGAAAGGAAATGAACGTAGACAGCTATACACACAGAAGTAAGTGCAAAAATGCACGCACTGGACAACTAGCCACTATACACGTAAAACGATCTATTTAAAATATGCGAACCGTGACAATACCCCCCTTAAATTCAAACCACCCGGTTTGAACTGTAACCAAGACACGGTGCGCATAAGAAATAACGCACCACCATGTACAACACCAACAATCCAGTGGCAAGTGCCACAGCAACAAAGTTTTAACACTGGTGACAAGTGACTTGTTGTCAACCAGACCCAATGAATCTCGATTCCAGTGACAGGTTCCTCAACCTACTTCTGGCCTCCAAGTTAAACAAAGTCCCTACGAGAATAAACCATTCACAATACCAACCTACCAAAAATAAATGGGTTCAACTATATCAAGAAAAACAATGGTAATAATTTAGTAACACAGATATATCCACACACGCACACAAGGGAGCCACTTAAAAATCTGGTTCACTTACAAAAATACTTAAATTCCCAAACAAAAACAACGTCTAAGTACACTTTTCTAAAACATCTATGTCACCAACACATTCTACCACTACCCTGGGAAAATGGCCAAGGACATCTGCCCCAACACTTCCTCCACCAGGAATGGCTTGCGTTGCGTCTTTGAACGGTCGCACTTGCAGTGCCCTTCCTGTCAGTTCTCCCCTGCTGGACTCGCCGCTTCTGGGAGGGTGGAGAATTGCGAGATTCCTTTGAATGATGGAATCTTTCCCCAGAGGGAACCCCAATGACCCTTCCCTTCATCTTCTGGCACATTTCACAAGATCGCACAAATTTTCTTATATCAGCGCACATCCCCGGCCAATAAAAATGGTGAAAAATTCTTTCACGCGTCTGGCTGACCCCTAGATGACCCGACATAGGAGCATCATGCCCAAGCTGCAGTACTGAAGAGCGGAGGTCCTTCGGTACACAGATCTGGGTGGAAGAGCCACAGTGATTTTTGAAGGCTCGAACCAATACCCCTTGCTCGTACCGGTACTCTACCTCGCCAGACCCTGTACTTTGAGTTATGCCTTTTCCGGCCAACTCCCTTGCCTTCTGCAAGCTGGGATCCTGGCTTTGTTTGCTTGCCAACACCTCATGAGTCACTTGCAATTCTAAGCCTGGGACAGCCAAAGGCGAATGAGGTTTGGATTTCTGAGTAGCCTGGGCCCTAGTTTCTACTGCTCCAACAATCTGGGGGTTTGCGTATACAGGTACTCTTGTGATTGTGCCATCAACTCCCCATGCTGAATTGCCAATGAGGACATCCATGACCGGTGCCTCCATTACGGCTACATCAAATTGGCCACAGATGAATGGGGACTGGAAGTCGACCCTGGCAATGGGTAGTACAGACGAGCATTTGGACTCAGCCAGCACAACCCGTTAGTAGCTCCGGTGAATGAGTGAGGGGAGACCAAATGACGAGCAATCACAATCATGTGAGCTCCAGTGTCTCGCAGTCCTTGCACAACCTGACCATTCACCTTTGCCTCGCAACGGGGAGTGTATGTTTTGGCTGCGCATGGAATGCACAAGGTAGGGGGAAGCCTCGAAGGTTGTTCCTCAGAATATTCTGGCCTAATCACTGCAGAGACTACTTTCAAGTGCCTGCACTCCTTAGCGACATGGCCTGTCTTCCCACATCCGTAACAAAAAAGTGGCTGACGGCCCTCACCTCTGCTTGATCGCACTTTGGAATGACCCTCTCGGGTAGAACTACCTGCAGCCCCAGAAGTTGGCTGTGACTTAGTCTGGCCTGGCCTCAACTCGGAACTATCCTGAGTAGGTACCCTCTCGCTAATCACTGAATCGAACTGACCCTGCTCAATTCTCCTGTCTGAACCTCTTGAGGCCTTGAGCTCTGCCTCAGCTAACCTGCCTGCTCTTTTTGCGTTGGCAACTTTCGTTGCAATCCGAGCAACATCTTCAGCTCTACGAGGTTCCTCCTTCTGGACCTCAACAACTAGCTCAGGTGTCAGAGTTGACATGAGCTGTTCTTGCAGGAATAGGTCTTTAATGTCATGGACATTGTCTTCATCCCGGCTACTCGCCAGACACCAGCGAGAGAGACATGTCTTCAAACGGGAAAGAAATTGTTCGAATGTCTCTTCACTAGTCTTGCGCATGGATCGGAACTTTTTCCGATACGTATCCGCATCTAGGCGAAACACCCGCAAGAGAGTAGCCTTCAGGACATCGTACATCTGCACATCTTGGGGAGAGAGACTCAGACACACATCTCTAGCTCGACCCTGCAGTAATGTAAGCAGATGGGCTGCCCAAGTGTCCTGCTTCCACTTATTCAGTCCTGCAATTCTTTCGAAATGGGTCAGAAATGAATCAAGGTCATCTTTCCCATCGAAAGGTTGGATATTAAATTGCTGGGCGTTGCGGACTGAAATTTCTTCTTGTTTAAGCTCCAGCTTTCTTTCAAATCTTTGTCTTTCCTCCTCTTTGTCTGCCTCTCTGTAACTCCTCTCTTCCTCTCTTATGCGCCTCGACTCCTCCCTATCCTCAATCCACCTACGTCTGGCTTCTTCCTCCCTCTTTTCTTCTAAGCGTCTAGCTTCCTCTCTTTCTTCTAGACGCCTGGCTTCCTTCCTCTCCTCTAACCGCCTAGCCTCTTCTCTTTCTTCTTCTCTCAAGCGTCTAGCCTCTTCTTTGTCCACTGAATCTACAATAAAACGAGCGAGTACTTCCCCCGACAAGCCTAACTCCGAACCCAACCTGCGGAACTTGGCATAAGGATCCTCAGAAAAAAAAAACTCACCTTTGGCCTCACTCGCAGGAGAGTCGGAGAAATCACCCTCTAGTTGCTCCTTTACCCAACCTGACAGCCTTTCTTTCTCAAAAGCTCCAGGAGAAGGAGACACCTCATCCTTTTTCGAGCCTCGGGTCTTTGGCCCTGGAGTGGCTGGCGTACTTGCATTTCTGCGGGTCGACATTTTTAGAACTTGGGGGGAAGACAAACACAATCACTCAGTTGGGATTAGCTGGCTTATAACTTGCTAGACTAAAAATCATAGAAAGAAGTAGTAACCAAAAAAAAAGGTTTTACATCACAGGGTTTAAATCTCAAAGGCACTGATTTTTAAAAGATTAACCACTGTGACTGACTACACCCCATCAGAGGAAAAATAAATAAATAAATAAATAAATAAACCAATGACTTAGGGTTTAGAACAAACCAAGACGCACGAGACAAAACACCCACCCCACAACCAACCTTACTATCCTAACAGTATACCCCGCATCTCCACCATTGTCACGCTCCTTAAGGGAGTGTGAAGAAAACCCCACCCATACCCACTCTATCTAACTTCCCGACAACAACAAACGCAGAACACAGAGGAGAAATTTCCAATCTTTACTATTCAATTCTTAATGATAATGAAAATCAACAATCAAAAAATAACAAGGCAAAACCAACGCACCCAAAATACACTTCCTCACACTCACAAAAAATCTTATATAGTAAACAACAACAACAAAAAAAATAATAACAATGCAAAAATCACACGCCAAAAAATGTACAAGTTTTCACACCCACACACCACCGCACTCTAATCTAAATATTATATATCAACTCTAATTTAAGGTCCTGTATTTCTCACAAAACAGTTTTTGAGTCCAAAAATGAATTAAGAAGAAACACGCAAAAAACCACACACCAAAAGAATCACTTTCCTGACAATACGATGTGAAGACGAAGCAGACGAAGAAGACGTGCTGAAGACAAGGTACAAGGAAGGAATTGATGACTGGAGGTCGACAGGAACTGGTGACGAATAGGAACTGGTGGTAACGGAAACCTGTAAAAGGCGATACTTAATAATCCTCCACATACACTGGTAACTGAAGTTATTTCTTGATTCTTTTTAGTTTGGCAAAATACCTGTCACTCCACATTCAAGGATTCCACCCAGTACTCGGGAAAAATATATATAATCTATGTACCTGAATCTAATCCACATTCAATCAACACTTCATAATAGCTATTAACATCCAAATAGGTTTAATTCAAAACCATTCGAAAGACTCTGTCATAAAGCATATTTATAACAGAACAATATCAATCCATACTTACCATCAAACACACTCAATTGCACTATCTCGCATATAACTCAGAAATTTCCATATCAATTCCAACGTAAAACAATGCTGAGTATTACAAAACACAATGAAAACCCTTTCCACACGAACCATTGATGTTTAAAACAAAAACCAATCAACACATAACTAAGGATAAATACCCCTACGTTCACTACACACCAATACTAGTGTTACTTCACGAAAGATAAATATAATTCAGAACAAAACGCTCAGGATATGCTTATATTTCTTCAGTCCGGATGTTTAATTAACAACAAGAACCAATGCCCATTATCAGAACCAAAACAACAACACACCAAAACCACGCGGAACCAGACATAACTACGACAAGTACAAACTCTCACCTGTCACTGGAACTAATATGGCGCACTCCTGCACCCCAACCGACGTGACTAGACGAACAAGCGACAAACAGTGACGAAGAACGAAGAACAAAGGCAGGAACTGGAGAGCGAAACCTCCTACGAGGCGTAGGCTCTCTCCTGCCTCTCGAACGGAGCCAAAAACTGACTCTACGTGGCGCCCAACAGTAAAAACTGGAACGGCGACCACGTCCCCCTGCTTAGCATAAGCCCGCAGCCGCTCCGCTAATCTAACCGTTAGATCTACTCTCGCTGCGGAACTTCTCGAGAGATCTCGCCTAAGCCTAGATCTATACGAAGAGAAAGGAAATGAACGTAGACAGCTATACACACAGAAGTAAGTGCAAAAATGCACGCACTGGACAACTAGCCACTATACACGTAAAACGATCTATTTAAAATATGCGAACCGTGACATAGGGGATGAATTTCATTTTATCATAGAATGTCCCCACTTTACCCATTTAGGGCAAGATTTTATTCCTCAGCATTTTCCTCAACCCAGGTCCAGTAGTTATTTTTGCAGGCTGATGAAATGTAAATCTCGAAAAAAAAAGTTCTCCTGTCTCTCTCAAAATTCATAAGATTTGCAGGTATTTCTTGAATTTGATTTGATGCCTTTAACGAGTGTTGATTGTGCCTTTTACAGAAATTGACATACCTGAAAAATATCTTGAGTCTTTAACATTGTTTGTTTATCATTTTGCGATGAATTCTTGCTTTTCAGTTCCTGTTGGTATTGATAATACTTTTGGATGTATTGCTGTAAGGTCTCTTTTCTCTTGTTGAACTTGTTTGTTATCCTCCATGCCCCAAAAGGGGGTGAAAGGAATTAAATCTTGAATCTTGAATCTTGACTATTTTTACTCTATAGGTAGTGTGTAGAACGGCTTTTAGTGTCATCTTTTGGTGAAGTTAGTCAATAAGTTTTAACGCACTGTTTTTAATTTTCCGCTTATGCTTATATCGATTAAAAAAACAACTTTTTATTCCTTCTTTTAATTCGAGGATGATGGACTAAGCACTCATGTGCTTTTTTTTTTTTTTTTTTTTTTTTTTTTTTACATATAGTCCCTGTGTGTATGCATTTTTGTAAATTTTGTTATCTGTTTCCCTCAGCACACAATGTCCTACTCATTCGAAAAGAGGAACGGGTTTTAATTAACGTGTGCGCAAGAAGTTCTGCGTGCGTTCACACACGGGGCTTCGGTTCATAGTCTCACCCAAAGGACATTTAGGGGGCGTGGAGTTGGCACTAATGTTAACTCCAGATAAAAAAAAAAAATCCTCTTGAACAAGATTCGAACTGGGCTTAGCAGATCACGGGTACGATTCTTTTGATGTGTGCACGTTTACAAGAACAGATTAAAAGTCTTTATCCTTTCCTATCAAAGAGTATTCTATGTCTGTCTGTCTGTCTGTGTGTCTGTCTGTCTGTCTGTCTGGGTTTTTTGTTTGTTTCAGAGAAGAATTTAAGTTTTTCTTGTCATCAACTACGATGTGATAGAATCACATATGTAGCCTCGGAGTACCGAATAGGGAATCTTTGTTTTCCTACTGCTGTCTGTCTGTCTGTTTCTGTCCCTGCCTCTGTGTCTCTATGTATCTGTGTGTCTGTGTGTCTGTCTGTCTGTCTCTGCTCTTGTGCGCGCGCGCGCGCGTGTGTGTGTATGTGTGTGTGTGTGTGTGTGTGTGTGTGTGTGTGTGTGTGTGTGTGTGTGTGTGTGTGTATGCACGCGCAGGCATATGCTCGTGCCTGCCTCTGTGTGTGTGTGTGTGTGTGTGTGTGTGTGTGTGCGTGCGTGCGTGCGTGCGTGCGTGTGTGTGTGTGTGTGTGTGTGTGTGTGTGTGTGTGTGTGTGTGTTGTGTGTGTGTGTGTGTGTGTGTGTAACTTTGAATAACAAAATCAACTATCTAGATCATCTCTATGCAACCCTCATCCC
>CM060345.1:30289401-30301901 GCA_030674155.1 Stramonita haemastoma
CAAGGCAAAGCAAGGCAAGGCAAGGCAAAGCAAGGCAATTTTTGTTTATTTCGAGGATAAAGAATAAGCACTCATGTGCTTTTTTTTTATATCCAGTCCCCGCCCTAATCAGAGAGAGAGACAGAGAGACAGAGACAGAGAGAAACAAGGAGACAGACAGGGACACAGAAATGCAGAGAGATACACAGGGAAACAGAAAACCCCCTCAAATAAACTGGAAAAAAAAGAAAAAAACTGATTTTTTTTCAGCAGGCTTAGAACAATTTTCAACACACATATTTCATGACCTCTGATATCCCAAATTAAAACATATCAATTTGTTCCGCACGTGTATGTCCTCCATTATTAAGGTCAAACAACTGGTGGAGAAAATTAACATCTGCCTTCTAAACCTGAGCCCCCCCCCCCCCCCCCCCCCCCCCCCCCCCCCCCCTCCCCTACTTCCTGCACTCAGATGTTCGCTTTTGTCTTGATTGCTAAGAAAAGGTCAGTGATAAATTCGGGATTTAAAAAAGACAGCTGCAGTGAAACAATAATAAATTTAAAAAATCTTTTTCTTCGTTGTCCAACGCTTAGATAGCAACTATGGTTGTCTTGTCATACAAGGGGGGGACAAGATAGCCTAGTGGTCAGAACATTGCCCTTGCAATTTGACGACCCAGTTCGATTCCCGTTCGAGGGGATTTTTCCCCCTGGAGTTAACATCAGTGCTGACTCCACTCTCCCCACAAGTCCTTCAGATGAGATTGTCAACCGAGGCCCCCAACCCACGCAGAATAACTTGCACACACGTTAAAACGTGTTATGCTTTTTTGTAAGAGTAGGCCATTGTGTGCCGGTGGGAACAGATGACAAGGTTTACAAAACTGCAGACACATGGGGACTGGATGTAAAAAAAAAAAAGCACATGAGTGCTTATTCCATTATCGTTGATATAAAAGAATAAAGAATAAGTATAAAAGAATATTCTTCTCTCCTAGGTTTTACATTGTCAGATGTGTCTGGGGAAAAATAATGGCATGTCCTTTCCAGCTCCTCGCGGTTTTACCTTCCCTGACCCTAAAGAGGGCAGGTACCCATTTACAGCTGTGTGAACTGGGAGGAGGACTGTGCTGAAGCCAAGGCACCACACAAACCGTCACCCAGCCGGGCATTACTACGTTGGAAAAACGGAAAAAACAAACAAACGAACAAGGAGGAAGAGGGAGAAAAAGCTGGAGTGGACTTGACAAAACATAGACACTGGTTTTTCTGTTGTTGTCTGTAGATATTTGCAGTCTGAACTAACAGCCTACAGTGCGTGTGTGTGTGTGTGTGTGTGTGTGTGTGTGTGTGTGTGTGTGTGTGTGTGTGTGTGTGTGTGTGTGTGTGTGTGTGTGTGTGTGTGTGTGTGTGTGTGTGTGAGTGAGTGTGTGTATGTGTGTGTGTGTGTGTGGTGAGTGAGTGTGAGTGAGTGAGTGAGTGAGTGAGTGAGTGAGTGAGTGTGTGCGTGTGTGCGTGTGTGTGTGTGTGTGTGTGTGTGTGTGTGTGTGTGTGTGTGTGTGTGTGTGTGTGTGTGTGTGTGTGTGTAGTCTTCAATTTTACGTCCTTCCACATAAAGTGATACCGGTGTGTGTGTGTGTGTGTGCGATGTGTGTATGTGTGTGTGTGTGTGTGTGTGTGTGTGTGTGTGTGTGTGTGTGTGTGTGTGTGTGTGTGTGTGTTGCTTTGTTCATATGTACATGAAATTGATTTGCCTATAACTGTGATATGATTTGCGCTGTTTTCTGTGACAATCTTTACGTCTGTTTATTGTTTTCACCTATGCTGGTAACCCACATGATTTCTCGTGGTTTCTTGTTGTTGTTGTTTTGTTTGTTTGTTTGTTTTTGGTTTGTTTGTTGTTGTTTGTTGTTTTTGTTGTTGTTGTTTTTGGGGGGAGTAAAAATAATATTCACCTTCGTCTTGGTCTTCCTGCAAGGAGAATGTGTGGCATGAAGCGTTTTGACTCCAAATGATGGAAGAAAGAAGAAAGATGCTGAAATGAAATATTTTCCCCTCTCCTCTGCCAAAGTGGTGTCAACTGAAATAGATATGATGCGCAATTGGCTGAAGAAATGGAAACTTCAAAACAGCCCTAAAGGTGAAGGTTTTGGTCCTGGTGACCCCATTTTCCTCATACAGACGTCATCACAGGCTGGCACGTGACCATGCCATATATGGTTACAGAGGCTGATTTCGATTATGGACGAGTGATGTGCTTTTGCTTGTTTTGTTTTTTTAAAATAGTTTTTCAACTGTTACAGCTTACCAGACTTCCTGTGACAGTTGTGTACTGTTAACAGTTGCTGTCGTTGTTTTTGTTGTATTTGTTACATCTGAGAGGATTGGGATAGATTTAAACTTGTAGTCACTGAAAAAAATGGATACAAATTCAAAATTTGCTTTTAACTCTCTGTCTCTGTCGCTGTCTGTCTGTCTGTCTGTCTGTCTGTGTATTCATTATTTTTTTCATTTTTTTATATCGAGGATAATGGAATAAGCACTCATGGGCTTTTTTCTTTTTACATCCAGTCCCCGTGTGTATGCAGTTTTTGTAAATCATGTCATGTGTCGTGTGTGTGTGTGTGTGTGCACGTGCACAAGCTTAAATCTAAGTTGTTGATAAATTGCCCTAAAACAACAACAGGGGAAATGGGTACCGTACAGACCTGCGAAAGCCAGGATGTAACACGAGAAGCAGACGACATCACAAGAAGTAATATGAAGCTGAAACTGTGCAGTGGCCTCCAGTGTTGGAAATGGAAGAAGGCAGGTGTACGGCGAAAATGAAAAAAACAAATAATGTATACAAACATACAGCACCCAGCACCTGTGCCCGCAGGCGTATGTTGGCTTCCTCACGTACTAAGCTTTAAAAAAAAATAAGGAGGCACAGAAGACCTACCTTGTACACCTGCACGTAAACTGATTAGTAAAGGGGAATGGGGGAAGGGGGGGGGGGCACTTGGGGAACGGGGGGTGGGGTGAGTGAGGACACAGAGATAACTTGAGACAAATAGGAGAGACCAGTGCATAGCAGAGAGAGAGAGAGAGAGAGAGAGAGAGAGAGAGAGAGAGAGAGAGAGAGAGAGAGAGAGAGAGAAGAGAGCTCCCCTACAACGCCTAGGGTTTGGGACACCTTTACTTTTACCTTTATGAAGGGAGTTGTTGATCAATACACAGAATAATGATAGGAATACACGGTGAGGTACAGCCGTGACAAAATGAATGCAAACAAATCCACCAGAGGAAAAAATGTTTACGATCTTACGACGACATAATACGCCTAGGCCTATCTCTTATTCTAAAGGCTTTATATAAAATATAAAGCTAAAATTCTAATGATATTAGTTTCTAGGAGCAAATGGAGTCTAAATGCATTTTGAGAGAGAGAGATCAAATCAAATCAAATCAAAATTTTATTTCCGGATGGTACATTGAGTAAGCAATAAATTTGCTTTTTTTCAGAGAGAGAGAGAGGAGAGAGAGAGAGAGAGAGAGAGAGAGAGAGAGAGAGAGAGAGAGAGAGAGAGAGAGAGAGAGAGAGAGAGAGAGAACTCGGAAATGATTTATTCACAAAAAGGCCATACATGAAGGGGGGTTGCCGAACTGCTTGGTATTTTGTTGGGGGAAAAAACAACAACAAAAAAACAGCCAAAACAACAAAAATTACTGTATAACAAAAAAGTCAGTTACAAAAATATGACTTACGACAATAAAATATCTCATGTTCTGAAAGCTTTACACAAATATAAAGTCAGGCTACACACAATCTCAGGCTGACTTGATGCCATGAGTAAACAAAGTCTAAAAGAATTAGGTTGTCTACCATATTTTACAGGGATGTACTTCTGCCTAACATCCTCTACCACTGGACAGCATAACACAAAATGTACTTCCTCCTCAGGTGCTTGCTTACATAAGTGGCATAGTAACCTGAGGTCATCAACATCATGTTGTCTGTATCTGAATTTATGAACATTTATATCTGACACACAGAGTCTAAACTCAGACATATTTCTTTTCAAATGAATGTCCCCATATCAAGCTTTAGATAACGTCTGACATCATGTGTACTTATAAATTGTCTATACATTTGATATCTTTCACTGGTTTGTATATGATCACTCCATTGCTGCCATCGGCATTCAATCAATCAATCGTTGCCTGAAAGTGTTTATAAATGAGAGAGAGAGAGAGAGAGAGAGAGAGAGAGAGAGAGAGAGAGAGAGAGAGAGAGAGGAGAGAGAGAGAGAGACAGAGAGACAGAGAGACAGAGAGACAGAGACAGAGACAGAGACAGACAGACAGACAGACAGACAGACAGAGAGACAGAGAGAGACAGAGAATTGAATCAATAATCTTTATTTTTAAGGGTTACAGAGTAAAGGTATTACAAACTTTTTTTCATCAGGCCCTTGCCCTGATCAGCAAATAGAGCTATAAAAAAAATAATTTAAAAAAAGGTGACAGAAACCCCCTAGCCCACAAACCACCATCACCAACAATGAGAGAGAGAGAGGAGAGAGAGGAAGAGAGAGAGAGAGAGAGAGAGAGAGAGAGAGAGAGAGAGAGAGAGAGAGAAGAGACAGAGACAGAGACAGAGCAGAACAGAGAGAGAGACAGAGAGACAGAGACAGAGACAGAGAGAGAGAGAGAGACAGAGAGAGACAGAGAGACAGAGAGACAGAGACAGAGACAGAGAGACAGAGAGACACAGAGAGAGACAGAGACAGAGACAGAGAGAGACAGACAGAGAGAGACAGAGAGAGATCTGATTGATTTGATTTGATATTTTGATTTTATTCTTTTATATCGAGGATAATGGAATAAGCACTCTTGTGCTTTTTTTGCATCCAGTCACCGTGTGTATGCAGTTTTGTAAATGTCATCTGTTCCCACCGGCACACGATGGCCTACTCTTACGAGAGAGAGAGAGAGAGAGAGAGAGAGAGAGAGAGAGGAGAGAGAGAGAGAGAGAGAGAGAGAGAGAGAGAGAGAGAGAGAGAGAGAGAGAGAGAGACAGACAGACAGACAGACAGACAGAGAGAGAGAGAGAGAGAGAGAGGAGAGAGAGAGAGAGAGAGACAGACAGACAGACAGACAGACAGACAGACAGAGACAGACAGACAGACAGACAGACAGACAAGAGAACTAATAACAACTTGGCAGGGGGCGGGGGGAAACAAGCCAGTGCTGCCAGAATGGCAGACCTAATATAACTACTATACTGACCCCAAGCTGACCCTATACAATGTCCACCAGCACTCACTCGTACACCACCACCAACCAACCACTATACACTACACCGGAGAAGCTTTTTTTAAAAAAATATATATTTTTTAATATAGTTCCAACATCAAGGGTCAGCGGCGCTAAAAATAGCCGGCAGTCACGCGGCTCTGAGCGTGAGATTGGCAGGTGCAAGTAAACCTGCAGTCAGCGGTTCTAGTCGCGCGCGCGCGCGTGTGTGTGTGTGTGTGTGTGTGTGTGTGTGTGTGTGTGTGTGTGTGTGTGTGTGTGTACGTGTGTGTGTGTGTGTGTGTGTGAGTGTGTGTGTGTGTGTGTGTGTGTGTGTGTGTGTGTGTGTGTGTGTGTGTGTGTGTGTGTGTGTGTACGTACGTGTCCTTAGGTGGTCCTTGTCCATAATTAGACAAGCTCGCTAGAGATCATTAAAACTGGCCCTTATTTTTTTTTATATTATTATTATTATTATTATTTATGTATTTATTTTTTTATATCGAGGATCATGGAACAAGCACTCTTTTTTTTACGTCCAGTCCCGTGTATATGCAGTTTTTTTTGTGTGTAAATCTCGTCATCTGTTCCCACCGGCACACGATGGCCTACTCTTACGAAAAGCAGAGCAGGATTTAACGTGTGCGCAAGATGTTCTGCGTGCGTTCGCACACACGGGGCCTCAGTTTACAGTCTCATCCGAAGGACTTTGGGGGAGAGTGGAGTCAGCAACTGATGTTAACCCCGGGGGAAAAAATCCCCTCGAACGGGAATCGAACCCGGGTCGTCAAATTGCCAGCGCAATGTTCTGACCACTAGGCTATCCTATCCCCTACGGTCTGGAAGCTTTATGTGGAATGCTGAATGGGGTGTGGTTAAGTGATTTTCTTGTCGCTTTATTAATCATATGGACGAAGATGTTCTACAATGCCTACCCGGTCCAATAGTAACTGCTAATAATATTACTTCAAAACGGCTTAGCACATCGCGTGCTATCAGCACAGATGAAAACACAACCCAAAACAGCAAGGACAAAAAGTGTGTTTTTTTTCAAATAGTCTTTTTTTCCCCATGCCAGCGCTCTGAATACGATGACTATGATCTGATGAAGTCCTGAACTGAATGTATGATCTGCATCTTTGAAGTGCTGAAATGACTGCTTCTACCTTCTCCTTTGCTTCACTCGCTTTCCCCAAGTCAAAGTTAAGCAGCATCCAGCGTGGTTGCCAATTGGATGGGTGACCGTTTGCTCGCTTTGGCTTCAGGGCAGTCTCCCAGTTCACCCAGCTGTAAATGGGTACCTGCCCTCTTTAGGGTCAGGGAAGGTAAAGCAGCGAGGGAGAGGAGATAGGCGCTGCCCTCAATATGCTGGGCGCTAGAGAAGCTGAGATCTCTGATACCTCGCTCCCCTACGACCACGTAGGTTATAGGATACCTTTACCTTTCCTTCACCGGGTAGGCTGCCAATGCAATGACAGAAAATTGCAAAACAAATCAGCGTGCGAATCGGGTCACATTCAAAGAATTTGCCCAGTCAAGTTAGCCAGTAATCGTTTTTACCTTCGCAGTTTCAAATGATTATTTCATATTATTGTTACTGGATGAGTGTATTGTTGTTGTCGTCATTATTTAGGATGTGTTTTCATCTGTGTTGGTATAAAGCGCTGTTGCTTAGCAGTTTGGCCATATTGCATGACCATAATGAGTGAGAGGAATCTGGTCTTCTCCTGTGCTTGTCACTCTGCAGAAGGTCTTTCTGTTGGCCTCATCCAACATATTCTCACTTCAGGATAGCTCATTAGAAAGGGCAAAAACAAAAAACAAAAACTTTCAGATTTGCACCCAAAAAAAAGGCAGGAGAATAGACTGAGTAGGAAGAAAATAAGCGAGAGAGAGAGAGAGGGGGGGGGAGGGAGGGAGGGAGGGACAGACAGACACAAAGAGAGAGAGAGAGGGGGGGGGGGGAGGGAGGGAGGAGGGACAGACAGACACAAAGAGAGAGAGAGAGAGAGAGAGAGAGAGAGAGAGAGAGAGAGAGAGAGAGAGAGAGAGAATAAAGACAGAAACAAAGGGAGTGATAGAAAAGGGGAAATGTCTAGCACAGAGTTCTCAGAGGGTGGAGATGCTATCTATACTGAAAATGGTGTCCCGACATTCCCAGAGGAAGCCGAGCATTTTAACAATCATGACTTACTACTTTGGAGGCCAGGTTTGCATAGTTGATTATCTATTTATTTATTCATTCTTTTATATCGAGGATAATGGAATAAGCACTCTTGTACTTGTTTTCATCCAGTCCCCGTGTGCATGAAGTTTTGTAAATCTTGCCGTCTGTTCCAACCGGCACTCAATCGCCTACTCTTACGAAAAGCGGAGCAGGATTTAACGTGTGCGCAAGGTGTTCTGCGTGCGTTCGCACACGGGGCCTCGATTTATAGTCTCTTCCGAAGGACTTTAGGGGAAAGTGGAATCAGCACTGACGTTAACTCCAGGGGAAAAATCTCCTCGAGCGGGAATCGAACCCGGGTCGTCAAATTACGAGCGCAATGTTCTGACCACTAGGCTATCCCGTCCCCCCCCCCCTCCCCCACCCCTCCTCAATCACCATCCTGGAAATAAAAGAATTGAGATTTCCATTAAACAGCTTGAACCAGTTAAGGACAAGAAAAGCACTTAACGACACCACCTGAATGTACACCCACGTGTGTGGTTGTCAGCAGACTAGGCTATACCAGAGAACTGACCACTGGCCGCTGACGCATACAATCAAAGGTCATTGGCCACAGGCTGTGATAGGGGTGTGCAAGTCTTCCTTCCAGCAAACTAGCTGCAGCTGGTCTCTCTAGCATAGCAAACTCTGACCGCTAGGCTAGCACTAGGCCTAGGCTATCTTGTCTCTTTAGCTTGTGAAAATTGCTTGCTTACTTCAAAGCCATAAACCCCCATTGTGTGTGTGTGTGTGTGTGTGTGTGTGTGTGTGTGTGTTGTGTGTGTGTGTGTGTGTGTGTGCGTGCGTGTGTGTAAGTGTGTGTGTGTGTGTGTAGGCGCACACACACACCACAACAGCACCATCATCCAACACCACCGCATACCAACAAACAGCTGTGACACAAGGATAAACAGCTTCATTTGTGTTTTATTCCAGAAATGATCACCACCAACACGATACTATACACAGCCATAAAACACGCATCACCAGAGAGATTGATTAACAGGTCCAACGACCCCTGAACAACTATATCCATAACAAAAACCATGAAAACAGTCAACAAGGAAAACGATATCCACAGACAATAAATAACGAGTCTTCCAATCCACCATATCTACTCCGTGGAACAATAAACAGTCAACGAACATAACAAAAACAAAAACAAAACAAAAAAGAACCCACCCAAAATACCCGAATCCATGTTACTTTGTGGTACAGCCAACCCTTCACTTGATCATCATCCTCACTTTGTGTTTTTTTTTAAAGAACAAGTTCATAAATAGTCACTTTTGTACAAAAAAAACTATTTACAAAGGCATACTCATAATCACCGCACACTGTAAACAGCATGAACCATGTACCAGCCAACAAGGTGATGAGTTCCATAACAATGCATGCCCGGTCTGACTGTTAAACAGCAGCTTGCTAAACAATCGTATTGTAAGGATGTAAACATCTTAGTATAATTATCCAATTCATCAAACTATCTATCCCCTTACCCCCTACCCTCCCAAATCTTTATCAATGTCATTCTTCTAGTTCATATTCTGAATATCTACTACAAAAGGCACTCTTCCCTTGCCTGCTATTTCTTAACCAATTCAACTTCTGACTGACTTCTACTGAGTATCATCATCATCATCATCATCATCATCATCATCATCCTCCTCCTCCTCCTCCTCCTCATCATCATCATCATCCTCATCATCATCATAAACCTTGGTTTATCGTCTCATCCGAAAGACTAGCACCCAGACCACCACTCATGATCTAATGGGTTGGAGAAAAGTTTTGGGCCCAAGCGGGATTCAAACCACCACACACTCTGACCCGGACTTTTCGCTTTCTAGACAGGCGCGTTACCTCTAGACCACCGATCCTCTTTCCTACCTGTCTGTAGGCAATGCAGGCTTGTGGTCAAGTCTACAACAGGAGAGAAAATTAAACCCTGGATCACTTCAGTTTTCTTTTTGTACTTCAGAAACTGGATGCAGATGCGAAACAGATGGGCAAGACGTGGGGACAACTGAAACGCCTAGCCCAGGACCGAGATGCCTGGAGACAGCTGGTTGGCAGCCTATGCCCCAGAAGGGACCACAGGCAGACATGACATGACTTCAGAAACTTCCAACTATTTTCAACCCTTTTAGATTCTCCATGAATGTGTGCAAAGTGGCAGGCAATGATGCCTTAAGCCTTGAATCTCATCAGTTTAACATGTCATGGTGACAACAAGTGATTCTGACTTTGCTGCGTTTTGAAAAGCATCATGATATCTGTTTTGTCATACATTTAGAATCCTGTTTCCTGAATTTAAAAGCAAAAGAATTATATATAATTTAAAAGCATAAGGATTATCTGAATCTGAAAAACACATAAAAGGTTGGGTTTTTTTTTTAATACAGAAAACACAAGGAATATGTTTCCTGACTTACAAAGTAATGAGAGCATTGATTCTTGGAAAAAGACAATCACAAGAACAACATCACCTGAATTTGAAAACAATTCTGTTCTCAAGTAGAAGCCAAACGGGAAAAAAAACAACAAAACCCAAACGGAACACATTTCCTAAATTATTTTCTTCAAAAAAGAACAGAACAATTTTTTCAAGAAAAGACTAAAAAAAACAACAACCAAAAAAACCCCCTTAAATCAGATATACTAGGTCTCCTGCATTAACAACAACAAAAAATTCCCAACACAATATCTAAAAAAAGAATTCTCCTGATTTCCAAAAGAAACATTTCCTGAAGAAGAAACTGGAAGAAACCGTCCTGAGTTAGACAACTGAGAGAGATGTTATACGTTATCACCCGATTCTGCCAACCCATCAGTGGCGATATGTTCATCAACATTTCTTCTTTTTTTTTTCTCCTCCCATGCATTCTGATTTGCTCCATCAATTTTGTTGCAGCAGCAACACATGATCGACATATTGCAGTTGAAACACGATGATACATTCTTCCCTGCTTGCAATAATAAAACATTAACATGATAATAAAAGTGTGTTTGAGTTACACAACAAAAAGTTTGTCATGACCATTCAGTCTGACCTCATGGTGACGATTATAAACACAGCAAAAAAAGTATGAACAATTTGTCAAATGTATGAGTAAATGCAAAAGAAAAATCAACAGATCTTTCTAATTAGCTTTCAATGTTGTTAATCAATGACTGACTTGACATGTAGGCAAAGACAAACCAGCCCAACAGTATAAACACACACACACACACACACACACTCACACACACACACACACCACACACACACACACACACACACACACACACACACACACAACACACACCACACACACACACACACACACACACACACACACACACACACACACACACACACACACACACACCACACACACACACACTCAACACACTCACACACACACACACACACAACACACACACACACACACACACACACACACACACACACACACACATACACACACTTCTGAAAAAGAAATCCTCTTATTTTCAGAGGTGGAATTTTCTTACAGTATCTACATGACTAGAAAAGGTCAGTGAGTAGCCATCCAGAGTTTGATACCCTTGTCAACGTACACAATAATAAAGCAGACTGGTTTATGCCTTGATCCAGTTGCTTCAAGAATTGTGACATTTTTAGGGTGGCCCGAGGTGCTGAAGTGGGAGAACTTGCCGAAGCGTGGGACCTCCGACTTTCTGGCTTCTGACTACAGTCCTGATATCAGAGACATCTGGAACGGACTATAATTCGACTATAACAACAACAACAAAAAAAAGCCTTGATCCATGTATGTATGGTTGACCCACGCAGAAGATCCCATCCCATCCAATCCAATCATGTTGTTTATGATTAATTTAATTTTAATTTAATTTTAACCCCCTTTTATGTCACAGCAGATTTTCCCAAATTATAGCCCCAGAGGATGAAAATTTGCACACTAAAACATGTGATATTTTTTCCATAAATGTTCAAGTGGACTAAGGAACTTGAAAAACGCTACGTCCAAGGCATAAACCGTTGCTCCAAAATGAGAAACAAATAAATATAAAGCAATTAAAAAAAAAAAAAAAAATCTTCAACAAAAAAAAAAAAAAGAGAAAAAAACATGATGGCAAAAGTAGAGCAGTACATTTGGTTGTAAACTGAAAAAAAACAACCAAAAAAAAACAAAACCCTAACCAAAAAACAAAAAAAGTGAGGAAAGGACACAAAACTGAGAACATCAGAGCTCACAACAACAAAGAAAAAAACAAAACAAACAAAAAAAAACCAAAAAACCAGCAGTGCCTTTCATTATTCATCTCAACTTGAAAAAAAAAAAAAACCCATTCATATCAACTTCATGCACAAACACAAACCTAACACACTCTAAAAAAAAAATATAATAATAAAATAAAAAATAAAAAAACTAACACACTCCAACAACCTGTGCCATGCACAATGGAAGGTACAAAGTGTTGTGCCCATAACAACTAAGAACGCGGGGAATTTACAAACCTTTGACATGAACAACAAAAAAACACACACACAAAAAGAAAAAAAAAAACCCAGTCTAAACAGAAGCCTGGAATGGGCCTGTCATGATTTTAAAAGACAAAACGAAAACAACTACAACAAGAAGAAAAAAAGAAAATACGTTACAGTGATATATCCTGTTGGCTATGTTACAGAGATCGTACTTTTATCATCAAACTTAGTTCTTATCGCAGCAAAACAAAACAAAACAAACAAAAAACCCCACCAAAAACCTGAACAACAACAGTATTTTGACAGGAAAACATATACACACAAACAAAAACTAACCACACACACACAGATAACAGCTTCAAAGCAATTTCTCTAAAAAAAAATTGAAAAAAAAAAAAAAAAAAAGCGGTATCTTGTTTCATGTGCATTGAACAACAAACAAACAAACAAACAAAATCTGTTAAATCTCTCTATCTCTGTTTTTTTTTTTAAACCCTCCAAAAACTGAAACAAGACTACAAGATGCAACAGTATTTTCTATAAAAATGAAACAAGTCA
>CM060345.1:30306901-30329401 GCA_030674155.1 Stramonita haemastoma
CAAACAAAAAAAGGAAAAAAAAAGGCACACATTTTGTTTTTGAAAGCGCTACGTGTTTGAAGATTCCTTTTTTCAAAACGTGTCTGTTTGTGGATTATTTATTCTCTTGACTTTTTTTTCTTCTTCTTTCACGTTGAGACAACAATGAACACGGCGGGCGAACACTCTCTTCAGAGTTGACCTGGATCCGTTCTTGTACACACACTTCTTCCCTGGAACATCTTCCACACACACACACACACGTGTGTGTATCTCCACCCCCCCCCCCTCCCTGTGACTCTTGAGTGGTAGTTTCAAGCCCCCTTGCTTCCCTCACCATTCTGAACAATAACGATATATCATAAATATATACCAACATCCATCACAGCAGCTGAGTAAAGCTCAAAGGCAGTGCAAATCCCACACGCCATACCCCTTTAATGTCTGTGACACATCGCTATTTCATCAGCAAAAAAAAGAAGAAAAAAAACCATGTTCTTCAAGCGTCTCTTCAAATACATACTGTACTGTCTGGCTTGCTGTCAAAAGCAAACTACCATACACAATTTTTTAACAATCCTAAACGCTGCGACATACAGCGCAGATATCAACTTTTGTTCCTCGAAAACTCAATGATCAAAGGAGAGAGAGAGAGAGAGAGCGACACGAATAAAAAATAAACGCCCCCAGCATCGATCAGACAAAACATAAACCAAAAAAAAAAGGAAAAAAAAAAAGAAAAGAAAAAAAAGAAATCTCAACGACGACAGCTCCTCAAACCGAGCCAAGACCTCAACCACACAAGTCAGTACCAGACTGGTAATTTTTTTTTTTTTTTTTAAGATACCAGGAGTGAGTGATGATCTAGGAGTTGAGCAGGAAGGGAATGTAGATCATTTTGCTGTGGAGGAGGTGGTGGGAGGCAGCGCGGATTTCCGGCAGCTGGGCCAGCAGGTCCCCGAAGCGGTTGGCCTCGGAGGGAAACCTCTCCAGGATGTAGTGCCGCAGGGCCTGCTGGTAGGTGCGCACGATGCGCTGAGTGGTCGGGTCTTTCTGGGGCTCCTCTGTGGGGGGAGACAGGGACACAAGACAGTGTTAGTATAAGCCACACACTTTTCTTTCAAACATGTACGTATATCAGTTATGGGGGTGGGATAGCTAAGTGGTCAGAGCACTCGCTTTCCCCAAGGTTTTTTTTTTTTTTTTTTTTTTCCCCAAGTCAAGTTAACCCTCTTGCATTCAGATTCTCGGAACACAAACTTGCCCCTAGATTTTGCATTCCATCATGAAATCAGGTCAGGCACACATTGCTTGCTCGCCTTTTCCTTCTTCTAAGTACAAACCAGCAGCTATAATTACTTCCAGACTCTCAGCAGGATTTGTACGTCTAGCCTGATAGAGCTTTGACATGTGGTAGCAATCAGTGATGGTCACAGCGTGATGGAATACTACTGTGTGTAAATCCCGGCAAATCCCGTTTCGGGATTCAAGGGGGGCAATTATTCAATCGTGGAAAATCAAGGTTCAGGATTAAGACGGTTAAGCAGCGTCAAGCGTGGTTACCAGTTGGATGGGTGACCATTTGCTCAGTGCCTTAGCTACAGTATAGTCCCCCCCAGTTCACCCAGCCATAAATGGGTACCTGCCCTCTTTAGGGTCAGGGAAGGTAAAGCAGCGAGGAAGAGGAGATGGGCGCTGCCCTCAACATGCTGGCCCCTAGAGAAGCTGAGTTCTCTGGCGCCTCGTTCCCCTATGACCGCTTATGTTATTGTTATAGTGTGCACTTTAGACACTATAACTAGACACTATGTTGGACTACAACCCTCTCCTCCCCCCCCCCCCCTCTCCTCCTTCCCCTTCTCCTCTAAGAGTGTTACAGGGGCTGGCATAAGGTCTACATGTACCCGACTTGGAGTTTTCTTTGTTAGCGCGATGGGTAGCGATGGGTAGGAGTAGAGACAGAGTCGGCAGTCGAGCGTGGCTGCCCACTTGAGACAAGCTGGCGACAATTAACAGGTTGGAGGGCTCGTCCCTGCTAGGCTATTGCTCAATAAGTTTGGTGTTGTCGTGGAAACTTTGCTGACTTGATTTCTTTTAAATTTCTACTTTGAAATCATTGGGTTAGGTCCGAGTCAGTTGGCATCCCCCTGGACATGATTGGTTTAGACTTTAGAGCAGATGAGGCTTTGTGTAAGTGAGAGGATCGGTCAGTCACTCAGCATATCCCTGCGACAGCGAGAGGACAGCAAGACGAGTCCGTAGCGGCAACGATGTGACGACGCTAGTATACAGCAGTTGTTCTTCGGTTGAGCTGTGTGTGTTGTTTTGTTATGGTAAATGAAACAATAAACGTGTTACCATAACACCCCTGCGTGGCCTCCATCAATACGTTTGAGATGTGGAGTGCCTGAAGAAATCCTACCATCTTCCCCTTTCTCCCCATTCTTCACCCCTTATTGTTGACAACAACCAACGAACCTGTCTGTCTACAATTGGCGCTGCGAGCAGGGTTGCAGGTCAGTTTTATTTTACCATAGCACACACACACACAGCTCAGCCGACTACCATGGCATACGAGGAGACAAGATGTTTGTCCCCGCCTGAACTGCAGCACTTCTCTGGTGATGTGACAGATTTGTCACTCGAGGACTTCTCACTGGAAGTGGAGCGAGTCCTGGCAGCCTATCCTATGAGAGAGGAGATGGCTGCATACTACATTTATAGCCACCTGAAGGGAGTGGCTCGTAGAGAAATACAGCTGCGCACGTTGGAGGAAACCAACACCCCAGAGAAAATGTTCAACATCCTCAGGGCCGTGTTTGGTGACAGGCGGCGGATCACCACTCTCCTGTCTGTTTTTTTACAGTCGGGACCAGATGCCGGAAGAGTCGGTCCTGGACTACTCGCATGTGTTGAAGGACCTTGAGAGGACCATCCACATGCGGAAGGCAGACGCCCTTTCTGATTGTTTGTTGAGAGACAGATTTATTGATGGTCTTTCCAAGCTAGAGTTGAGAAGGGAGTTACGCCATTTGGTAGGGAGGAAGCCTCAAACCACATTCTTCCAGATTAGGGAGGAAGCGTTTAGGTGGTTGAGAGAAGGAGAAGAAGAAGAACAAGAAAACATGACTAGGGAAAGCGAAAAGACTTTGACTCTTGAGCAGAAACAGATAGCAGTGTTAGAAGATAAGATTAGATCACTGAAAGAGTCTGTGCAGTCAATGTTAGCTGTTGTTGCTGACAAGTTTCCATGTAGGAAAAGGAAACGGAGTAGGCGGAAAAGAAAGCGAAACAAAAAGAATAACCAGCCTACCAAAGAAAACCCGGTTCAGAGGGATTCAAACCCCAAGAAAGTTGTGAAGGGTTTCAGAGCATTGACTGATGTGTCTTTGGATAAGACAAGTGTGAATCCTCTGCTGGCTTCTAGCATTGAGGATGAGTCGCAGGAGGGTGGATGGGTGCTGCTGCCCATTTCACCCAAACCAGTTGTTTCTGGTTGTTCTCCATCAAGGAGAAGTAGTGGACAAAGTGAGAAATTGTCCACCACAGTGACTGAAACAAGATCTTTGGGATCTTTGTGCAAACCAGTTGGTGTAGGTTTGCATGGCGTTGTATCTCATCCGAAAGGAGAAAAGCATGTTTTTTCAAGGTCTGATGTGGGTTTGTCCCATAAGGTTCCTGACAGAGGAAAGTGGTTCAGGAAAGAGCCTTTGCCATGCAGTGATAGGTTTATGGCAAGTAGGAAAAATGGCATTCCTATCAGGGCTGCAGCATGTGCTAGCTGATGTGTGGCTGTAGTTACTAGGCTTGGATTCCCAGTTGTAGTAACTATGAATGTTTTGTTCTTTTCCTTTCAGGATGTGTTGATGTAACAATGAATGATCTTATGTGCTTTTGTGTTGCAAATGGTTTGTGTTTGAAGATTGTTGTCGTTTTACATATGGGTTCATGATTATGCTGGTTGGTATTTGTCATTGAACTTTTGTGTTTGCTAATGGTAACACTGGAGGCTATGAGGAAGATGATGGAATATGATGAGTATGGCAAATAGTATTTTGTTCGGTAAATCTAGTGTTGTAATTTTGAAGTCAGTCGTGGATTTGTGGTTTTGAAGTAGGCCTAGTTGGTACAGGCCTAGATGGGAAATCTGAGAGTTTTTACGAGTTTTGCTTTAGAGGTTCCTCAGATTGGTTAGTTCTCAGTTTCTCTGTCAGAAGAGAAAGGTTTTTAAAGCATGCCAATTTGGCTATGTTGTTGATGAGGACTGTAGACATGCAATGAGGACATTGCATTTTAAAGCTTGGGGAGTGTGTTATAGTGTGCACTTTAGACACTATAACTAGACACTATGTTGGACTACAACCCTCTCCTCCCCCCCCCCCCCCCTCCCTCCTTCCCCTTCTCCTCTAAGAGTGTTACAGGGGCTGGCATAAGGTCTACATGTACCCGACTTGGAGTTTTCTTTGTTAGCGCGATGGGTAGCGATGGGTAGGAGTAGAGACAGAGTCGGCAGTCGAGCGTGGCTGCCCACTTGAGACAAGCTGGCGACAATTAACAGGTTGGAGGGCTCGTCCCTGCTAGGCTATTGCTCAATAAGTTTGGTGTTGTCGTGGAAACTTTGCTGACTTGATTTCTTTTAAATTTCTACTTTGAAATCATTGGGTTAGGTCCGAGTCAGTTGGCATCCCCCTGGACATGATTGGTTTAGACTTTAGAGCAGATGAGGCTTTGTGTAAGTGAGAGGATCGGTCAGTCACTCAGCATATCCCTGCGACAGCGAGAGGACAGCAAGACGAGTCCGTAGCGGCAACGATGTGACGACGCTAGCTTACAGTAGTTGTTCTTCGGGTTGAGCTGTAAGTGAAACATTTTTCTTTTATTGTAGTTCAGTTTATCAGGGTGATAGTCGATTCAACAAACAGATTCGATCCCCTATACTAACTGAATTTAATGATGGATTTGGTCTTGTGAGAGTGTGTGTTGTTTGACACACAGAAGTTGGTTGAGAATCATAAGACTTATTATTTAATTGTGAGAGCTTGGGTTTATTTTACAATTGATTGGATGTTTATCGATTTGGTTTCGTGTTATTCCGAGACGAAGTTTATAAATCGCAGTGATCGCAGATAAATTATTGTGGACTAGTACGAAGTGATTGTGTTAAACTATTATGGTATAGTTTAATGTGTTAAACTATTATGGTATAGTTTAATCGGAATAGACAACGTTGAGTTGGAAACTGTGAAGGTTGTCTGGTTAGTCTGTTATCTGAAAGTAAGGACTAGTTTGGTCCTTGAGATAATTGTTCTACTACTGTAGAGGGGGTTTCAGCAACCATGATTGTGTGTCTATGGTCAGTCATTTGTGTGCTAAAAGCTGCTAGTTTTGTATGCGATTTTTGAGACGCTAGATTATGCCTGCTCAATCTCTCCTCTCTCTCTCTCTCTCTCCTCTCCTCTCTCTCTCTCTCTCTCTCTCTCTCTCTCTCTCTCTCTCTCTCTCGTGTTACGATATCCATGGTTTGATAGGAACCAATGTTGTGAAAAGATCTTAGCATAAACTAAGTTCTGTTGGACATTATTTAGGATAATGTCAGTTGAGAGTACTGAGGAAAGGGTTTTCCTGGTTGATTGTAATATTGAGATTTTATTTACAATTGTACACTCTCTATTGGTCTCCTAGATTTAACTTGGTATTTTGGTGTGAGTGATGAAAGGAGTTTGACTCGGCTAGACGACAGTAGTATTTGCTATGTGTGCCTTTCATGAATGATATACCTTGTATGGATAGAGTAGCACTTACCCGATTTCTCTGATTTGTTTCAGACGTGTTTTAAATGTGGATAGTTACCTGAATTTTGTATTTGTTTCAGGTGTGTGTTGTTTTGTTATGGTAAATGAAACAATAAAACGTGTTACCATAACACCCCTGCGTGGCCTCCATCAATACGTTTGAGATGTGGAGTGCCTAAGATCATCCTACCATCTTCCCCCTCTCCCCCATTCACCCCTTATTGTGGAAAGGAAAAAAAAGCGAACCTGTCTACATTATGAAACACCTTTACCTTCATATATCAGTTAACATCAGTGCAGACTCCACTCTCCCCAAAAGTCCTTCAGGATGAGACAATAAACTGATACCCCGTGTGCAAATGCATGCAGGGCACCTTGCACACACATTTAATCCTGTTCCGCTTTTCGAAAGAGTAGGCTATTGCGTGCCAGTGGGAACAGATGACATAATTTACAAAACTGCATACACACAGGGACAGGATGTAAAAAAAAGCACAAGAGAGCTTATTCCATTATCCTCAATACAAAAGAATAAATGAATACATCATTAATGGGTTTTTTTTCTTTACTTCCCATGTATCTTTCATAATGAAAAATAGTATTCACTATTGCTATCATACCTCCCATGTATCTTTCATAATGAAAAATAGTATTCACTATTGCTATCATACTTCTCCAATTTATCTTCCATAATGAAAAATATTTTTCACAACTGTTATCATACTTCCTCTTGAAGAAGAAGAAGAAGAACAAAAAGAAGACAGGTTGGTTGAGATATAACTTTTCTTCAACTCCAATAGAATGGCTGAGACCAACAAAAAAATTATTTTTTTGCATTTTAAATGATCTATAGCAGAAACATTATCTTCCCCTCCTTCCAGACCCTGTCCCCTAAATAAATTCCTCCTGCCATCAACAGGTATAAAAATCTTCACACACACTACACGAAGAAAATCATATTATCCAGTAACTGCAAAATAACAATGACAATAAACAACAACAGTCAAATAACACTGATAATCGACAACAACAGCAAAAACAACAACTACTACAAATACAAAATAACGCAATGAACAACAACAGCCAAATAACACTGATAATAAAGAACAGCAAAAATAACAACTACTACAAATACAAAATAACACAACGAACAACAACAACAGCAAAGAGACACTGACAATATAAACAACGACAGCAACATAGCACTGACAATTAAAAAAACCAACAGCAAAACCACACTGACAAATAAACAGCACAACAACACTCACAGTAACGAAGAACAACAACAGAATAACACTGGCAATGAACAATAACAGCAAAAATAACACCAACAATAAACAACAAAATAACATTGACAATACACATCAACAACAGCAAAACAACAAAGACAAAAACCAAGAAAAAAAAAAAAAACCAAGCAAACAAAGAAACACCAACAGCACCCCCCCCCCCCCCCCCCCCGGACAGAAACAACACACCAAATAACAAGTCTCTCCACACATCCATCTGTCCCTCACAACAAGATGACCAACACCCCCCCCCCCCCCCCCCCCCCAAAAAAAAAGCAACAACAACCCACACAAACACACAACACAACCAAAAACGATGAATCTGTCCACACATCCATTCCCTCCCCCCCTCTCCCCCAAACCAAAAAAAAAAAACCCCAGACACAACACACACACCACACATCAGCCAAAACGACCAATCTGTCCACACATCAATTCTCCCCCCCCCCCCCCCCCCCACCCCAACCAAAAAAAAAACCCCAGACACAATACACACAGAGACACACAACACACCAAGACGACGAATCTGTCCACACATCCATTACCCCCCCCTCCCCCCCCCCACAACAACAACAAAAAACAGACACACACACACCACACATCAGCCAAAACGACAAATCTGTCCCAAGCATTCCCTCACCTGAGGACAGCAGGAGGATGACCTGCAGCACGGCCAGCTCCTTGCGCGTGACACCCAGGTGGGTGAAGTGCAGCATGACGCGCGTGATCTGCTCCATCACCCCCCCTATCTCCCTACCCAGCTGCTCCACGCTGAACAGCTTGCCGAACGTGCGCTCCAGGTACTGCTGCATGCGCGCCATGTGTCGCTGGTACATCTCCTCAAAGCTACTGGTAGAGGACGAAGAGGAGGAGGAGGAGGAAGAGGAGGAGGAGGAAGAGGAGGAGGAGGAGTAGGGGTAGAAGGAGGAGGAGGACGAGGAGGAGAAACCGGAGGAAGAAGAAGAAGAGGACGAGGGATGTTTGTTGTTGTTGTGGCTGCTGTGGTTGCTGCTGTGGTTGAGGTTGTGGATGCTCCGGCCGCTGATGGGCCCGTAGGCGGTCATGATGAGCAGGAGGAGCTCGTGCCACTTGGAGGTCAGGATGCGCGTCTGCTGGCCCAGGGGGATCTGGGCGTGGAAGGGCAGGTGCCGCATCCACTGCACCAGCTTCATCACGATGTCGTCCCCCACCTTGCACAGCGCCTCCGCCACGCTGCGCTCGCTGCCCGTGAACTGCTCGATCTTGTAGTCCTCCGCGATGCACAGCAAAGACTCTTTGCGCGCCAGCTCCGTCACCAACGCCGTGTGCGACGTAGGGGTAGAGGAGGAGGAGGAGAGGGAGGAGGATGACGAGGAAGAGGAGGTGGAGGAGGAAGAAGAACAGCCTGAAGAGGACGTGGTCGGGGAGAACGGGGAGTAAACGGGCGTGGAGCCCGTAACGTGACCGGTAGAATTGTGGTGGGGTACATTATCCCCCCCCCGGGGAGGGGGGAGGAGGAGGCTTCGCCCACAGAGGCGCTGCTGTAGCAGCTGTCCCTGTCTGTGTCCACACCGGTGTCGGCTTCGCTGTCTGACCGCGAGGAGCGGGGAGGCAGGGTCAGGTTGCCCATCTTGGGCCGGGTGTAGGTGGCCGGGGGAGGGGGATGTGGGTGTAAGGGGAGGACAGGTGGGCGTGCATGGAGTGGGGGGAGGAGGGGGAGGGTGCTGGTGGTGGTGGGGGTGGTGGTGGTGGGGGGTGTCGGAGAAGTCGGGGAGGACAAAGCCGGAGGAGGAGGAAGAAGAAGGGGGTAGCCAAGGGTGGTGTCCATCTTCATGACTTGCTGCGCGATGCGCTGCTTCAGGGCTTTGTCTACAGAGTCCCTCCTCTTGTGCTTCTTGTATTTTACCTGGAAAACAGAGACATCAATCAACAGGTGTTCATGTGGGTGTGTGTCTTTATCATGTGAAATACAGTCTCCTACTCTTGTGCTTCTTGTATTTCACCTGACAAAGGCATCAACATCTCTTCATGTGAATGTATGTCTCCATGATGCAAAACAAACCCTCCTCCCCTTGTACTTCACCTGGGAAACACAAGGCATAAACAGCTGTTCATGTGTGTGTATGTCTTCTTCATGCAAAATTTGCACAAAGACAGGATAGCCTAGTGGTCAGAACATTGCACTCGCTATTTGATGACCCAGGTTCAATTCCCGTTCGAGGAAATTTTTTCCCCTGGAGTTAACATCAGTGCTGACTCCACTCTCCCCAAAAAGTCTGGATGAGACTATAAACCAAGGCCCTGTGTGTGAATAAATAAATAAAAATAAAAATGGGATTCTCACCTTGTACAGGTTATACACAGCTCCTGAATTCCTTCCTCCTGGCATTCTGTCTTCACGCACCGCTGCAACACCACCAACAACACCTTTCTTTAAAATAAGCCAACACAGTGCAATACATAGTCTATATATATATATATATATATATCTTTTTTTTTTTTTTTAAATACCAAATGTTATGTACATATGTACTTTACCAGAATATATGTCATCATTATCACTGAGTTGTTGTTGTTGGTTGTTTTTTTTTTTTTTTTTTTTTTTTTTCATCATTATCATTGTTATTTCTTCCTCCTCACCCCCACCAAACCCTTTCCCATCACAACGATACTGACAAACGCTAATAACAAACCTATCTGAAATGCAACAGGATCACACACAAAAAAAGGTCTCTCACCTGCCAAGACCATGCCCATCTGCAGACACTTTTTGAAGCGACAGTACTGGCAGCGGTTGCGCTGAATCTTGTTGATCTCACAGTCCCCATCTGCCACACAGGTGTACACTCGCTTGTTCTGCACTGTGCGCTTGAAGAACCCTTTGCACCTGCACACATCATCATCAAAGAATTAACCCTCTTGCGGAACACAAAACTGTCCTCCTTCTAAGTACATACTTTACCAGTGGGAACAGATGACAAGATTTACAAAGCTGCAATACACACGGGGACTGGACGTAAATAAAAAGCACATGAGCGCTTATTCCATTATCCTCGATATAAAAGAACAAATACATAAATAAATACATAAATAAATAAATAAATAAATTGCCTGATAGAGTTTTGACATGTGGTAGCAATTAGTGATGGTCACTATGTGATGTAAATCTACTGTGTGTAAATCCTGGCAAATCCCGGTTTGGGATTCAAGGGGACCAATTATTCAATCCCGGCAAATCCAAGTTCGGAATTCAGGGGGGGGCAATTGTTCAATCCTGGCAAATCCCAGTTCGGGATTCAGGTGGGGGGGAGGGGAGCAAATATTCAATCCCGGTTTGGGATTCCGGGGGGGGGGGGCAATCATTCAATCCTGGCAAAACCCAGTTCAGGACTAAGAGGGTTAAAAAAAAAAAAAAAAAAAAAAAATTTTTTTTATTATACAAAGCAGCAGAAGCGACAGTAGGACCCCAGCCATTACTGACCCCTCGCAGGTGATGATGCCATAGTGCAGCCCCGTGGCCTTGTCGTTGCAGATGGCGCACACCATCGTCTCCTCCCCGTCAGAGTCCTCGCGCCCCGCCTCCGAGCCACCACCCCCGCCAGAGGTCGAGCCGCCCCCCAGGTGACCCTTGTTGTGGGGGTTCTCCACCAGGTGGCCCGTGTAGGCGAACTTCCCGTTGGTGTAGTGCGTGATGAACTCCTGGTCCTTCTCCAGCCGGCTCTCTTCCAGGCTGGGCTCCTTGAACTTGGGCGAGCTGGGGGAGGAGGGAGGGCAGGACGGCTTCTTGTCCTCCTCCCCCCCTCCTCCTCCCCCACCCTCCTCTCCTCGCCCCTTACTCCCCGCCTGGCGGCTGGGCGTGGGCTGGGTGGCGTGGTTGGGGGAGGGGAAGGCGAGGACGGGGCCGGCGGGGGTGGTGATGCTCTCGGCGCTGGTGAAGAGGTAGCCGGAGGGGGGGGCGGCGATGAACATGGGGGCGGGGGCATGTTGTGCAAGGAGGTGGGGAACATGCCCTGGGCCGGGAGCCCCATCATGGGGATGAACTTGAGGCCGCTGCTGGCCATGTTGGCCATGGAGGGGAAGCCGGCCGACACCGGCATGAGGTACCCTTGCATGTAGGCCATCGTGGTGGCCACGCTGTTGGCCGGTATTGAACTACTCCCACCCCCACCACTGTTGTTAGTCTTCCCTTCCGCGCTGTTAGGAGACCATCGTTTCTCCTCCCCACCCTCTTTGGGGGAGAACGGCTCAAACGTTTTGCAGTCGCTGTCCGTGCGTTTCTTCTTCAAGGGCGCCTCTTCCCCGGTGGCGCTGGCCCCGCATTCTGAACTGCGGTCCGACACGTAAGCGCTGTCGCCGCTGATGTCGCTCTGAATGTCGCTCTGGATGTCGCTCTGGATGTCGCTCTGGATGTCGCTCTCGCAGCCTTCGGAGTAGACAGAGCGCGTGGTCTCCGAGTCGGTGAGGAGGTCGCGCACTCTCTTGCGTTTGAGCTTGAGGTCCTGGAAGAGGCTGACGGTTTGTTGTTCCATGACGACGTCAGCTGGGGCGTGGGTGTGGGTGTGGGTGTGGGCAGTCAGACACTGCGCCATGTAGCTGGTTAACAGCTGAAACAGTGTGGAAGAATAGATGTTTACGTTAACAACTGAAACACAGTATTAACAACTGTTTATATTAACAGCTGAAACACGGTGGGTGAATAGCTGTTCATATTAACTGAAACACAGTATTAACAGCTGTTTATATTACCAACTGAAACACAGTAGATGAATAGCTGTTCATATCACCATGAGAATTCTGGTGGACTAAAATGGCTATAGATATCATCCACCTAGAGAGAATGCATTTATTTATATATTTATAAAATATTTATTTATTTATTTATTCTTTTATATTGAGGATAATGAATGGGTGCTTTTCTACATCCAGTCCCCGTGCGTATGCACTTAACAACTGTAGTCCTTGCACAGACCACATGGGCATGTCTGTGTTTTCTTTATTACCTTCATAACCATACCTTCCTTATACTTATAGCAAAAATACCTTACTCATCTCCTTTCGAATCAAATATTTGACATTTTTCACAACTACTAATTTTGTCAGTTCTTTCTTATTTTCTAGTCCCGACAAGTGCTACAAGAACCCTGCTTCTCGACCTTCCTCGAACTCACAAATAATATCTGTTGCACAAAGTCTGAACGAAAGCAGTTTTATGTTCATTACCACGACAGTTTTCTACCATTTTCTAATACTGCAAACAGTTTTCTAGACCCTTTTGATGTTTTCTACCATTTTCTAATAATACAACTGTGTTCTATAAGTATGACAACAACAGTTTTCTAACGTTTTCTATTACTACAACTGTTTTCTATTTAACTACACAAGTTTTCTACCATTTTCTAATAATTCAACAGTTTTTCTACCATTTTCTAACATTACAACCGTTTCCTATAGCTACAACCATTTTCTATTACTACAACAGTTTTCTACAGAACACAACAATGTACTTGTTCTGTCTGTTTCTTTCTTTTTCTAAAGAAATGAACACTGTCGTTCACTCTGCATGATCTGGTTAATGAGGACAATCACCCCCATTCAACAAATAACAACCAAAACAGCACACACTAACTGACTAAGCCAACCTTTGTGGCTTAGCTGGGTCCAAATATAACTTGACTCAGCAAAAGAACCAAAGGTCAAGTGCCAGGTCATGAAAACGGCAAGAACGTAAACAACCTGCACAACCCTGACCTCTGCAAGGGACTGCAAGGACAAGGGGTGATAACCTGTCTGCTGGATACCGAAGGAAAGCTTCCTCATAGCATGCATCACGTGGCTTACCCTGTCTGATAACACTGACACCTGTTCAGGCCAAATCCTCAGGACTACGGACAGAGGTGAAGAAATCAGGACACACTCTGTTTACCTTAACCCTCTTGCATTCGGATTCTCTGAACACAAACTGCCCCTAGATTTCGCATTCCATCACAAAATCAGGTCAGGCACACATTCTTGCTTGCCTTTTTCTCCTAAGTACACACCAGCAGCTATAATCACTTCCAGACTCTCAGCAGGGTTTGTACATCTGGCCTGATAGAGCTTTGACATGTGGTAGCAGTTAGGGATGGTCACAGTGTGATGGAAATCTACTGTGTGTAAATCCCCCTGCAAATCCCAGTTCGAGATTCAGGGGGGGGCAATTATTCAATCCCGGCAAATCCCAGTTCAGGACTAAGAGGGTTCAGTACACTGTACAGTGGTAGTGTGGCACAGGAGAGGAGAAACTCGGCAAGTATCATTAATACTACACATAGCCGTATGTGCATGCATGTGCGCCAGCGGATACATGAACATATAATAATGTACACATACATCACCTCTCTCTCCCTCTGAGTGCTTATTCCATTATCCTCGATATGAAAGAATCTCTCTCTCTCTCTCTCTCTCTCTCTCTCCTCTCTCTCTCTCTCTCTCTCTCTCTCTCTCTCTCTGTGCAACCCCCCTCTTTCTCTCCCTCTGTGTAATTATAATTGTCTCTAGTCTGAATTGTTTCTGTTGTTGTGGGAAAGTCTTACTGTACATATATTTAGTGTATCTCAGGCTAAGTTAGTCAGTAAAATCAAATGACTTTTCCACTTCAACAAAGTAAGTCTGTTTTATGTAAACAACAACAACAAAACAGACAATTTGAACAAAACTTGTCACACATAATTATTTCTGCAGCAATGAAAGAAAACGACCCAAAGTTCTCCCTTACCTTCATACTGATGATTCACAATACAAATTCACTGTGTATTATTAAAGTCCAAGGCAGACCACTTTGCCAAACAACTATTATCTACACTAAGGTCTTCTTTCAAAAATGTTACTTATACATGTACATACCATGAAGAATAAAACAGAGCAAAAAAGGGCAGGTAACTAATCACTTTTTCATCTTTTACTGAAAAGGATTCTCCTAGATTCAAAGTTCATCAAATGAAAATGACCAGTTCTCTTTACTCTCTCACATGTCTTAAAAGTCATAAACTAACATTTCCAGCAACTAAACAATCAATTCACTAAACTTTCACCCAGACTTGAAAAGGTTTTTAAAAAAAAAAAAAAAAAAAAAAACCCTGACATCTACTACAAGAATATGAATTACAATTCACTACAACTTTCATGAAGACTTGAAAAAAAAAAAGTCCTAAACTGACATCTCCAGCACACAAACTGTCAATTCTCTCCTTTTCGTCACTCTCTATGCTACAATACAACTGCCTGTTCACAAGATCCTACAGCTTCTGGCGACTAGAGTAGGCCCGGCTCAGACCAAGGACCACAACTATGCAACAATTTGCCCTTGCCCTTTGCCAAGGGGCCAGAACTCTGCCAAGGGGGTGACACCCTCAGGGACAACGGAAAAGAGGAATCACAAGAACTATCTTTGGCTTGTCAACAGAGCACAGCTTGAAAGAGAGAGAGGCCTGCATGCAAGAGCGACAGTGAAAGCGAGAGAGAGATATGGGGGGTGGGGGGAGGGGGAGAATATTCTTTTCTTTTTTACTTTCTTTTTTTTATTATTTCATTTTCAAAGATTTAATGGAACAAGCGCTCATGTGTTGTTGTTGTTTTTTTTACATCCAGTCCCTGTGTGTATGCAGTTTTGTCGATTTTGTCATCGGTTCCCACCGGATGACAAAGTGTGTGTGTGTGTGTGTGTGTGTGTGTGTGTGTGTGTGTGTGTGTGTGCGCATGCATGCATGCGTGTGTGTGAGTGTACCTGCATGTGCACACAGGTGTACACACATATTTGTGTGCATACTTGTGAATGTGTGTGTTTACTGTACATGACTGCAAATGCATTGATATCATTAAAATGTAACTCTCTTCATCATTACATTATTCACCAGCAAAGTTAAAGAGTTAATAATTAGCCTTGTCGTCATCATTTTCACCATCATCATCATGATGCGCACAACCACAGCAAAAAACCCCTCAAAAGATATATATATATTTCAAAACCTAACACAAAAGCATAATAATCCTCATTTTAACAATGCCATGCTTCAAACATCAAAGACTACCTTCACTTCCTCTATGAGAGAAAAAAAAGAAAAAAAGCGAGCTTTTAAAGTTTGATCCTTTCAAGGTCAATGCACACTACCCTCCCCCCCCCCCCCCCCACCTTCTTTCCAAACCAAGACAACAACAGAGTGGCACTACTAGGAGTTTTGACCCTGGGCTTGCAGCCCACTAGGGCTGACCTTAACACACAAAATCCTGGACCAGCCACCATCTCCTCCTCCTCCTCCTCCCCCCTCCCACCCATCCCTCCCTCCCTCTTGGCACACAGCATGCAGGCCATGTTTGGTAAGGGCGCACACACACACACACACACACACACACACACACACACACACACACACACTCACACACACACTCACACACACTCACTCACTCACACACACACACACACACACACACACACACACACACACACACACACACACACCCCTAAAACAACAAAGCTTTTCTCCAGCCGCCAATGTGATGGCCCATCTCCCACCTTCTGCAAACACTCTGTGTAGCTAGCTGAGGGTGTGGGTTGTTTTTTTTCTCTCTGTCACTGCTGATTTCTGGTGGCTAAATTCTGAAGAACGAAATACTTTAGTTCCTTTCTGAATCAAGAATATGTAGTTACGGATGGTCTCTCTGTATCTTAGCTTTGTTTTATAATAATAATAATACATGGAATTTGTATAGCGCTATATCTTGCAAAAACAAATCAAAGCGCTTGCATTCGACCTACACAACACACAATCAACAACAATCTACAGTTTTAAACAAATTCAAATATGCACACACACGCAGCACGCGCGCACGCACACACACCTACAAACGTTAAGCACTTTGGCAGGTGGATGTTGAAGGTAGGGACAGGTAAGAGATTGATAGACAGACAGACAGACAGACAGACAGACAGACAGATAGATACACTGATAGATAGACCAACCGACCGACGGACAGATGGACGGACGGACGGACAGACAGACAGACGGATGGATGGATAGATGAAAGATAGATCAAAGACAGATCTACATTAAGAATACAGGGTCATTGATGGTTTCTGCCTCTTAGCTTTGTGTTTTCACAAATACATACCGGTAGGAGCAGGCAACAAAATTTCCAAAACCCATGCACGCTGGTGTCATGTTTCGACATCATCTCCGAGTTGAAATGTGGCTAGGCTATCTAATCTTATGAGGCAAACAGCCCCCCCACCCCACCTGTTTTTTTGTTTGTGTGTGTGTGTGTGTGTGTGTGTGTGTGTGTGTGTGTGTGTGTGTGTGTGTGTGTGTGTGTGTGTTTCTTCAATTTAACTCTTTCCACTTAAGTGATATTAGACGATGGAAAAAGAGAAAAGACTGAGTTAAAAAAGAGGGTGTGAGAATAGAGTGTAGGTGCATGAAAAGAGAGAGGGGAGAGAGAGAGAGAGAGAGAGAGAGAGAGAGAGAGAGAGAGAGAGAGAGAGAGAGAGAGAGAGAGAGAGAGAGAAGACACACATGCACCAAGATTAATTTTGAAACAGGCATCGAAATAGAAAATAAAACCGAAATAGAAATGCAAATAGTATACTCAATTATGCTGACCTATTTTCAGCACAGAATATGCCCCTCAACAAATTTTCCCTTGAGAAGACATCAGCAAAAAAAACAGCTGGTAGCTGGATGTTTGTTCTGAATGAATGTTTCTATTTTTCCTGCAAATAATAATCACGTATTCCCCCCCCCCCCCCCCCCTCCCTTACAGCTTGACAAAAGATATACAGGCATCGCTATGGTCTATTTAGCCAACCTTGTACATTGCCAACAAGTTGACCTTAAAACGAGAGAACAGGGACACATTTCCAGTCCAAACCAGGACGATCGTCTGCTACGCAAACTGAAAACAAACCACCGAGCACTTTTCCAAAGAGACAAACACACCGATGTTAATCGTCTGCTAAACAAACGAGTAAAAAAGAAAAGAAAACAAGAAACAAAACCAACTTACGGAAGGCTTTTTATCTGTGCGACTGGCAAGAAAACCACATTTCCTTTGCGCCTAACCCGATCTGACCTCCGCTTGACTCGGGCACGTTTTGGGATCGTCCGTATGAGATCGGCACGCGGCTTGCAATGTGACTGGCTGCCCTTGACCGTGACCGCAATAACAGACTACGTCATCGACCTTGGACTCTGAGAAGTGCTATCGTCCTAAAAAGTGGCTTTACACCGCTAGCGCGGCCAATTTTTAGACGGCCAGCTTCGTAGCAGTTCTAACGGGCTTTGTAGTTTGGAGACAACTTTGTTGTCTTGATATTCTTAGCTCTCTAAAGTAAGCAAGAACGTTGGTTACTAAATAAAAATCAATCATCACACTGGGTAGCCGTGACTGACGCCCTTTCATTCTCGCGCGAGGCCGTGCGTGCATGCGAAGCAGACTAGCCTAGCAAAGTTCGTGCGATTTGGGCGTGTCCCTTCCGCGGCTTTGCTTTTTTTTTTTCTTTGGTAAATGCCAAAGGAATTACTTCTCTTTTGAGACCAAGTGATAAAATCCTGATTATGTCTACTACTGTTTGTAACTGTTCACTCATTCTACCACTTTTCACTTGAATGATTGTGTTCTTACTTCAAAAGCCTGATTCTTGACTACTTTGTCAGTAATTTATTCATGCATGCATTTTTACATTTTACCCCCAACTTTTTCTTCTAAAAAAAATAATCACCATGACCTCCCTTTCCCTCCCCTGAGAGTTATTAGGCATAAAAAAGCACAATAAACAGTCTGTAATTATAAACAGACAAAAACTGCTAGGGAGGAATGGTAAAACACTGTTCTTATAAGTTGTGATGCAATTAAATTTTTTTTTAAACAGGTATGAGTGTGTGTGTGTGTGTGGTGGTGGTAGAGAGAGTGAGTGAGGGTGAGAGAGAGAGAGAGAGAGAGAGAGAGAGAGAGGAGAGAGAGAGAGAGAGAGAGAGAGAGAGAGAGAGAGAGAGAGAGAGAGAAGATTGCAGAAGATGGGGGGGGGGGGGGGGGAGAGATGGCAACTCCAAAGCCACTTTAGGTAGGGTGTCAAGGTTTTTTTCTTGCAACAGTGTTTCATTGTTCAAACAAATTGCTTTAAATAAACTCACCTTACCATGTAGAAAAAAAAAGTTTTACTATCTGCTAGCCAACCTTTTAACCTGAAGACAATTTTCAAACAAAAAATTCTGTTCTTCTGTTTTGCAAAACACTTGGGCCTTATGTTTTCAGTGCATTCCTCTCTTTAAAGAAAAGAATTTCCAGGCTAACTGCTTTTTCTACTCATGCAGACAGTGTGGATAATAAAACAATGTGATGAATCTGTTAGCTATATTCTGCCCCTGCTACAAAGTTTCAAGTCTTGTGTGGGGATGGATGAATTGCTTCATGTCACACACAGTCAATTTGTGTCAAGTAACAGAGCACTTTTTTCTGTGACTGTCTGTCATGCTACATCACAACAGTGGGCAATGTTGCAATAATAATAATAATAATATAAATAATAATATAATAATAATAATAATATTATTTATTATGATGATGATGATGATGATGATGATGATGATGATGATGATGATGATGATAATAATAATAATATAATAATAACAACAACAAAATACATGGATTATATGGCTCTATATTTGCAAAACAAATCAAGTGCTTGCATTTGACAATTCTTACATAAGTAACAATAACAATTAACATTATTTAACAAATTTGAATGTAGACACAACACACACACAACACACACACACACACACACACACATAAGGTTATACACTTTGCAGGGTGACAGGATTTCAGATGTTAACTTCAGTCTTCTATGCATGCAGTTTGTCATTTTGTCATCCACTGGCATTTGTATCCACTGGCACTGGCAGTGCACATAATGCCTCTCTTCAGAGAGTTTGGAACATTTTTATGTCGTGCGCAAGATGTTCTGTGAGAACACATTGAAAGGGAAAAACTTTGTATGGCAGGGTTGGGTTTTTTTTTTAAATATGTTGCCATAAAGGCAGCCCTACTCCAAGTTCAGAGGGTTCTTTTGTTGTTGTTGCTTTTTGTTGTTGTGTTTGTTAAGTGTTTGTGTTTTTTTTGAGGGGTGGGGTGGGGTGCATGTGGTCTCCTTTTAAGAGGGAAAAGATGTTTTAAGAAATTTGTCATAGAAAAGGACAATCTTCACTCTTTTCAAATACATTTCAATCTCAGCCTTACCCCCTTCACTCACTTCAGTAACTACTAACAACACTTTTGATTAAGGGCAGGTTTGATTTTGTGGTACCCTGCTCTTCTGCATGATACATTAATAATCTGACAGCTTTTATCAACAATATTAAGCCAAACAACTAGACTGAAAATCACTTTCAAAAAATCATAAGAATCCTTACTGGTACAAACACCTACATCACTGTCACTCACTGGTTTGATCAAAATATTACAAAACATCAGCTTGATAGTGTCGTAAAAATGCAAAAAAAGTGAACTGTTCACCTTACCAACACTCATTCAGTGACTGTGAGATTACTTGTGAGGCAATCTTCTCTAAAAATGGAAGCTGATTATTTCACTGACCACAGTTGGCATGGAACAGCGACATTTATTTTTAACTCACTCCATGTCTGCTGATTGTCTCCCTTGCTTTTTTTTTTTTTTTTTTTTTTTACCACATTCTATTAATTTCTAAGGATTAGGTTTGGAGGGATGGAGGTTAGGTTGGGGGGTTATTAACAAAAAAAAAAGACCAAACAAAAAATTCACCAGAAATATACATTTGAAGTGAAGAAAACTGGCCATCTTTACTGACACATCAAGAAACATGGTGTCAAAGTTTTTGGTTTCTTTCCTTCAAATTTATAGCTTCTGGAGTTGTGTTGTGAAGGTTCATGAATTTGTTTATGATAATGAGATGCAGTGAGGGTCGGGTCACAAGCATACCTAGCAAAGACACAACCAGCAGTGAAATTTATCTGTTCTGATTGGATCCTTGGCATGAGAAATAGGCCTACACAGCTATCATTAGCTTAGAACATTACTTTAGTGCCGTATCTAGCTAGATACTGGGGAAAACAATCTCAACCTCACACTCCAAATCAGGAATATTTGTACAAAAATGTAAGGTAATTTATGTTCCTGACCAGCGTGTTGAGACAGACTGAGTATACTCTTTCCTTCTCAAATGGGTTCAGAGTTTCTTACTAAAATAAAAGCAAGTTCTGGTATTTTACCCAACAGAAAACACCACAGACACAGAAACACACAGACACAGACACACACAGACACAGACACACACACATATATATATATATATATATATAATATATATATTATAAATCTATTATATAATATATATTATATTACATAATTATACAAGAAACCTGATTTTATGATTAAAATGAATTAGTATGCTGAAAACAAAAACTGACCTATCCTTTAAAAACACACACACAACACACACACATCCACACACACACACACACACACACACACACACACACACACACAGAACACACAGAGAACATCTTGCACACACATTAAATCCTGTTCTGCTTTTCTATGAGTAGACCATTGTGTGTCGGTGGGACAGATGACAATATTTACAAAAACTGCATACACACGGGGACTGGATGAAAAAAAAAGCACAGAGTACTTATTCCATTATTCTATATATCATATAAAAGAATAAAATAAAATAAAAATTAAAATAAAAATAAAACAACACAGTTGGGAAGATGGAGATGTTTGGTTGATTAACAGTCATGAATTGAACCCAAGTCATGCCCATCCAAAGTCTAAAATTTCAGTTCCAAACATAATTAATGATTTATAACAGACTATATTTATCTCACAATAGCAAACAGACTATTTTTTATCTCACAAATGACAGAGAGAGAGAGAGAGAGAGAGAGAGAGAGAGAGAGAGAGAGGAGAGAGAGAGAGAGGAGAGAGAGAGAGAGAGAGAGAGAGAGAGAGAGAGAGAAGAAGAAGATTGTGACAACCTTGTTTTTTGTTGTTCTTTTTTTTAATTTTTTACAAAGAGTGACAGCTGATCCTACACAACAAAACACTTTTTTGTCACAGGAAAGGGGGGAAAATCGTTTCACTAACTAAAGCAGTTGACACAGTTAAGACTGTATACTTACAATTCAAGATCAGAAACCTTCATCACAGAATTCTCCTGGTGTCAGTTTTTCACGTACAACAAATGACCTGAAATGTTGGGTTTACGGTAAAAGCTGATGGTGGGTTGTCGCGTCCTAGTTTCTCGAAGCAATGAATGATCTGTCTCCTCCAAACTAGGACTGCGCACGTAGACGATTGTTTTCTTTCCACTGGCTTCGCTCGCGCGCTCACGTGTATGCTCAGCCCGACACGTGACCAGCCACTTTGCTTGTCTGGCAACAGTGACCTTGACTTTGAACTAAAATGTAGTCCCTCTGTATAACAGGTCTATTGTACTTTGTTTTATCATAAAATAATAATAAATTCAAGAGAAAATATTTTCTGCTATAAGACAAACTTTTAGATTACCTTCTGGCTGGTTTATAAGCCATATTTATGTCTCGTGTCTTGCCTAGATCAAAAAACGTGACTGCGGATGTGCACAAGAAAAAGGTAGTGTGCACTGAAACAGCAGAGGGATTTCATCGATTATTAGACAGCAAATCGACTATCTCGTGTCGCTATTCCTCAAGAGCGTTGTATTGCAAGAGGATTTGCCCAGTTCTAGCAATGCTCAGAATGGCTCATGGTCGGTTGAAGACATATTAACTTCGAATTAGTGTCCGCCCAACTATTACTGGGATCGGGGATTTGTAAACAAACAGAGGTTTAGAGAGGCGGGGGGGTACTGACGAAAACCCAGATTTTTTATTAGGCTAGATCTAGCTCTTGATAACTGTTACCTGGTGTTGGTGAAAATTTGGCCGTCATTTATTTACTAGAAGGTAAACTGGCATTGGGCCAAGTGTTGGTGTCTCTGACCTTGTCCGTTCAAGTTCGGGCCATGGTTGTGAATCATGGATGAATTATCCCCTGGAGTTCAACTATAAACAGGGAAAAGGGCACACGGGGGTCACACATAAGACAGGCCTGGGTACATGTACCTACTGAGCACTTTTGTGCCGGTGCCACCGTCCACTTGTTCTCCCCCATCCACTTTTTTCGGCTAGGTCAATACAACAACACACTATACCGTTTTTAATCGTTTGTGGTTTTTTGTTGTTGCTGTTTGTTTTTTGTATTGTATGTGTGTGGGTGGGTTTGTTTGTTTTTTCAATTGATAATAGTATATATATTCTTCCGTGTATCTAAGAGTACAATCTAGTTGAGTGAAAAAGTGACAGGCTTCTACTTCTAAAGGCTCTGGGGTTATGTGCTTGAAGCTCAGGGGTGCCACAGCCAGTGGTATA
>CM060345.1:30334401-30374401 GCA_030674155.1 Stramonita haemastoma
GTGTGTGTGTGTGTGTGTGTGTGTGTGTGTGTGTGTGTGTGTGTGTGTGTGTGTGCGTGTGTGTGCATGCGTGTGTGTGTGCATGCATGCGTGTGCATGTGTCCGTGCACATGTGTGTATGTATGTGTACATGCATGCATGCATACACATTTCTCTTTAAGAATACACATGTAAGTTAACCTGAATGCATATCTGTGCGCACACACAAAACTTCAAATGCATGCTTGATGTTAAGCCTGTGTGTTCATGTACGTACATAGAAGCACGCGCGCCAGCTTTTAAATGCGCTGATGAGCAAGCACACCTGCTGGGGAGGTGGAGGAGTGGGGGAAGGGGGGAGGGGGGGGGGGGTGAAGGGAGGGAGAGGAGGATGCATGTAGACGTACTCCTGCATGCTCCTGACACAGGTACACAGGTGAAAGAGGCAAACCAAGAATCAAACAAACAGAACACCATTTTCTCCATTTACCACAAAGCTTGCACCACTACACTTTGATCCCTCCCCCAAATTTTTTTTTTAAATGCTTACATTCACCACAACCACTTGCACTCGAGTCAGAATTTTTTTTTTCTCTTCAAAATAGCAACTTATGACCATCACATGAAAAATAAAAGATCTTTGCTTCCTTGGTAAGAACATAAAGGTTCGTCAAACTGTGACTTTTTTTTTTCTTTTTCAAAGTCACCCTATTCCATTTTATTAAGGACTGCTGGTGTCTACCCACAACACCAGTGCATTTTTGGTGTTTCATTTTCTGTCACTGTTCCTACTGCTATGTGATACTAGCCAAGCCTGTGCGATGTTTTGAAACACAGAATGGGATTCAACAGACATAACAGAATTTTTAAATGCCAAAATGTCCACACATAGGTCTTCACCTTTTGTTCTTAAGATGTTGACACTGAAGTCTTCTTCCTCTTCTTCTTTGTTTTGGTTATGATATTGTCCCAGCGGAGATATCTGATTTAGGGGACTGTGGAAACCACAAACCATCCCACTTTGGCACTGCAGGCCACCCTAAAACCCAACATCCAATGTCTCCCCCCCCCCGAACATCCAGTGTCAGGTATGTTGCAATTCTAAGCAAGTGTGTAAGCACTACATCTTCTTTGTTGAATGTTCAGACAACAACTATTGTATTGTATTGTAAATATCAAAGGCCTAATGAAAAAAAAGTCTTGTAACAATCCATTACCCTTGTAAAATAAAATTGTGTTTGCGTTTGTGTTTGCGTTTGTCATATATGAGCAAAACATGTTAGAGTTAGAGAGAGAGAGAGAGGGGAGAGAGAGAGAGAGAGAGATCTAATCTGTGTGTGTTGTGTGTGTGTGTGTGTGTGTGTGTGTGTGTGTGTGTGTGTGTGTGTGTGTGTGTGTGTGTGTGTGATAAAAAGTAAGTTCACAAGTCACACTTTGCAGCTACTGATCATAAACAACAATGAAAAATAAATGAAATGCTGTTATTTCTGGACACTGACACTGCTTCCTAAATTTTTGCAGCGGTTCAAAATTATTTCAATTGTAAAAAAATGAATAAATGAATGAATGAATGAATAAAAAAAACACCAAACATGTAACACCAGTTTACCAACTTCTTTACCCTTCTCACCAATCAGTCAAAATCTGCTAAAAAAAATGTGATGACCATTTTCAACTTAAACGCTGAAAATTCATCGACTATCTATTGTTTATAACTGGTTCAGAAGTCAAAAGAAAAAAAAAACCTGGTTCAGAAGTCAAACTACTACTTTGAGTAATTGAGATTATGAGTACACAAGTAGAGACATAATGCTCAGTAGCCTTGAAGCAGTTCTGGAATACACTAAGCTCAAAGCATAAAAAATATCTGATAGATAACAAACTTTGCTCATTTTGGCATCTGCATTTAGCAGTCGTCCTTGGCATCTGACATACATGCACAACATTTTTCTCCTCGTCAGGAACTTCCATGTCTCAGTATCTTTTTCCTTCCAACAAACACAGGCACGACCCAGCTCATTTCTCAGTTAGCAATAAGAGTTACAGCAAAAAGTATGCATGAGTTTCCCCTGAATATGAGTTCAAATCAAAAAAGTATGCGTGATTTTTCCCCTGGTCGACCCCAGGAGCCCAAGGCATTTACAAATCTACCGCGCTACTTTCTCTTGTCAGCGAAAACAAAAACAGAGAACAGAAATGGAACTGCTGCCAATGTATGAGCCATGATGTTGGTAACAGACATATTGACTAGAGTCTAATTTAGGGATGATGTTCTTTTTTTTCTTCTGTTTTTTCTGTTGATTTGTTTAAGGTAAACAAGGTAAAACCAAGGTGTCCCATAACCTAGCCGGTCGTAGTGGAGCGAGGCGTCAGAGACCTCAGCTTCTCTAGGGCCCAGCTATATTGAGGGCGGCGCCCATCTCCTCTCCCTCGCTGCTTTACCTTCCCTGACCCTAAAGAGGGCAGGTACCCATTTACAGATGAGTGAACTGGGGGGGGGGGACTGTACTGAAGCCAAGGCGCGCAAACGGTCACCCATCCAACTGGTGACCACACTCGACGCTGCTTTACTTGACTAGGGGAAAGCGAGCGCTCTGACCACTGAGCTATCCCGCCCCCTTGGTTTGTTTACATTAAGAATATTGCCATATAATGTAAAAAGAAACAGTAACATTCAAAAATTTATTTTTTTTTAAAAAGAACACTGAACTGTCCGAAATAAAAACTCAGCTTGTTGGGGAAAAGATGCAGTAAGCAAGAATGGTGGAGAAAAAGGAGGAAGAAGGGATGTTGTGTGTGTGTGTGTGTGTGTGTGTGTGAGTGTGTGGGTGTATGCGTGTATGTGTGTGTGTGGGTGTATGCGTGTGTGTGTGTGTGTGTGTGTGTGTGTGTGTGTGTGTGTGTGTGTGTGTATGCATGTGTTGTGTGTGTGCGAGTGTGTATGCGTGTGTATGCATGTGTGCGTGTATGCGTGCGTGTGTGTGCATGCACGCACGCACGCACGCACACACGCAAATACATGGAAGTGGGTGAGGAAAAGGAGGGAGGAAAATGGGAGGAAAAGGCAAACACCCCGACTTTCACACACACTATTTTCCACACTCTAGCAGATTTCTACTTAACCACTACCAGACCGGGGAAGACCAACGTTCACAGGACCTACACTCCGTTTCTTCACCTCACCCAGACCCTGGCTTTTACTTACACCCACACTGCTTTTGTACTTTGCTGTGCACCAACTAAAACCTGCATGCACTGTAACTTTCAAATACCTGCATGCCTTTACTTTCAAATACCTGCATGCACGTTACTTCAAATACCTGCATGCACTGTTAACTTTCAAATACCTGCATGACTGTTACTTTCAAAATACCTGCATGTACTGTTACTTTCAAATACCTGCACGTACTGTTACTTTCACAATACCTGCATGCACTGTTACTTTCAAATACCTGCATGCCTTTACTTTCAATACCTCATCATACTTCTCTCTAACTCTCTCTACTCTTCTTTCTTCTCTCTCTCTCACGTCTCTACACAGGATTATTGCACACGGGGTGGTGAACTGAATGGTCAGGTCAAACAGTGGTACTACACTGTTAGGTCGTTTTTCCAATATTTTGTTGTTGTTGTTACTTTGACGACAGCAGAGTGGAGGAGGGGGAGGGGGAGGGGGTGGGGGGTGGGGAGGGCTAGCTGGCCCCGTTCTGTCCCATGGCGGCTGGTGGGGAGACGCCCACTGGAGGCATGACGATGGTGCGCAGTTCCTGGTTCAGTGACGACACTTCTGCGTCCTGGGTTTCGTAGAGACGGACCGCTTTGGTGAACTGCACCAGGCCTGAGGGGGGGAACAGAAGTCAGGTATAAGATAGTGAATCAGAACAGGACTGAGATGGATGTAATAATAGCATTAGTAATATCTATCATAATGATGATGCACAATGAAACAAATCCAACATCACTCAAGTCAAGAGTGCTAAATATTAAGCGCGCCCTTTCCTTTTTATCTACTTCATGTGTGGTCAGTTCCTGCTATAACTAGCACCAGCTGGCCTGAGCTAGGTTGGGATGGGATGGAATAATTAGCAGCTGAGAGGAGCTGAAAATGGGGGAAACTGACAGCTGTGGATGATGATTGATGATGATGATGATGATGATGATGATGATGATAAATGGAATTTAATTAAGGACAACTTGGAGAATTGTTTCTTTTCCTCCCTTTTTCCTCCCATTTCTTTTTTCAAAAGAATTGATCAGAAGAATTTCTCATTTGTTGCCAAACTTACCTTAAACCTCTCACCTTTCTGTAAGTCAGTAGGCAATCTCACAAACTTGAAGGGTCTTTGTCTCTTTAGAGGCATAAATAAGATGTAAAGACACTAAACATCAAACATCTAGTCATTAAACATTCGATAATGAAAATTTTTTTTTAATCAACCTGGCTCCTTAGTTTAGGTATAAGGCTAAATGAATGGCATGGCTGAGGGAAGAATAGAGGTAGAGAATCATGAGGGATGACACAGATGAAACACACACAAAAAAGTATTTCACTTATGAATTTGTATGGTTATACAAATTACATGCTTGAATAAATGAAGAACATCATGAGCTCAGCATATAAATATCTGTGTGTGTATCTGCATATAACTGTCTGGAACATGTTGGGGCATGCATGCACCAAAATATGCATAGCTACACTGAAGATTTGAACAAATAATAGTAAAGTAAAGAGACAGACCACTCAAACCATAACACATCATCACCAAAGTTGGAATCTGGCTATGTTAATGGCAGGCTAACAGTAACACAGGCACATTTGTCAAAAAAATCTCACCATTTGTGAACCTATGAGTTCTAACCAAGGAACAAAAACAAATAATAATAAAACCTGTAGACAGTACCAAGGGGGAAAAAAAAACAAAAACAGTCACCTACCATCTCCTTCTGCCGGGAAGCCATATTTGTGTATAACGTCCATCTGAATCTGAGCAACTACAGGGAAGACAATCTGCATGCCTTTCAGCATGTCGTTACCCGCCCCTTCTTTGGCCTCGTTCAGACGAGCCGCGTTCTCAGGCAGCTTGAAGGCGTCCAGTATGTCGCTCAAGGCCGCTGAAACATCAGTATGTCCCTGTGTCATTTATTTATTTTATTTTATTTTATTTTTATATCAAGGATAACGGGATAAGCAATCATGTGCTTTTTTTCATCCGGTCCCCGTGTGTAAGCAGTTTTGTAAATATTGTCATCTGTTCCCACCGGCACACGATGGCCTACTCTTAAAAGAAAAGCGGAACAGGACTTAATGTGTGCGCAAGATGTTATGCGTGCGTTCACACATGGGGCCTCGGTTTAAAGTCTCATCCAAAGGACTTTTGGGGAGAGTGGAGTCAGCACTGATGTTAACTCCAGGAAAAAAAATTTCTCAACCATGTCAGTGTGTGGATGAAACATCAGCATATCCCTGTGTCTGTCTGTCAGTGTGTGGATGAAACATCAGCATGTCTGTCAGTGTGTGGATGAAACATCAGCATATCCCTGTGTCTGTCAGTGTCAGTGTGTGGATGAAACATCAGCATGTCCCTGTGTCTGCCTGTCAGTGTGTGGATGAATTAAAGCAGGCATTTTATGAAGAAAATTTACTCTCATGCCAAAACAAAATATGATGGGGAATTAATACATAACTCGGCAATAAAATCAAACATTAAAAAAAAAAAACCCTATAAAAAAAACCCTGCATTTCAGAAGATTCATAAACTTTCATTTTGTTGATTGTACTAATGGCTTGCCAAGTAGTGGACTAAAACTGGATCTTCTGTAGGATGTGTTTAGTTTGCTTGTTTTTGTTGTTATTTGTTTTTCTTTTGCACAGGGGGTGGGATAGCTCAGTGGTCGGAGCACTCACTTTCCCCCAAGTCACGTAAAGCAGCGTCGAGCATGGCTACTATTTGGATGGGTGACTGTGCACCTTGGCTTCAGAACAGTCACCCCAGTTCACCCAGCTGTAAATGGGTACCTGCCCTCTTTAGGGTCAGGGAAGGTAAAGCAGCGAGGGAGAGGAGATGGGCGCCACCCTCAACATGCTGGCCCCTAGAGAAGCTGAGGTCTCTGATGCCTCACTCCCGTAAGACCGCCTAAGTTATGGGACACCTTTACCTTTTCTTTTTTTTTTTACCTTTGCATATGATATATATATATATATATATATATATATATATATATATATATATATATATATATATATATATATATATAATGAACATTTCAATCATTTTTCATGATGAACAGCTCAATCTCTGAACTGTAAAGTTGGTAGCAGTAACACCAGTAGCCAGCAACTTGATTCTTAACTTTAAGCTGTAGGTCCTCCTAGTGACTGGTAGTGCTTCTTGGCCAAAGTGGTGAGGTCTTGCTAAATGACTTCCCACAGAATGAAAGGAAAAGAAGAACTCAAGAACGTGAAGCTTAAGTGTGATGCCCGTATTCGATCAGTTGATGGCAGCAAGAAGACAAGTAGCCTACTGGCAAACGACAGGGGAAAAAATGTGGATGTTTATTGCCGCTACTTTTAATTATTGCTTAATTAAGTACTCTTGATTGCAAGTCCCCAGAAATCACTGATGATTAACTAAACCAGTTCGTGGCAGTGCAAACTTTTCTCGTTTTATTTATTATTTTCTTTTTGTTGTTCTTTTTTTTTTATCTCTCTGTCTCTCTCCCCTTTGGAGCTTCGGTTATTTTTTACCATTTATTTTCGTTTCACAGTAAACAGAATCGAAATAAATCTCTGAATACTTGTTTCAGACATAAATACTAACTGAGAAACTATATAACTATAAATTCAGTTTTGTAGGTGGCATACCAGTTGATAGTCTATGAAAAATACACACCTTTACAATCCTCCAGGGTAAATTGCTGCATAGCAGACGCCATTGTGCTTATGGCCCTGACGTCTTTGTACAGAAAAAAGAACATCTTTTTACTAGAAGAAGTACCCTCTCACCCACCCAACTCCATCTACCCCCCCCCCCCCCCCCCCCCCCCCCACCCCTCTCCCTCTCGGTGTGCAGATTATTGAGACGGTATGCGCTCTTTTTTTTAAATTTGCTTTTTGAAAAATTTCCTTTGCAATATGTCAGTCAACTTTACGTAGTCGTTTGCCAAATTTTAGTTTTCCTGTCTAATTCTGTATCTCTGTCAGTCTCCCACTCTTCCTTCCTCTCTCTCTCTCTCTCTCCACCTAGTTGTTTTATCCGGCAGTTATCCATCCCCCACCCCTAAACACACACACACGCACGCACGCACGCACGCACGCACGCGCGCGCGCGCGCGCGCGCACACACACACACACATACATACACAGACAGACAGACAGACAGACAGACAGACAGACAGACACACACACACACACACACACACACACACACACACACACACACACACACACACACACACACACACACACACACACACACACACACACACACACACACACACACCACACACACACACACACACACACACACACACACACACACACTGGCACGACAAAATTGACAAAACTGTATAGACACGGGGACTGGGTGCAAAAAAAGCTCATGAGTGTTTATTCCATTATCTTCGAAAAAATGAATAAATAAATATTTAGATATACAAATAAATACACACACACACACACACACACACACACACACACACACACACACACACACACACACACACACACACACACACACACACACACACACACACACACACACACACACACACACACACTTCCCATTGCGACTGGTTTATCATATGAAAAATTATATAAACAGTACCTAATATTCTAATATTCAAACTAATCTCGCGTTTTTTCTTCTTCGTGTTAGTGCTTGTCCCATGTGTGCAGGACGTATCCAATTTTGAAAAACTGCATGATTTTTGTTTCGTTTAGCTTTGATTTGTTGTTGTTGTTGTTGTTGTTGTTGTTGTTGTTGTTGTTGTTGTTGTTGCTGTTGTTGTTAACACTTGTACCAACTTAGTCTCTCCCGACCTTCTCCATCATCTGGTATCAATTTATAAACTGGAAAAGATACAAAAGGCCATAACAAACCACACTTTGTGTTACTTTCATCTAAAACAAATGGATGCATGTTGCTGTTATTGTTCTTGTCATCATTAAAGGTAAAAATAAAATAAAATAAATAAAAGTGTCCCATAACCTATCTGGTCGTAGAAGAGCGAGGCATCAGAAACCTCAGCTTCTCTAGGGGCCAGCATGTTGAGGGTGGCGCCAATATCCTCTCCCTCACTGCTTTACCTTTCCTGACCCTAAAGAGGGCAGGTACCCATTTACAGCTGGGTGAACTGGGGGACTATACTGAAACCAAGGTGCGCGCGCAAACGGTCACCCATCAATTGGTAACCACGCTCGATGCTGCTTAACCTTGACATGGGGAATGCGAGAGCTCTGACCACTGAGCTATAGATCCCTTCCCCGTGTCATAGGCCTAGGCTAGTTACTGTCGTTTTGTTTCTATTTGGTTTCGTGCGTTTCGTATCAAAAGACTTTTTTGCTATATTTTGGTAGTCTGCTACTAATAACGTCATATCCGCTATTGCTAGAAATGCCGGACAGCAGCATGTGAGGATGAAGATTTTGACATATTTTGTTCAGTTTCGGCTACTTTTTGTAATCCGGAAAAGTATTACATAGAATGACTATGAATTTACATTATCTTCTTGTGTTTTCGATTGCAGGTCGACAGGAAAAAGTTGGGCAGAGCAGGTTGACGAAGGAGATGAAGGTGGGTCGCTCGTTTTTGTACAATACGCCAATACGGTCGCCAGTGTCGGTGACTATCTGGTGGTTTATTTATTTATTTATTTTTTTAAAATTTATTTTGTTCTTTTTTTATCGAGGATAATGGAATAAACAATCATATGCTTTTTTGTTTCTTTTCTTTTTTACATCCAGTCCTCGTGTGTATGCAGTTTTGTGTCATCTTTTCACACCGGCACACGATGGCCTACTCTTACGAAAAGCGGAACAGGATTTAACATCTGTGCAAGATTTTCTGCGTGCGTTTGCACACGGGGCCTCGGTTTATAGTCTCATCCAAAAGACTTTTGGGGGGAGTGGAGTCAGCACTGATGTTAACTCCAGAGGAAAAATCCCCTCAACCCGGAATGGAACCCTTAATTTATTTTAATCAACGATGTTTGTGTATTATTAAAAAAAACAAAAACAAAACAAAAAATCCAACAGTGATTGTACTTGTAGAATGTAGGATGTCGTGTTTGTTTTGACTGTTACAGTGTCAGTCTGTGTTAAATATTTTTTAAAAATTAATAGCATCCCAACTGTCTGGAAATGATGTGCTTTAAATTACCCCTTTTCAGTTTTAGGCTAGTAACTAGTTTCAATCATGATTATATCAATTTATGTCTTTTTCTTACCTTTCTTAGTTTCTATAAGTATTATAATCTTTTTGTCATGTTTGCTAATTACCTTCCCAGTCCATTCAGCATTCTGCCTTATGAGTTATGTTGTCAAGTATTTTTGGATATTTTCCATAGAAGTTTTTTTATTATTATTAATGAGCTTCATTTAAGTGGCTGAAAGTGTTGTTATTAAATCAAATAATACATAACTTCAGTCCAACTTTTGCTCTCTTGCAAGTTATTAGTCTAGGCACTAGATAGTAAAATTAATATTTCTTGGTATCATCATAATTGTGTTTGGACAGGGTGTCTTTTTCTGGTTCTTTTTCTTTCTTCTCCTTTTGCGTTCATCAAATGGACAGCTCAGTCTGTGTGGTACTGATAGAGGCAGCAGTGTGCTGCAGATCCTTCTTGCCACAGAGCTTCTTGACCACTGGGGTGGGGTCAGGTCAGGTCAGGTCAGGTCAGATCCTTATTCACCAGTTTTGGAACTCTAGCCTCATGTAGCGGGTATCAAATTAATGCAGCACATTATAGTTTATTGTCTATTTGTCACTGTGCTAGTCTTGTAAGATGATATGATGATAATGATATATGGAATTTATATATCGCTAAATCTTGTAAAGCAAACAAATCGAAGCGCTTACTTTTATTCTTTTATATTTCTTTTACAAACTTCTCATATGATTCAGCACTTTTTTCATTGCAATTCCTCTTCAGTAAATTTATGTCTGATATTAAACATGCACTCAGTCCCAAAGGTGTTTTTATAAGACGACCTGAAGGTGTGTTCCTTTATCATAAGAGTGGGCAAACAACCATAATGGTCATTGAATTTTTTAAATTATATTTGTTAAGGAATTTTCAAGATAAGCAATAACAGGGAGAGATTTTTTTTTTTTAAGACAAAGAGATCTTCATACACAGAAACATAACATTTCCTATCTTCAACTTTCACAGATTTTAGATTATGTCTGTGCCTGTTTTACTTTTTTGACAAGGGGCAATATTGTCAGCTTTTTTGTTTTTGTTCTTGGGGGGGGGGGGGGGGGGGCTGTAATTTTACTATACTGTATACTACATCATGAATTTTAAATTGTGTTTTGTTTTGAGGATGTGCAGGGGTGCTGCCTCCAAACACAGAGGAGTATGATGAGAAGAAAGGGCTGAAGAAGATCACAGAATTCAAGTACAATGAGGAGGGGAAGATTGTTAAGGTATTTATTTATGAATAAATTAATCATACACAGTTATTGCTTCGTGTGTGTCTGTGTGCATTTTTTTTTAACAGGCTGATTGTCTTTTTTGGGGCAGGGGGGGTTGAGCTGTTTTGGGGGGTAGGATTGAAGGATGCTGGAGAGAGAGGTTTTGTGTTGTGTGTGTGTGCTTTTGGCATATGATTAAATTAAATAGAAATGATACCATATTAAAGTTTTCGAAAAATGCAGAGATATGTGCATAGGGGTTTTATTGTTTAGTTTTTTTGTGTGTGTGTTGTGTGTGTGTGTGTGTGTGTGTGTGTGTGTGTGTGTGTGTGTGTGTGTGTGTGTGTGTGTGTGTGTGTGTGTGTGTGTGTGTGTGTGTGAGTGGGTTTGGTAGGTTGGGTGAATAAATTTTGCTTGATTCTTATTGATTTTTTTTTCTTCTTATTGTTGTCAGTACTATTTAAAAGCAAAAAATAAACTCTGGTCTTTTGGTAATGATGTTTCATTTTGAATTATGACTGCATAGAAAATTAGAAAAACAAAAATAAACCGAGAGGCAAAAAGTGATAGGTAAACAATGGCTGGAAGATGATAAACCAAAGGTCTATGAGAGCACATTTCTCGCATATAAAAGAACCCACAGCAACTAGACTTTTTTTTATTCCTAGCAAAGTTGTTTACAAAAAGGCCACCCACATCTACGGAAATAGTTATAAACAGGAAAAGAAATGGATGGGACTGCTCTAGGGGGGAGGGGGGGGAGGGGACACACTCTCCCTGGGGAGAGAATCCCCTCTTGATTGTGCACAGAGAAATCTGCGATGACTAAAAGTAGTCTACAATGCAGTACTTCATTTCTGTCAGTGATTAGTGACATAATGCTTTTTCTGTGTGATATTGTTGGGATTTCACCTGAAGATTTTGAGTAAATTATGTTGTTGTTGTTTTTCAGACTGTGAAGACCTACCAGACGAAGACTTTAAAAGTCTCAAAATCAATTGCTCTTAGAAAGGTAAGTGTTTGAGATTGATAGTTCAGAACAAACTTTGTTGTTGTAGGGGTTTGTGTGTGTGTTTGTTTTTTTTGTTTTTTTAATCGTATAGCTCTTCAAATTGAAAATCAATGTGGATACAGAAACTTTATTTTTGCTGTGTAAAACTTTTTTAAGAAACAAAAAAACATGTGTGATATTAGAAAGAAGGATGTGACGGTATGTGTGTGCTTTTGATGACTTTACAGACTTAAAGAATTGTGTGGGTGTGGTGTGTGTGTGTGTGTGTGTGTGTGTGTGTGTTAAAGATTTTCAGTTTGTGTCAGTAATTTTGGTTACAAGAATCTTGGCACTCTGTTTATTCTAGCTCTTAGCTGCATAACAGATCTATCTATGAAAAAATTATTAATGTTTGACACCTCACAAGATATTACTGCAAAAGGGGGTGGGGGGTATTGTTTTCAAATTGTGGTCAAAGGGAAAGCACTGCTTGAATTACTGTAAAAGCGTTGTGTTGTTTCCCTTGGATCAAAAGCTGTCCTGGTATAATTAAAAAACGAAACAAAACAAAAAAAACACCTTCACCTGTCCCGTAATCCTACAGACTGTGGGAGCACTACTGAAGATTTTGCTACCAGCTTCCTCCACTCACCACGGCCCTCCGCCCTCCATAGCAGATTGTTCCACCCAAGGCCCGTCCACTCTGTGATGTTGTCTTTCCATCATTTCCTCTGTCTGCCTCTTCTTCTCCCTCCTTTTACTGTTCCCTGTAGAACAGTCTTGGCCAGTTCAGATGTTCCGTGTAACGTGCCCGTACCACTTTAGCTGAATGATAAAAACACCACCACCAAAAACGCTACATTTGGTGCTGCTTGCACAATATCCTTGACAAAATATATAGAATTAAGCAAACTGTTTTGTTATGTTTGTAAAGAAAAACAAACAACACCAAGAACATAAACAGATAATAAACCAACACAACTTAAGTGAAAAAGAATGTCGGGGGTCAAGATTCATGGATTCAGTTTTTAGGCTCCATCTCCTTCGATGTGAGCAGGTATGAAAAATGTATAATTACTATTCATTTTTAATTCGCATGTGGGGGTGTTTGAGAATTTATTTGTGTGAGTGTATGACTGGCTGAGGTATTGCTGATTTGTGGGTGCTTTTTATATTTCGATGGGTGCGAGCTGATGTTTGAAAACTATGTTGTGGTATTTCTCGTGATATTATGTTAACTGGTTTTTTGTGTGGCTCATAACCCGTGTGAATTTCTCTGTTTGTGAGACCTAAAGTATTGGAATTTGAATTGGGGGGGGGGGGGGGAAGGTTCTGTTGTTGTTTTGGTATTTTTTTTATAAAGAAAGAACCTTTTCCTAGTTACTTGAAATCTGAAACTCTTATGCTGTACAATTTTGTGTGGAAAGGGGGGGGGGGGATTATGAGGGATTCGTGGGGTGAGTCTCGTAAACCAGAGAGGAATGGGGGATGTGGGAGAGTATTTTTCATGATACTTTGTGTTCTGTGAGGTTGAGGGGTGGGGAGATGTTTTGCTAGGTTTGTTGGGTGAGGTTTTTGTGTTGTTTGTTCCTCAGCTAGGAGCTCCAAGGTTTGTTTACCAATGGTGAGATGTTTGTGTATGGGACCATTTTGTATTGTGTGTTGAAAGAGGCTTGTCAGAAAGTGAAGTAAAAGTCTTGATTCACTGGAAAAAAAATTGACTGTAAGATAAAAAAAAAAACCCAAAAAAACCTGTGGTGAAATGTTGCATAAGGATAAAGGTTGTGTGATTTTTTTGGGAGGAGGGAGGGGGGTTGTGATGTCATTTGTGTAAAACAGATCTTCTTCTTCTTCTTTTCTTCTTCTTCTTCTTCTTCTTCTTCTTCTTCTTCTTCTTCTTCTTTTCTTCTCTTCTTCTTCTTCTTTCTTCTCTTCTATCTTCTTCTCCTTCTTTCTTCTTCTTTCTTTCTTCTTTTCTTCTTCTTCTCACTTCTCTTCTCTTCATTTTCTTCTTCTTCTTCTTCTTCTTTCTTCTTCTTCTTTTCTTCTTCTTCTTCTTCTTCTTCTTCTTCTTCTTCTTCTCACTTCTTCTTCTTCTTCTTCTTCTTCTTCTTCTTCTTCTTCTTCTTCTTCTTCTTCATCTTCTTCTTCTTCTTCTTCTTCTTCTTCTTCTTCTTCTTCTTCTTTCTTCTTCTTCTTCTCTTCTTCTTCTTCTCACTTCTTCTTTTCTTCTTCTCTCTTCTTCTTCTTCTTCTTTCTTCTCTTTTCTTCTTCTTCTTCTTCTTCTTCTTCTTCTTCTTCTTCTTCTTCTTCTTCTTCTTCTTCTTCTTCTTCTACTTCTTCTTCTTCTTCTTCTCCTTCTTCTTCTTCTTCTTCTTCTTCTTCTTCTTCTCATCTTCTTCTCTTCTTCTTCTTCTTTCTTCTTCTTCTTCTTCTTCTTCTTCTTCTTCTTCTTCTTCTCACTTCTTCTTCTTCTTCTTCTCACTTCTTCTTCTTCTTCTTCTCCTTCTTCTTCTTCTTCTTCTTCTTTTTCTTCTTCTTCTTCTTCTTCTTCTTCTTCTTCTTCTTCTTCTTCTTCTTCTCCTTCTTCTCCTCCTCACTTCTTCTTCTCTCACTTCTTCTTCTTCTTCTTCTTCTTCTTCTTCTTCTTCTTCTTCTTCTTCTTCTTCTCCTTCTTCTCCTCCTCACTTCTTCTTCTCCTCACTTCTTCTTCTTCTTCTTCTTCTCCTTCTTCTCCTCCTCACTTCTTCTTCTCCTCACTTCTTCTTCTTCGTCTTCTTCTTCTTCTTCTTCTTCTTCTTTTTTTTGCACAACTTACCCCTTCCACTAAACTTTTATGGTGGTCTGGGTGCTTATCTTTTGGATGAAGCAATAAACTTTATTTTATTTTATTTTATATTTATTTTATTCTTTTATTTCAAGGATAATTGGATAAGCACTCATGTGCTTTTTTTTCATCCAGTCCCCGTGTGTATGCAGTTGTGTAAATATTGTCATCTGTTCCCACCGGCACACAAAGGCCTACTCTTACGAAGTGCGGAACAGGATTTAAAATGTGCGCAAGATGTTCTGCATGCATTCGCACATGGGGCCTCAGTTTACAGTCTCATCTGAAAGACTTTTGGGGAGAGTGGAGTTAGCACTGATGTTAACCCCAGAGGAAAATCCCTGAAAAATCGAGGTCTTGCGTGGAATACAATATTTAGCACACATAAAAGAACTCACACCAACAAGAGAATTGTCCCTGGCATATTTCTGTAGACCCACTCTGATAGGGAAACAAAACCACAGGAAAAGAAGAAGGGAAAAAAAGCATTAAACAAAAGCATAAAAATAATGGGTGATGCTAGTACTATTGTCAGATTATGGCGATGCACTCTCCCCGGGGAGAGCAGCCTGAATTTCATGCAGAGAAATCTGCCATGACTTGCGTTGGTGTCTAGTTGATTTCAGTTCAGTTCAATCACCGAGTAGCTTGTAGTTTGTCAGAGGTCACATGTGTTACACAAAATTAACCCACGCAAAAGAACCCACGGCAACAAGAGGGTTGTCCCTGGCAAAATTCTGTAGAAAAAAGCCACACTAATACTGATAGGGAAACAAATACAGAACTTTGCCGATAGGAAAAGAAAAAAATAATAGGTGGCGCACTCTTGTGGCGACATGCTCTCCATGGGGAGAACAGCCCAACTTTCATGCAGAGAAATTTGCCATAACTTAAAGTGATGTAAAAAAATTTTGGTTTTAAATTGTTATGGTAAATATGCTGCTCCAGGAGGTCCTTTCAGTCTAAATAGCATCTTCACCTTCTGGAAAATTCTGTGCTAGAAAATTGCCTATTTCTATCACTCCTTTGTTTCTTCTTTCTCCTCCTCACATCTCCATTCTCTCCCTCTCATGCTTATTTTCTGCCTACCCTGCCCATTCTCTGGAACGCACGCACACGCCACACACACACACACACACACACAAAATATTGAAAACATTCCACACAGTGCGCACACATTTTAAGACATAAACCAAATTGTTATAACATATTATAAGACAAATACCAATTAAATTGTACATTATTATATACTTGTATTCACTGTGCGCGCTTTAGTTAGTGGTTGAGGGTGGATTGTTTGGTTGGGTTTGTTTGCTTGCATTGCATGGAAAAGGACTTTGGTTTTGGTGAGGGACACTGTGTGGGTAACCCCTGCGCAAACCTGCCATCAGCGTCATCTGAAGATTTCAGTCAGTTACGCAGAAACGGGTGCATGGTGATGGTTGGGGTCCTGTGTTTGAGTTGGGTGGGGGTTGTGTTGTGGAGGGGGGGGGGGGGGGTTGGTCTTTGGATTATGTTGTCAGCGTGTGGTGGTTGTGAGTGTGTGGGGGGGGGGGGTTGTTGTGTGTGTGTGTGTGTGGGGGGGGGGGGGGGGGGTGTTTTTGTGTGTGTGCATGCATGTTTTAATTTGATGTGTTTTCACTAGGAGGTAATATGACCACCCCCCAAAAAAAAGAAATTCTTAGAATTTTACAAAAGTGTCTGTGTGTGCGCGTCTTATCAGTCAGGTTGTCTGTGTATTTTCTCTTCATGTGTGTTTGTATGTGTGTCCATATGCTTGTGCTTAGGTGTGTATTTTGTACATCCCCAGAACCTTGTCATTGAATGTTTCTTGAGGGGAGTGAAAAGTGTACCTGTGCTGTTTCAAAAAAGACATGGGATAAAAATGAACATGATTTTTGTCATTTTGCAGCAAAAACAAACAGGAAGAAAAAAAAAAAAACTTGATTTTGTGTTTGTTTTATTAATATTTTGGTGTTAAGTTGATGTCGTTAACTTGAATTTGTCGTTAACTGGATTTTGTTTCGGTTAGCTGGATTTTGGTGTTAACTTGATTTTGTCGTTATTTTTTGTCGTCAATTTGATTTTGGTGTTAACTTGATTTAGTCGTTAACTTTTGTTGTCAATTTGATTTTGGTGTTAACTTGATTTTGTCATTAACTTGATTTGGGTGTTAACTTGATGTTGTCTTTTGCAGCAAAAACAGCCGGACGAGGATGAGGATGTGTTGTCGAAGCTGAAGAACCAGAAGATCGTGCAGTGCCGAATCTGTAAGGGAGACCATTGGACCACCAAGTGTCCCTACAAGGACACTCTGGCCCCTCTGCAGGTGAGTAGTAACAAGACTGAGTGAGAATGTGTTTTAGTGTGTGTGTGTGTGTGTATTCTACAAGCTCAGTGGTAAATTGAGCCACATGCTTGAACATGTGTGGGTGTCTTTTATTTATTTATTTTTTTTTTATTCATTTATTCTTTTATATCAAGGATAAGCACTCGTGTGCTTTTTTTATGTTGTCCAGTCCCCGAGTGTATGCAGTTTTTTTAAATCTTGTCATCTGTTCTCACCGGCACACAGTGGCCTACAGTCTACTTTTACAAAAAGCGGAAGAGGATTTAACGTGTGCACAGATGTTCTGCGTGCGTTTGCACATGGGGCCTTTGTTTATAGTCTCATCCAAAGGACTTTTCTAGAATGTGTGTGTGTGTGGTGTGTGTGTGTGTGTGTGTGTGTGTGTGTGTGTGTGTGTGTGTGTGTGTGTGTTCTACAAACTGAGTGGTAAATTGGGACCACATGCTTAAATTTGTGTGTGTGTGTGTGTGTGTGTGTGTGTGTGTGTGTGTGTGTGTGTGTGTGTGTGTAGTAGAAGAAGTAGTAGTAGTAGTGGTGCTAGAAGTAAATCATTTATTATCAGTTGTAGTAGTGGTCGTGGTAGTTGTAGTCCTTGTAGTAGTGACAGATATGGTGGTAGAGGTGTTTTTTTTCATAAGGCAATACTCACTATAAAGTGTTAAAGTCAGAACTGTGCACATTTTTTTGTGGTTTAAAAAAATTAGGGAGGGGGTGATAGAAGAAGTTGAGAGTAATGTGTTTTTAAATATTTTTTTGCTTTTTCATACGTTTGATGGTATTAAAAGAAAGGTTTACGAGTGCCCACCCTGGTTTGACCTTTTCGGTTGACCAGGGATTGATACAACGAAGGACAGTAGAGTTGGTTTTATACCCCGTTTTAAGGTGAGAAGGTTCCAAACAGTGGCAAATCAGTTTTTTTAGATTAAAAATTGCTGAGGTGCTTTTAAGGAGACTTCCCTGGTGTAATTAAAGAATTCAGGACCGTAAATAGTCTGTAGAACAGGTTACTCATACTTGTTATAGATAGAAAAGGCTTAGGGATTGAGAAATGAGTTGGTGGCCATTTTGGTTGTTTCCCTGGCAACAGTGCAAAAAACGTGAAGTAAATCTTTTATTTTTATTGCTTTTAAATGATGCCTTTAATATATGGGCATGAGTTTTTAATGGGCTTGTAAACAAAATTTCATCAGTTTTGACCCTAGTGTCCACTTTTCTGTATAGGGGTTGCATCATTTTTGTATGTGTGTTTGTTTTTTTTTGGCTGAGTGTGTCACCTTTTCTCAACAGTGTGCACCTGTCTGTGTCCGTGTGTGTGTGTCGCAGGAAAAAACTGTCGGAGGATCCTCGGAACGCTTCAGAGACGCCCCCTCCCACCACAGGGGGGGGAGCCACTGCCAGCCCCAAGCCCACAGGCACCAAGTACGTGCCCCCCAGTCTGAGGGACGGGGCCAGCAAAGGGCGCGGCGAGTCCATGGCTAACCAGAGGAAAGGTAAACAAAATGATAATGATAATAATTTTTTTTAATTCAGAGGAAAGGTCAGGGCTGGGTTTTTTTTGTGCTTGGTTAGGTGTTGTTTTTGTTGGTGAGAGTGTGCGCTGTGGTGTGTTGTTTTTGTAGTTTGTTGAGTGTGTTTGTTTGTTAAAGTGTACACCACTGTGTGTTAGTTTTTATTTATTTATACCACTTTTATGTCACAGCAGATTTCTCTGCATGAAATTCGGGCTGCTCTCCCCAGGGAGAGCGTGTCACCACAAGTGCAGTGCCACCCATTATTGTAGTTCATTGTTATTGTTAATTTATTATTTGTAGTTTGTTGAGTGTGTTTGTCAAAGTGTACACCAGGGTGTGTTAATTTTATCAAAGTGTTATCTATAGTGTGTTTGTCGTGTTGACAGTGCTGGAGTGTTTGTCTGAAAAATGTTTTATTTGCATGACAAAGCTAACCATTGTAACAGTGAGTAAAAAATATATTTTTTAAAAACCCAGTGTAATTTACACATACTGTACCATGGCTCACTAATGCAAGAAGCGACAGCAGTCTGCCATTCCTGCCTCCTAAACACTAAAGTCCAAAAGGACCGTAACTCCAGAGTACTAGTGCCTTGCACATGTGTAATATTTAAAGGCAAGGTTATGAATCGGTCCATCACAGTTAGTTTCCACTTTGTTATTGTCCTCTCTCAAGTAAAGTTTTTATTTCCAGATGGTACATTAAATAAGTATTGATTGGCTTTTTTTCATCAAGCCATCTATCAAGGAAAAAAAAACCAAAACATTTCACCAGTATTGTTTAACTGCTGTTAATGGATTACTTAGTTTCTCTACTTGTGCCTGTGCATCATCATCATCATCATCATCATCATCATCGTGATCATCGTTGTTGTTTCAGATGAGGCAGCCACAATCCGGGTGACCAACTTGTCAGAGGACACCAGGGAATCTGACCTTCAGGAGCTGTTCCGACCCTTCGGACCCATCTCTCGCATCTACCTGGCCAAGGACAAGGTCACTGGGCAGAGCAAGGTGAGAGGTCAAGGCCACTAGAAAGACATCTATGTGAAATTTTGGTAGGGTTGGGAGGTAATGGGGTTACGTAAAGATTAAGTTCACTCTGAAAAAAAATAATGAAATAAAAATAAAATAAAATAAAGGTTTTCTCTATGTGTGCATGCTTTTGCATGCTTGATCGTCATGTTTTTTGCTATGCTTGTGGGTGCAAAATATGCAGATCATGCAAATTATCATTTGCTACCTTCACTTATAGAGCTAAAAAACAGTTGCTGTAAGGATTTAAAAAAAAAAAATAATAATAATGATAATAAAAAGTTGCTGTAAGGATTGAGTGGTTTTGACTTTTCGGTGGTTTGGTCAGGTTAACCCTTTGACTGCCCATATAAAGAACCAGAACCTGAATCTGCTCTGCCAAAGGACTTTTGCCCAAATGGGGTAATAATTCACCAAAAAATCTAGCATCTAAACTACCAACAATTTGATATTGACATGTGTACAACTTTTGCACATAATTGAATTCTGCATTAAACCAAACTAATTTGAAGGCCAAGTTCGAATTTATAAACATGCCTGAATCATCCAAAAATAAACATATAAAAAATAAAAAACTGCTCCAGTCAGCCAACGAAACTGAAGAAAAAACAGACTTTCCGTCCACGCAACGGGATTTCAAAACGATATAGGGTAGAGGGAATCCCATACAAGCTTAAAATTTCAATTGTTTTGGAATGGACCTTAAAACGAAGTTAGGAAAAATCGGGAAAATCGGTGCACGTCATATGACGTGGTAAGGCACTGGGAGTGCGCTATCAGTAGCACGTCATATGACGTGCTAAGGCAGTCAACGGGTTAACAGGGAGATATAGAAAGGACTATAAAATGAACTCTTTTTTATTTAACTTTTTTTTTTTTTAATCTCAGTTTTTAGTTAGTAATTTGGCTAGTTACATACCCTGCAGTACAGTGATGATGTTTTATTTGCTAAACGATGGTTCCCCTCTGTGTGCAGGGATTTGCGTTCATCAACTTCCACAGGAGAGAGGACGCGGCCCGTGCTATAGCCGGTGTGTCAGGCTTCGGCTACGATCACCTGATCCTCAATGTAGAATGGGCAAAGTGAGCAATGTTTGGTTTTTGTCTTCTTTCCTCTTTACTCTAGTTTTTTCGGCTATAAAAAAAAAAAATTTCGGCTGTATCTTAAAATCCTATGTTCTGTTGATGCATGCAGGGCTTTATGATGTGAATGTTATGTTACATAGAAGTTGGGGGGTTGTTGTAAAGATGTTTGTATGGATGCTGTTTTTTGTAATATGCTGTTGCCTTAGGTTCCTGATTTTGTGTATAAAGTGGGCTGTTATTTGCAAGTACTTGCGAGTGTATAGGTTCTGCTTTAGAAGTTTTTGTGTGTTTGACTTGTTACTGGAAAGCGAACAAGGCGTTTCCTCAGGGAAAGGAGTGACAGAATACTTAGCAAATTTTGGTGCTATTTTTGCCAGGGGCGGGGGCTTAATCAGACTTGCATCTTGGAGAACTTAAATCAATAACACTTGTGTAAATCATTGAATTAGAAATGTTATGTATGAATGACAAATTCAGTTGCAAACTAAAAATAAAAGAATTAAAAAAAAACTTGTAAAACATTGTCTATTGTTTTGAATTATTGGGAAAACCAGATGTGATGAAAATATTCAAATAGTTGAAAGTATCAACTACTTGCCAAAAAACTGAAAATGGAGGTGGTTGGGTTTTGGGGGGTGGGGGACCCCTCTGCTAGAGCTCCAACGTTCACCAGTGGTAAGATTTTTGGTGTAGGCAGCTGTCCCCCCACTCCATCCACCATTTAGGTAGCTGCATTCTGACTTTGTGGATAAATGTGTAAATTGCCTGTTAACCCTAGTAGCGCTGTTCCCGGATTATTCCGGAATGACGTAGTGCAGCATTTCTGGCGGCTCCCGGAATATTCCGGGATGACGTCGGTGATCGTAATTGAAGGCTTTCTTTCGCTTTCAAAGGTCATCCAATGAACGTGAAGGCCATTGTAGGGCCGCAGAAATGGGTGAAGGTCGTCCGCAGTCGCAAGCAACAAGGATTCTGATTGGTTTAGAGGTGTATTTTAAAATTTTTTTTGACGAACGTCGATCGCCTGAAAACAAAATGGCGGCAAAGTGTTTGCGCTCGTATCACTCGAAGTATTTTTCGAGTTTTTTGACGATATTGACGGCGATGAGGAGTTTTAGAGGCTGGATTTGGTTGAATTAAACGATAATAGAGATGATAAGGTAAGGATTGTGAAATATTTTTGAAAAACTTCGGAAAAATTGATCGCGATCGGACTGAATTGAGCGGTGCCAAGTTTTGTCCAAAGCACTTCATAGCTACCGGGCGATTTCGATGTCATACATTGTTTTACTTTATTTTAACGCAACACTGCTTCGAAATAACTGTTTTTAAGTCATTTCTATATGCTGTCGAGTACTTTGCATCACACGAAATCAAGCGATTGTCGTATTTTCGTCTTAGAACGCCGCCAGTTTGCACGAAATAAGTGTTCACCGCCATGACGATCGCGATCACGTCGATCATTTCGCTGGACTTTTCCGAGTATTTGACGACCGATAAAGCCACGGAAGCTCTTTATTTTTTCAAAACTTATGTCAAGAGACAGTATTTATCGAATCATGACATTTTTGCACCGCAACAACATTGCATATCGTGTTAAAATCAATCTGGGTCACCGACATCGCAACAGTGATTGGTAGTGCACGCGCAGTTTTTAAACTTTATTTATTTTTTACATTATCATAAACATTACATGCTGCTATAAAATTTCACTCTTTTAAAAGCTTGTTATCTAAGCTTTCCAGTGATCTACAACTTTACACACTTAGTTTAGTTTTACATATCAATATCAAGAGTTGTTTGACCCCACCCTACTGCAAATCAACAATGGCTGCTGTTAATTCAGCCAGCAGCACCTAGTACCGCTGCCGTCATTTCAGCGCTACTAGGGTTAATCACTTTCTATTAAATGTATTGATATATAAAATTAGGGGGTGGGATAGCTCAGTGGTCAGAGCACTAGCTTTCCCCAAGTCAAGTCAAACAGCATCGAACGTGGTTACCAATTGGATGATTGGATGATTGACCATTTTCGCGCCTTGGCTTCAGTACAGTTCCCCCAGTTCACCCAGCTGTAAATGGGTACCTGCCCTCTTTAGGGTCAGGGAAGGTAAAGCAGCAAGGGAGAGGAGATGGGCGCCGCCCTTAACATGCTGGCCCCTAGAGAAGCTGAGGTCTCTGACACCTCGCTCCCCTATGACCAGTCAGGTTATGGGACACCTTTACCTTTTTATTGATATATGAAATTATGGATTGTTGTTGTTTGTGTGCAGGCCCTCAGGACAGCAGTGATCCTAGGTGCCCGTAGTGATTTTAACCTGGAGCAGATGCCAGACTTTAACTGCCAGCCATCGTGTACATGTCCGCAGAGGAGAAAAATCAAACATCAACAGTTGACGACAGTGAAAGACATATGTGAACATGAAGCAGAAATATACCACTACCACATATGGGAAAAGGACTTGGAAATGTTCTGTTGGGTGTGTTGTCGACAGTGGATGTAGTGTGCATATGTCGAGTCAGATTATTGAGTCAAAATTTTAATTTGCAGATTGTGTGTGTGTGTGTGCGTGTAAAGCAAACCTATTCTCATACTTTTTACTCATTATGAATAAGATTCTTGCACCTGAAAAGAAACAGAAGTCGTGATTGTTAAAACAAAACCAAAAAAGAAAGCCCCCCCCCCAAAACAAGAAAATGCTGCGTTGTGCTGTCATTAAATTCAGGGGGGTGTTGAATCAGATCAGGGTTTTTGCTAAGCTTGATTGGATAGACTCAGCAACAATGCAGTGCCTCCTCTGTATGGTGACCTCATGGGGGCCTAAACATCCTCCTCTTAAGGACTGGAAAGAGGAGTTCCAAGTCTGCACAATTGGCTTTAAAAAATTTTTTTAAAAAGTGTCTTCCAATGTGGCAGAAGCAGACGAGATTCAAACCTGTAATCCAAGGGGGACAGAAAGTTTTTTTTTTTTTTTTTTAAAGCAGGGGGGGGGGGGGTATGGATAGCCCTGTGGTTAGAACATGGTGCTCATAACTCCTGGTCTGGGTTTGAACCCCACCAAGCATCTGTTCAAGGAGATTTTTCCCCTGAAGTTTAACATTAGTACTGACACCACTCCCCCAGAAAGTTCGTCAGATGAGACTATAAACTGAGGTCCGCTTTGCAAACTCACACAGAACATCTTGCACACAAAACCTGTTCCATGTTTCAAAAGAGTAAACCATAGCATGCTGGCAGGAATGGATGACATTTTTCAAAAATGGGTCCGCTTTGCAAATTCACACAGAACATCTTGCACACAAAACCTGTTCCATGTTTCAAAAGAGTAAACCATAGCATGCTGGCAGGAATGGATGACATTTTTTTCAAAAATGTAGGCCCACTGGTGTCATGTGTAAAGATCATCCCTGAATTCAGAATGTGGCTACCTTAATAGTGGGCAAAAACTGTAGTATACACAAAATCACACCTTGTGAACCTCAAAGCTCTAGCCAAGGAATGGAAAAAAAAAAAAAAAACCCAACCTCAATGTAATCCCTGATTCCAGCATAAAACATCTTGGGCACTTCAGGTGGGACATGGGAGGTCGAAACTGATGAAATTTTGTTTACAAGCCCATGCCAAAAGTTATGCCATATATTGAAAGGGCATCACTTGTAACGCATAAAAATCAAAGATTTACTCAATTTTTTGCGCTGTTGCCATGGAAACAATCCAATATGTCTGCAAAAACTCAAAGTTTTAAACCCCTAAACCTTTTTATCTATAACAGGTAGAAGTAACCTGTTTCTACAGACATATTTTACAACCTGAAATCTTTAAATTCACACAGGAAGATCTCCATAAATGTATCCAGCAATTTATTTATTTTTTTTTAAACATGATTTTGGCCACTTTTGGACCCGTCTAACCTTAACCAACCAGGCTGTAGTCACAGACGCCGATGTGGATAACACTCTTCCAGGTCAGGTCAGCGGATTGTACCAGTCTTCCTAAATACAAAGATACAACCAAATATGTACAGCAGCAGATGGAGGGGTAGGGAGGGGATTACTTCAATCTCCCAGGCCAGAATGCCTGCAGATCTGCCATTGCCTTATTCCCATGTCTGTATATTCTGCACACAAATCGTCGCCTATCTCTAAGGCACATTGGTCAAATAGAGGCAAGCAGCAAAGCAAGCAGACACAACATCCAGTCACACACTACAACAGGTCTCCTCTGAAGTCAGAGTATGGCTGCCTAGATGGCAAGGTTACTTGAAAAACAGTCCTACACAGCAAACTTCTTATTCAGTAGTGTGCAATGTCAATCTCGCAATGATTCCCAGGTGGGATGAGTGAGTGTCATGAGTGCATATTCTGGGTGACAGACCCCCAGAGTGTTAAGCTGGGGAACGAACAACAACTACTACTACAACAGGTCACACCCCTGTTACCTGCTGACGTGACAGGACCAGATCTCTCTGTCTGTTCAGCCTCAAGTCCGGCCACAGCCCCCTACAGCACCATTATCTCCCTAGGGGACGGGATAGCCTAGTGGTCAGAACATTGCCCTCGCAATTTGACGACTTGGGTTCGATTCCCGGTGGAGGGGATTTTTTCTCTGGAGTTAACATCAGTGCTGACTCCACTCTCCCCAAAAGTCTTTCGGATGAGACTATAAACCGAGGCCCCATATGCGAACGCACGCAGAACATCTTGCGCACACGTTAAATCCTGTTCCGCTTTTCGTAAGAGTAGGCCATCGTGTGCTGGTGGGGGCTGATGACACGATTTACAAAAACTGTATACACACTGGGAATGGATGGGGAAAAAAAAGCACATGAGCGCTCATTCCATTATCCTCGATATAAAAGGAAAATAAACTGTCCTGACTGCACCCATTGGCCGAGAAGCTCTTGGGAAAGGTATGTACATTTCAAAAAAAAATTGGGGGGAGGGGGAAGGTATGGATCTGCAGTATGCACACTGCTGCCTTCATTGCAGATACACTTGTGGGCCTCCAATCCAATCCAGTCATGTTACAGTCCCACCGACCACACAGGCCATATCCCGCTGTCACCTGGTCAAAATTTTAAATTTCACAATAAAACTGTGCAAGAATATACAGATTAAAAGGGGTATAAAACCAACTCTAATATCCATCCTTATATTCACGCCCTAGTCTCACAAACGCAAAGATAAAGTATTAAAATGCTCTCATGAAAGACCTAGGTTCATGCCGCTGTTGACAAGTTGCACACACAAAAAAAATTAACATTTGCAAATGTGCATTTGGCAACCATGCAATAACCAACCTGTCTTTTCACACCCAAAGATTCCACCCAGAACTCCAGGGAACCATATACATCTTAATTTAACCCACGCCTAACACTTATTACTAACTATACGTCCAAATGGACACGATTCAAAAACATATAAAAGACCATGCCACAAAAGTGCATTGTCCTTACAGTTGTTGTTCCCCAGCTTAACACTCTGGGGGTCACCCAGAATGTGCCTCTGACTCACTAATCCCACCTGGGAATCCCTGTGAGATTGAAATTGCACACACTGAATGAGAAGTTTTCGTGCATGACTATTTTCAAGTACCTCGCCATAAAGGCAGCCATACTCCGACTTCAGAGGAGTCCTTACAGTGAAACAGTATCAATCCATACCTACAGTCTAACACACACAATTGCACTACGTCACAAATCACTCAGGACTTCCTTATCAATTCCAACATAGAAATGCCGAGTTTTCCGAAATACGGTTAGAGCTCTCGACAAGAACCATAGATATTTAAAAACAGATTATTAAATGTAAACATCCCTCCTACATTATAAAATAACACTTAACTTTTGCCTTACGGAAAATAAACCGTGAGGTAGAGGTCTGTCCCTAGACAAAATTCTACACTCTTTTTATTTAGTTAGTTAGTTAGTTTTCCCCCCTTTTTTTTGGACAACACATTAAAAAAGATTATAACAACCATCACAACAACATACCGAAAAGTCACCGAAACCAAACACAACCATTAACTCTCACCTGTCACCAAGACGGACACTGGAGCACTCCTGCACCCAAGAAACCGTTTTTGTTCTGTTCTCTGGTGCCATGTCTGCCCATGATCAGTTCTCTCTTTGTGTTGTCTTCTTCCACTGTTGCGTTCAGGTCTCCCATTAGGATCTTCAAGTCCTCTTTGGTGTTTTGTCCACTATGGCTTGGACTTGCTCGTAGAAGTTCTCTTCATCTTCTAACTCAGCGGCATTTGTTGGAGCATAGCATTGGAGGATGGTAACTTTCCTGCCCTTTGAGCTGAATCGGGCAGTGAGGATCCGTGGTGACACTGGTTCCCAGGATAGTAGTGCTCGCGTTGCCTCAGGTTTCATCAGCAGCGCTACTCCAAGTGTGTGGGGCTGGCCTTCCTCCTGTCCAGAGTAGATGATGGTATCTCCACTCGCTAGTCTTGACCGTCCCGTTCCATTCCATCTAGTCTCGCACAGGCCAAGGATCTTCAGGTTGTACCTATGCATTTCTCTACACACCTGTGCTGTTTTTCCAGTCTCATTATAGGGTTCTGATGTTCCAGGTCCCTATCCTGGTTCTTGACTTGATTGTCAGAAGAGTTGTCGGCCACTGGCTTCCGAAGGCTTTCACCAGCTCGCGTCATAGACTCTGCCAGAGAGGACTCTCCCCCAACCAGGTCGTTGTTTGGAGACATTGTTGTGGTTTCTGTAACATACTGATTTTTAAGTGAATGGGTTGTTAGCCCAAAGCATAGCTCCCAACCTGGAGGACCAGGGTGCGTCTTTAGTCTGGCTCCTACCCCACAGACCTATTGAGCTTGTGTGAACCTGCTAGGGGTCGAAGCCCCCACCACATAGCTCTGGGGGTCGTCGGAACACGCAAGCCATCCCACCACGACAAGGTGATGCACCATTGAGACAGAAGCGCAGACCTTCCAGTGCCTTAAATCCCTTCGTGTATAAACACATGTAGAACATCAAAATATCCAAGTTAAAGATTCTGTAATTCATGTCAGCGTTGGGTTGGTAACGGAAACACGAATATACGCAGTATAAACGCCACAGTCTGAATACGGCTACCTTCATGGTGGCCAAAAACGGTCGCATACGCAAAATCTCACTAGTAGTGAACTTCGGAGCTCTAGCCAGGAACGAAAAAAAGACATTCTTACAACAGCATTGAAAGCTACGAAACACAAACGCCAGGAGGGCTGCAATTGTATCATAGTACAAAGTATCAGGTTTGTTTACCCATAACTTGCCTTGAATGTCAAAACATTAGGCTTTTTATTTTTAAAACTTCAGCTACCTCTAACATTGAGGCGTGTGTGCTGCTAGCTCCTGTCTTCTTGGGAAGATTGTAACTTCTTACTTGGCTACGCCGAGACTCCTGTGTTTGTATTCAGCAGTTTACCACTTTTGGTCTTAGCAGATTTCTCTGTGTGAAATTCGGGCTGCTTTCAACAGGAGGAACTTTCGACAAGAAGAGCAGCGCCTTCTGCGACCAATAAAAACTGGACTGTCTCTTACGAAAAGCGGAACAGGACTTATCGTGTGTGCAAGATGTTCTGCGTGCGTTCGCACACAGGGGGCCTCGATTTATAGTCTCATCCTAAGGACTTTTGGGGAGAGTGGACTCAGCACTGAGGTTAACTCTAGGGGAAAATCTCCTCGAGCGGGAATCGAACCTGGGTTGTCAAATTACGAGCGCAATGTTCTGACTACTAGGCTATCCCGTCCCCCTGTCGAGTTTGGTATATCGGTAGGGTGGGCACAGTGGGGTTATTAGGTCCATGCCGTTTCAGCGATCACTATTGGAACACTATGAGTCTATAGGAGAGTCATGGACCCAAAAATTTAAAAGGGAAATTAGAATTTGTTCAAGACTGCATTGCCAGTGACAAGGTATAAAATGCTGTCTGTTATACCAACTTTCCAAGTGATGTGGAATCCCCCAGATGTTTAGGAATGCTCAGCCTGATGCCAAGAATCTGCGCCTTGGTAGACCTGAACAAAGTGTGCGACTTGAAACCTTCAAGCAGACAAATTCAGTATTTAGACTCTCTTGATGATGACCAAGTCACAGTGCATGATGAAGTGTGTTTCATGAAGGACTTACTTAAGGACGCAGAGAATGATGCAAACTGTGCACAACATATGAAAGTTAAATTCTTAAAACACTATGATGATGAAATTGCGTTTGCTCATTCCAATAACAAAATTGATATCATTTCACTCAGAACAATAGCAGAATGTATTTTTGAGAAGTTTTAACAAGAGAAAAGCGAATCCAGTGTTGAAGATGAACAGATGTGTCTTACCAAAGCAGCAGTAAGTATCATTCACAATGACATCAAGTCATTGGTTTCTGCAAGACAGCTATCCTGATGCAGACAGCATTGAAAACCACGCAGACATCCTGCCAGCTACAGTTTCTGAAATCTTGATGCCAGTGACCAACAAATCTGAGGAGAGTTAAAAAGTATCAGCAATTAGGCAAACAATGAGATACACTTCATCAACAACCAAATAAACAACAACAAACAAGAGGGGGGAAAGAAAGGGGGGCTGCTTTTTGTTCTTGTGTTTAAAAAAATTATTATTACCCTCCCCCCCACCTTCCTCCTACTCCACCCACCACCCTCGCTCCCCACCACCCTCCTCCCTCCTTACCACCCTCTTCCCTCCCCCCTCCCCCCAACCTTACCACCCTACCCAACTCCCCCCCCCATCCCCTCCCCCCCCATTACCCCTCCTTCTCCTCCCTTTGTCTTTCTGCTCCCTTTGTCCCCTCCCACCCCTTCCTTATGCTTCTCCCTAGCACAAACATGGGAAGACAGACAACACATCACTCCAAAGCTCGGAGCTTTAGAAGTTAGGGGCAGATCCCCCTACAGACCTGTACTTCCTAACTCAAAGCTTAACTTGTTGTTATCAAAGTTTTAAAACGTACATATTAGACTAACAATTCCACAGTTTAAAGGTGTCCTTTTCTATATCTCTTCAGAATTTGAAAATAAAAGCTTACTTTAAAACATTTTGGTCCACCACACCCTTGTTTCAGATAGCTAAACAGCACAGTCTATAATTTTACGTAAGAACTGATGCTTCATTTCCATTACATACAGACTTTTCTCTGGAATTCTCAGCGACTTTAAACAATAAAAAGGAATCTCACTCTTTATAATAGCCTTTGGAGGGGAGATAATATTGCCTTAAAAATGCTTTATCAGGCACGTAGAATGTGTCAAAAACTCTAAATACATTCGAGCAACGTTCATCTGCAGTATAACTTAACTTTCTCTTTTTATTCAAAAATTAAAATGCCATAAGATTTCAAACCAAGCATTAAGATTTTACACCCATTTCTCAGTAATCATCAACAGCTTGTTGAAATTGGGCCTAGGAGATCCACCTTATTACCCGTGAAATATGGATTACCACAATTATCAATACTAGGACCACTTCTTTTCTCTATCTCTAATAATAACAACCTACCTCTGCATGTTCATTGTTTATGTCAAATATTTGTTGATAATACATCAATTCAATGTAACAGCAGTGGTCCAAACCAACTTGTGAGTGATATGCAGGCAGATATTGATAAACTTATTGAATAGACAGAACACAATCATATGTCTCTTATTTCAAATAAAACAAAGTGTATGTTTATAACCACTAGGCAAAAAAGACAGAAATCGCATCCTCCAATAGCGTGACCACAAAACGAGCTCATCGAAAAATGACAAATAGCATTAAAACCTCAAAACATTTTTAAACTATATCAATTTCTTTAAAATACACAATGTACACATGTAAATGACAACAAATGAATTTTCAAGAAATACCTACATATCTTATGAATTTTGAGAGACAGGAGAACTTTTCGAGATTTACATTTCATCAGCCTTCAAAATTTATAACTGGACAAGGGTTGAAGAAAATGCTGATGATTAAAATCTTGTTGTAAATTTGTAAAGTGGGGACAATCCATCATAAAATAAAATAATAAAATTCATCCCCTAAAACAGATATATTGTGTTTTGAACACATTCTTTATTCCTGTGGTATGTTATGGAAATGTCCACCCTCAAATGGAAGCTTGCCACAACTACAACAATTTTTTTTAAAAAGCTAACCATATATATCTGGTAGACAAGTTATATATTTTTCCTTACCAAAATCGATCTTCAAATTTCTATAATAAAGGCATCTTCTATTATTCCACAGCTCACTTCTCCATTCATTAACAAAATTTTCTATTAAGAGGGCTTTGATATGTCAAATTTTAACTTTGATATGTGAACTTTTAAATACTTTAAAATTAATACTTGAACATAACTGTCTCTCCCACAAAGTCAAATCCGCTTTGTACTAAAATATTTCAAAAATCATATTTAGCCATGCTGATTGAATCAAGTATTTGTCAAGTAAATCTATCATCATCTGGTTAACACTTGATGGCAGCTTTTTATACTGGAAGTGGAGCAGCTGCATCCAGAAACCACCATTCCAACAGAGACCAAACTCAACAAGGGATATCTGCCAGTTTCTCTATAACCTTGCCTTCTTAGTCTGAACCCAGATTTGCCAGGATTGAATAATTGCCCCCTCTGAATCTGGATTTGCTGGGATTTACACACAGTAGATTTCCATCATGATGTGACCATCACTAATTGCTACCACATGTCAAAGCTCTATCAGGCTAGAAGTAGAAGCCCTGCTGAGAATCTGGAAGTAATTGTAGCTGCTGATATGTACTTAGAAGGAGGAAAAAGCTAGCAAGCATGTGTGCCTGACCTCATTTCGTGATGGAATGCAAAATCTAGGGGCAGTTTGTGTTCAGAGAATCTGTATGCAAGAGGGTTAAAGGAAAACTAGATCTATATTTTAAAACCTTTAGCTGAAACTTATGAAATTATTGCTATATTTTCATATCCCCAAATTTCAAATCCATAACACAAAACCGGTACTACAATTTTATGGAATAAATCAAGTGCTACATGTGTCTGTAGTTCTATTTGCTGTGCAGTCCTTATTAAGCTAAACATGACTTTAGTAGCTTTATCATAAGCATTTTTCATGCATTACATTTTCATATGCCCATAATTTCACATCAATGCAATAAAACACATACAACTCTTTTTGCTGTGCAGTCCTTGTCAATTAAACATGACTTAATTCTCCATATACTAACCCTCTTAGTCCCAATGGAGGATTTGCTGGATTGAACAACTGCCCCCTCTGAATCGGATTTGCTACCACTGCTACTGAAGTTGATTCCTGAATATTTAAAACTGTTACGAACTTCAAGCGTTTTGGGCTATTTTACATAATTATTAGAGATCTATTGTTGCTGAATATCAGGATTTTGGTTTTTACTAGATTCACAAGTTTCTAATGAAAACAGTAAGCATCCAAATTGTCTAAAGCATCTTGTAACCCTTCTTTGTAGTGGAGAATAAAATGGTATCATCAGCATAAAGTGAACGTTTAACATAACTGGATAACATTTTGCCATGAGATGAAAGTTGAATATGCAGTGTTAAGCAATTTCTGATAAATATTGTTCCAAATCATTCAGAAAGTGTGTGTGTGTGTGCTACTTGATATCAATATTACTTCCCCTTCACAGGCTGCATATCCTTTTAAAGAGTTGCATCCCTTTTAATTGTTTGCAGTTGCTTTGTAGTCCAGATCAAAGGTTTCATCTGATGGAAATAAAGCAGTAGTTTTGATATGAAATTGTAGACTTACTGTTGACCTGTGTGAAAGAAGTACAAGGCGAAAGTAAATGATTGTAGACATACATGTTTTTCAATTTGTGAACATGTTGTAAAAGACACCTTTGAAATTTGAACTTGTTGGTTTAATGATAAGTTGTAAAAATGTGAAGGCAAAAACTTAAGCTGTGAGTTAGGAATTGCAGATCTGTAGGGGGATATGCACGAACTTCTACGCTCGAGGTTGGAGTAATGTGTTGTCTATCTTCCCTGTTGGTTCTAGGGAGAAGATGTAGGGGAGGGGGGGAGGTGGGTGTGAGGGGTAGGGGAGGTGGTGGGAGTAGGGGGGGTGGGAGAGGGAGTAGGGTAGAGGGCCTGGGAAGGGGGGGGAGAGGAGGGGGGGGAGAGGAGGAGGGGAGAGGGTCTGGGAAGGGGGAGGGGGGGGGAGGGGGGGGGAGGGTGGTGGGGAGAGGAGGGGGGGGAGGGTGGTGGGGAGAGGAGGGGGGGAGGGAGGTGGTTGTGAAAGAGGGGGGGGGGGAGGAGGAGGGGGGGGAGGAGGGAGAGGGTGGTGGGGAGAGGAGGGGGGGAGGGAGGTGGGGAGGGAGGTGGTTGTGAAAGGGGAGGGTGAAGGTGATTGCCTGTTGCCAGTAGTTTTGTATTGACTGAAAATTGTACTTGGTTTGAACACTTCGATCACTAATTTTAGAAGGGTGGGTAAGCAAATAAGTTATAACCACACCAGCATGTACCAAATATCATGTTCTTTGCATCATATGAATGCATTTTTGAGTGTTTAAGATTATTACACTCATAATGATTGCACAATGTTCAAATTTTGCTGCCTACAGTAATGTTATCTGTAAACTTTTCTCAAATTTGCAAACCGGAAGTGTAATTACAGTAGTTTTCCCCCCAATAAAAAGGAATTGGGTCGTCAGAGTATAAAAGTTTTAGTTAAGAAATGTAATATATACAAGCCTGCTTCGATTAAGTGTACAAATTCCTGACTGGACAGCCAGAACAGCTTGCAAAGCAGCGCAAATGGGAAATACTGTTTCAGCTCAGCTGCACTGCACATACTCTTTTCAAACACGAATTAAATCTTATCCCCCCACTAAATTTTTATTAAAACCATTTGGGATGGTCAAGTACACCCACCAAAACATAAAACAGGTGAAAAAAAATTGAAGCAATCATGGCGATGGCCTACTCTTGCGAAAAGCGGAACAGGATTTAACGTGTGCGCAAGATGTTCTGCGTGCGTTCGCACACGGGGCCTCGGTTTAAAGTCTCATCCGAAGGATTTTTTGGGAGAGTGGAGTCAGCACTGATGTTAACTCCAGGAGAAAAATCTCCTCGATGGGATTCGAACCCGGGTCGTCAAATTGCCAGCGCAATGTTCTGACCACTTTTGTGTGTGTGTGTGTGTGTGTGTGTGTGTGTGTGTGTGTGTGTGTGCGTGCGTGCGTGCGTGCGTGCGTGCGTGCGTGCGTGCGTGCGTGCGTGCGAGTGAGTGTGTGTGTGAGTGAGTGAGTGAGTGAGTCAATCAATCAATCAATCAAATTTTTATTTCCAGATGGTACATTGAGTGAGTGAGTGAGTGAGTGTGTGTGTGTGTGCGTACGTACGTGCGTGCGTGTGTGTGTGTGTGTGTGTGTGTGTGTGTGTGTGTGTGGTGCGTGCGCGGGGCGCGCGCGCTGCGTGCGTGCGTGCGTGCGTGCGTGCGTGCGTGTGTGTGTGTGCGTGTGTGTGTGGGCGTGTGTGTGTGTGTGTGTGTGTGTTTTGCGCAGTGTCAAATCTGACTCGAAACACCTGAATACTGTCAAAGAATCACCTCACGCTGAAGTCTGAAGCTGCGCTGGTCCTGACCTGCCAGGCGCCTAACGGCAGCGCAACCCTGGGGGGTCGGGATAGCCTAGTGGTCAGAACATTGCGCTCGCAATTTGACAACCCCGGGTTCGATTCCCAGTCGAGGTGATTTTTCCCTGCAGGAGTTAACATCAGTGCTAACTCCACTCTCCCCAAAACCTTGCGCCACACGTTAAATCCTGTTCTGCTTTTCGTAAAAGTAGGCCATTGTGTGCCGGTGGGAACAGATGACAAGATTTATAAAACTGTATACACACGTGGACTGGATGTTAAAAAAGCACATGAGTGCTTATTCCATTATCCTCGATATGAAAGAATAAAAAAAATATTTTTTTTAAAAATCGCTCATATGGCAGCCAATAACTGCTGTCTGAGCGTTCTACAAATGAGAAACAATCAATCTGTCCTCTTTTCCGGGAAGTGTCATGCAAGATAATGAAAGATAAAAGACTCCAAATCGTGTGTCACCTTGCGTCACACGTTAAAACCTGTTCCACTTTTTTTGGAAGAGTAGGCCATTGAGTGCTGGTGGGAACGGATGACAACATTTGCAAAATTGCATACACACGGGGATTGGATGTTTAAAAAAAAAGCACATTAGATCTAGTACTTTAAAAAAAAAATTACATTAAACAATTTTGTTTTAATTTATTTATCTTTTTTTTCTTCTTCTTTTTTAGCACATTAGTACTTATTCCATTATCCTCAAAATAAAAAAAGAATGAACAAGTAAATGACTAAATAAATAAGTGTCGTTCCTTCGTACCCCTTGTCTATCTTACGATGACTTCTTCAGGTTCCATAATTATCCTACCCATTTTCAGGCCCCATGATGAGTTCGTGTGAAAGCAGCCTTTCAGGGCAAGGATGTAAGCCTACTGAATTGAATCGAAAACCACTTTCAGTCCCAGCAGATTTCTCGACGTGAAATTCGGGCTGCTCTCCCCGGGGAGAATACGTTTGCTAGCCCTGGACTGTTTGTTGGATTGAAGGAGGAACGTGAAGATGGTCATCACTAGAGGCCTCTGGGCTGTAATTGCCTTCACAGGAGTCATTTATTTATTTATTTATTTTTTATTTTATACCACTTTATGTCACAGCAGATTTCTCTGCGTGAAACTCAGGCAGCTCTCCCCCGGGAGAGCACGTCACCACAAGTGCAGCGCCTATTATATTTTTTTCTTTTTTTCCTGTCTGCAACCTATATGTTTCCTTTTCAAATTGGTTTTTTTCTACAGAATTTTCCCAGGGACAACCCTCTTGTTGCCGTGGGTTCTTTTACGTGCGCTAAATAATGATGCGTAACACACGGGACCTCGGTTTCTCGTCTCATCCGAAAGACTAGCACCCAGATCATCACTCATAATCTAATGGATGGGGGACAGTTTTGGGCCCAAACGGGATTCGAACCACAGCACACTCTGACCAGACTTTTCGCTTTTTAGGCAGGCATGTTACCTTTAGACCACCGATCCACTTAGATGGGGACGGGATAGCTCAGTGGTTAGAGTGCTCGCTTTACCCCAGCCAAAGTTAAGCAGCATCGAGCGTGGTCGCCAATTGGATGGGTGACCGTTTGCGCACCTTGGCTTCAGTACAGTTCCCCAGTTCACCCGGTTGAAAATGGGTACCTGCCCTCTTTAGGGTCAGGGAAGGTAAAGCAGCGAGGGAGAGGAGAAGGGCGTGTGTGTGTGTGTGTGTGTGTGTGTGTGTGTGTGTGGTGTGTGTGTGTGTGTGTGTGTGTGTGTGTGTGTGTGTGTGTGCTTATTCTTTTATATTGAAGATAATGGAATAAGCACTCATGTGCTTCTTTTTGCATGCTTTTTTTTTTTACATCCAGTCCCCGTGTGTATTTAAGTGTGTACCCAGAAGTCGGAATGCGGCTACCTAAACTGCAAAGACACCTGCTATTCTAAGATATTTTTTCCACTGACGATGCTTATCAGACTGCCAAAACAAAACTGTATTCGAACTGTAAAGGTAAAGGTGTCCCATAACCTAGGCGGTCGTAGGGGAGCGAGGCATCAGAGACCTCAGCTTCTCTAGGGGCCAGCATATTGAGGGCGGCGCCCATCTCCTCTCCCTTGCTGCTTTACTTTCCCTGACCCTAAAGAGGGCAGGTGCCCATTTACACCTGGATGGACTGTACTGAAGCCAAGGCGCGCAAACGGTCACCCATCCAACTGGTAGCCACGCTCGACGCTGCTGAACTTGACTTGGGAAAAGCGAACTGTATTGCATCAAAAGGCAATATAACTGCCAGAGCTGAAAAATGGGGTGAAAAAAGAATTCAACCAAAAAACAAAACCCAACAAAAGCAAGAAAAACTTCAACAACAAAAAAACCCAAACGAAAAGTCCCACAATGCTGACAAAACCGTACAAAATAAAGACACAAACACCCATACAGTCGGAATGCGGTTATACCTTCATGGTGGGAGAAAGAAAAAAAAAAACTATTACACACGCAAAAATCCCACCATCGGTAAACCTCAGAGCTCTAGCCTAGAAACGAATCAAACGAGGGAGAAAAAATCTGAAGAACTGACAGGAAATAAAAACTGTTTGGTTCAAAGGGTAACCCATACCATCATACCCTGCTCAACAACTATCTGGTCGTCTGCGCGTTTTCAAAGGGAAAGAAAAAAAAGGGAAAGTATCACTCATAAAATGTGGTATAAAAAAAGATCACAAAAAAGATACAAAACATTTCTTCTACAGGTATTGCCAGTCACACCCCTCCTACGACCATTGGTCAACCCTGAGGATGAATAAATATAACCATGTATACTTTCCTTCTAAAAACAACAACAACAAAACAACAACAACAACAACAAAAACTTTCCTTCTTCTCTGTGCCTGGGTCAATCTGACCCCCCCCACTTTCAAGTCAAGTCAAGTCAAAGTCAAAATCACTTTATTCATCCCTGAAGGGCAATTACAATCGTTCTCTCTCTCTCCAGCTGCAGTACCAATCAGAACAACACAACAACAACGCAAAGCATGATCAGCCACTGAGACCGACAGACGCTACATAGACCGTTGGACTTCAATCCCATGTGTTTATTTATTTATTTTATTGATTTATTTATTTTGTTCTTTTATTTCGGGAATAATGGAATAAGAACCCATGTGGTCTTTTTCATCCAGTTCCCGTTTGTATGTAGTTTTGTCAATTTTATCTTAAATATTGTCAATTTAATCATAAATATGTCAAAAATCCGTTCCCACCGGAACACAATGGCCTACTCTTCCGAATAGTGGAACGGGTTTTAATGTGTGTGTAAGATGGTCTGCGTGCGTTCGCACACACGGGGCCTCGGTTTAAAGTCTCATCCGAAAGTTCATGAAGTCGTAGGTTCGAATCTCGGCATACATCAGTGTCTAGTGAATTATGGGAGGGGGGGATTTTTCCAAGGGCTGGGCGGACGATGTGAGTGTAGGCCTAGTTAACAGCTGTTGTTTCTTCATTTTATTGAATGAATCACACACACACACACACACACACACACACACACACACATACATACATACACACGCACGCACGCACGCACGCATGCACACAGACACAAATAAATGCCTATTCAATGTACAATCTGGAAATAAAAATTGACTTGACAGTTGACTTGACACATACATAATTAGACAGACGTTGGCAATCTGTACCAGAATATTAATGGTGGCCACCCGCCTCAGTGTATTGCAGTGTGTGTGTATGTGTGGGTCAGTGTGTGGTGGTGATGGTGTGTGGGTGTGGGTGTGGGTGTGTATGGGTCAGTGTGTGGTGATGGTGTGTGTATGTAGTGTGTTGTGTCATGTGTTGTTGTGTGTGTGTGTTGTGTGTTTATTTTGTTGGTGCTGCTTCCGTTGTTATTGTTTTTTAAGTGCTGTTGTTGCTCATGTGGCGGGGCTGCTGATTCTGTTGGTGGTGATCGAAAAACAACAGATCTAATAAATAGAAAACCGACCCAAGATCACCGTTTCGTTCCGATTTGAAGCCAAAATATTCTCCAAAACCAGTATTTGTCACACACTTTAAATTCTCCAAGGTAGAAGTTTTGAACTGCACTAGACTTGATACGTTATCACGGACATCTCATATTTTTCATCCCTCAGTAATTGGGAGAATGAAAGGTTTCATCCATCCATTGAATCATGTAGTCTTATCTGAGATTTTTTTTATGATGTGCTTCAGAGCATTTGCAAGCATTCCAGACAAGCCACACCTCAACTACAAAAACTTATTTCTCCAAACTCGCATGCAAAAACACACCTGAGAATGCACCAGCAATCAAACCACAGGTGTGACAACCACGTGCGCAAACAATCCTAACTTTCAAAGTTGTCGTTCTTATCGTGGGAAGTAGAGAACAGACACAAATGCAGACAGACACAGAGAGAGAGAGAGGTAGGCTAAGTTTTTCTTCTTCCCAAGACATCCGAGGGTAACATCCAGTGGGCACTAGGCCCTAACACGAACAACACCAGACACAAACACGGCAGATGACAGTCACTGAGTCACTTCAAACGGAGTTCCAACGTCTCCCACTTCACTAAGCTCTAGAAGGGGGCTGGCATCCTTCAAACGCAACGCCAACAAGCCAAGGGGCAGCTAATCAAGCCTAATTATCACCCCGCCACTAAAACCTCTCTGTCCCTTTCTTCCCACTCACGCCACGATTGGAACAACAGCTTTCCGTCGCCCCTGGGCTATCTTTTGTCTCGGCTTACCTTTCCCTCTGCATCCAGACGGCCTAACTGCAAGTAGCCGTCATTTAGCCGTCTGGCAGCTCTAACTCTGTGATGCAACGGCCGTCTGCTGTTGTGGAAGCTTTGATTGGTCCAGATTATTAGACGGGCCGCCCCCCGGACCAATCAGAAAACGCGAGACCTGCCGGACAGCATGGCAGGGCAGAGCAGACGTACTTTTGACAAGAGTGATTAAAAAAGAAGAATGGATATATGCGACTGTTCGTCAATGCTGATCAATAACTAGTCTGGAAACTTTTCAAAGTTCGTCAAATTCGCCATACTGGCTGGACATTAGGTTACAGGGGAAGCGTCGATACTAGTCAGGGGCAGCCATAGCCCGTTGTCAACCTGTTGAGGGGCAGACAAGGGATAGGCCTAGTAGTCGTGAGCCGTTATGATTATGATGAACGGGGATTCGCCTGTTCCAGGTTCGAGTCCAACTCTCCCCGTTTCTGCTGCTTTACCCACCAGCTCAGGCAGCCACCAGGCTGACCTGTTTCCTAATGGTGAGTAGACCCAGGCCATCCAGTGCTGTTACGTGTAGAGTAGGCCAATTTTATTAACAATGGTCTAGTGAACTATTCTGTCCCATGGGAACGAAAACAGGTTCAACATAGGTTGACAAAGGACAAGACCAAAGCAGACTTTTACACATAGACCAAACTTTCTAAAATCAAATCTTTTCCAGGAAAAAAAATTCTCAGACAAACCTACCAGACGGACAATTCCATGACAATCAAGTGGTTTCCCTTCAACTTCACATTTACGTGAAAATGTAAGAAAAAGAGGGTAGTAGAAGCCACGTGACCGACAGGAATGCGAAAAGTTGTCACACAGCGTCCGTCTCCAGGAGCAATGTCATGGTCGTACGTCTGTTGTGTGGGAAGGAAGACAGACAGTGTTCCCAGCCTCACATTTACTGGTTCTCATCGTTCTTTATTTCCGTTTCTTTTTTTTCAAACGATTGTGACAATGTTTGAGCGGATAAACATCATGGATAACAACTACGATCTTCGTACGTAGACTCGTCATTGTCTTCTTTGTGTGTCGATCCACATGTGCATCCAACTTTTTGTCTATGCAGTAGCCAATACAATAACTTTTTTTTCACGCAAAATTTCTTAGCAATCAAAACCAATATTTTGCAAAGTTTACACACATTGATTATAGTTACGCAGTGCCAGAAAACCTTGGTTATATGATGCACTCAAAACCCTTTTTTGTTAAGAA
>CM060345.1:30384401-30389401 GCA_030674155.1 Stramonita haemastoma
GGCAAGAACATCAACCAAAAACAATAACAACAGCAACAAAAAGGGTGTGTGTGGGGGTGGGTGGGGTGGGGGGGTCACACATGCTTCAAGTTCAAACACACACACACACACACACACACACACACACACACACACACACACACACACACACACACACACACACACACATGAATACATACATACAAACGCATAATATTGTGTGTTCACTTTATGTATACACATTATTATTATTATTATTATCATCATCATCGTCGTTGTTGTTGTTGTTGTTGTTGTTGTTATTATTATTATTATTATCATCATCATCATCATCATCATCATCATCATCACTATTATTATTATTATTATTATTATTATTATTATTATTATTATTATTATTATATTCATTATCATCATCATATCATCATCATTATTATTATTATTATTATTATTATTATTATTATTATTATATTATTAATGATGATGTTCTTAATAACACGCGTTTGATAAAAAGTTCTCTGTTTACAAGTTCAAGACACCAAAAATGCAGTGTCTATGTGATATTTCATATTGACATTAAACTAATGCCAGAATCTATATTCCATGAATTTCAATATCTCAGTGTGCCTCACTTAATGGATTTCTTCGTTTACTTTTTTAATTTTTGTTGTTCTTCTTCACTTCAGTTTCATGGTCTTGAAGCATTACAGCCTCTATTCATGTATTGTAGATGAAATAAAAAATTTGTGTCAGTGGGATAAGGGGTTTTTGGTTGGTTCGTATGGATTTTGGTGTGTGTGTGTGTGTGTGTGTGTGTGTGTGTGTGTGTGTGTGTGTGTGTGTGTGTGTGTGTTGTGTTGTTTGTTTTTTGTTTGTTTTTTTGTTGTTGGTGGTGGTTTTTGTTTTTGTTTTGTTTTGTTTTTGTTGGGTTTTTTGTTTGTTTGTGGGGGTTTTTTTTGTTTTTGTTTTTGTTTGTTGTTGTTGTTGTTGTTTTTTTTGGGGGGGGGGCTTTTTGTTGAGGTTTTATTTCGTTTTTTTCGTTTTGCGGTTCTTAATTTTGTGAGTGCTATGTTGTTGCTTTTTGCTTCACTTTTCGGGTACCTTAAACTTAGCAATTAACATGTAAGCCTAAGCTAACTAACCAACGTGTCACATTGTATTCATTTAAAAACAATTTTAACAGATTCAAACAACAACAACACAACAAAAGTAAACAAACAAACAAACAAAAGGGGGGGGGGAGAAGCCAGGATAGTTTGTTGAAAATCGACTTGTTGAGCTGTAGATAGACTTTTTGATATCAAAATGACTCTTCTCTTTTGCCTCACGTGAGTTTGTGTACACTTTTAATAATAAATTCTTAACTACTTATTTTTACATTTGTAGTAATAATAATAATAATAATAATAATAATAGTTTTTTGTGATGATGATGATGATGATGATGATGATGACGACAATAACAACAATAATAATAATAATAATAATAATAATAATAATAATAATAATAATAATAATAATAACAACAACAACAACAACAACAAATAATAATAATAATAATAAAACAACCTCAACAAAAACAAACAGGGAAGAGAGGGAGGGAGTGAAGGGTGGCAAACAAACCCCAAACCTATTGTACTCTTATAACCAGTCCCCTCTCCCTCTCTCTCTCTCTGTGTCCTCCACCACTACAGGCCCCGCGGCCTGCACGGGTGTGGGCAGCCAATCCTGGACGAGTTCATCCTGCGCGTGCAGAGTCAGCTGTGGCACGCCCGCTGTCTGCGCTGTGCCGCCTGCCACACCCTCCTCTCCCAAACCTGCTACGTCCACGGCACGCGGGTTTTCTGCCAGGGGGACTTTTTCAGGTGAGGGGGGGGGGCTTTTTGGGGAAGACAGGTGGAGGAGGGGGGGGGGGACGGGAGGAGGGGTAGGGTAGGGAGAAGAAGGAGGTTGGGTGGGGGGTGGGGATGGGTGGTTAGTTGATGTTGAGTGGAGGGGGAAGGGGGGTGGGGGAAGGGTAGGGAGGAAGAGGTGAGGTTTGGTGTAGTTGATGTTGAGAGGAGGGGGAGGAGGGGAGGGAGGAAGAGGGAGGTTTGGAAGGGGGGGGGGGGGGGGGGCAGGGATTTGGGGGGGGGGGGTAGTTGATGTGATTTTGATGTGCGTCTCTGGTGTGTGCTTGAAATATTTTTGTCCCTTCAGGTTAACTTTGTGGACTAGAGGTAACGCGCTTGCTTTCCTAGAAAGTAAAACCGTGTGGGTTTATAGTTCGTTTCTCCTCGTAAACCCCCCCAACTTTTTTCCTGGGCGATCTACAGGACCGTGAGTGGTGATCTTGAGTGCTAGTCTTTCGGATGAGCCAAAAAATCGATGACCCGTTTGCGACATACATTCAGCTCACGTAAAAGAACCTACGGCAGCAAGAGAGTTGTCCGTGTCAAGATTCTGTAGAAAAAGCCACTCTGATTGAGAAAGAAATAACACTTGCCCACATGGGAAAAAAAACAACCATGGGTGGTGCTGCTGTGGTGGCGATGCACTCTCCCCGGGTAGACCTAGAGCAGCCGGAATTTCACGTAGAGAAAATTTGCCGCGTTCAGCTCAATTCAATTTATCCTCTTGTTTTCTTTCGATCGAGGGAGAGGAGATGGGCCCCGGCCTCAATATGCTGCTGGCCCCTAGAGAAGCTGAGGTTTCTGACGCCTCGCTCCCCTACGACCACAAAGGTTATGGGGCACCTTTACCTTTACCCTTTTTTTTTTCTTTCGAAGACTGACCAGCGTAATAGATTGGTGAAGCGTGTTTGATCTTATGAAGTCTTCATTCTCATCTTTTAATCTTTTTTTTTTTTATCTACATGCATATGATTTTATCGATTTAAGTCCGACAGATGACATTTTATTTTTAAACGTACACATGATAATGGGTTTTCAAAATAACACACTACCAACATCTTCACTCCCTCTATATCAGATATCCACCCTCTTCGCTCCCCTAGCACCCTGAATTTTGTACGGGGAAAGAAGTATCTCAATACATACTAACGTAATACATAGATTCTATACTTTTATTATTTTTACCCGTTTTTGTATATTTTTTCCCCCGATAATTATTTGTTTTGGTGGTCATTTTCCTGCTAGTGAAGGTTTTGCGTTTGTGGTGGTTTGACTGCAATGTTGCATGCTGTTTCACTCCGCCTTGTTCTTTGTTGTTGTTTGTTTTGGGCTCTTTTTTGGTTTTGTTTTTTACTTTTGGGGTTTTTTTTTGGTATTTTTATGATTTGTTGTTGTTGTTGTTGTTGGGTTGGAGTTTTGTGTGTGTGTGTGTGTGTGTGTGTGTGTGTGTGTGTGTGTGTGTGTGTGTGTGTGTGTGTGTGTGTTTTGGTGTGGTTGGTTGGTTGGTTGGTTGGTTGGTTGGTTTTTGCTAGGGGGTCACACTGTGGGATACCTTGTGTAACTTTAGTGTGAGAAAAAAAACCTTTTTCTTCATCATCTTCGGACTTGTTATTCAATATTGTCATGTTTTTGCTAGAACCATCCTTGCCAGTTGTGATTATATTTATGTCCCAGCGGATTGTTTCGATTTAGGCACTCTCTTCCGTCTAATAGGTGACTCCGACTTATCTAGCTGGATCTAGTTACGCAAGAAGAAGAGGAAGTTACAAACAGGGGATTGTAGGTAGTTACATGTAGCGGTGACGTCACCGATAGTGACCCATGTTTTCTCCCAACTACTACACATGCAACACTCTAAATAGAGAGAGAAAGTCCGACATAGGCGCATTTCACTGAGGTATTGCAAAATCAAGTCGCTTGTGCATCTAGAGAATCGACTTTCACAAGTACTAATGCGATTATCCATGATTGCTGGCATACAAAATATGGCATCAGATTGTTTAATTCATTTTCTTTTCTCCATTTTTCTCCTAGGCTTGGGCGATTCATACAGAGAAGGAATATCTAGCTTTTAGGCTTTGTAAGCTGGTGTGTTTTGAGCAAAATGGCTATTTCCTGAAGAACATTTGAGATGCTGTCTTTAAGTATATATATTGCTAAAGGCTCATAAACATTTTTTTTACTATCGGGACAGAGAAAGCTGACACAAAGTTGGGTTGGGGTGGGGTTTTATTTTTTTTTTTGGTAAATTTTACCCTTCTCTTGATGGGTGACATTTGCGCTCCTTGGCTTCAGTACAGTCCCCCAGTTCACCCAGCTGTAAATGGGTACCTGCCCTCTGTAGGGACAGGGAAGGTAAAGCAGCGAGGGAGAGAAGATGGCGCCGCCTTCAACATGCTGGCCTTTAGAGAAGCTGAGGTCTCTGCTGCCTTGCCTCCCCTACGACCACAAAGGTTATGAGACACCTTTACCTTTTACCCTTTTTTTACCCTTCTCCCTGAGATATTGTCATAATCATCTTTCCATGATTCACCAGCCCTCTATTTCCAAAAACTTGCGGTAACGACCCGAGGTTCTCTTTCATCAATCACTTCATTGTTTGCAAACCAGAGGACTTGCAGTTCAATGTCCAGACCATAGAATGTACATAAAAGGATTCGTTCCTCTCTTGTCCCAGGTCCAGACAAACAACAAACAGCTTGCATGTGTCAATAGCGGTAAGAGCGTAGAACAATGGCGCTAAACGGAGAACAGTCTACAGCAGACGGTGTAGTGACCGTTGCGGAGTCTGGTGGACCAGTCTGTAGGCTGTGTCTGGGTGATAGAGGCCTCTGTGAATCTTGAAGCTTGGACCTGAGTGTTAGATATAACAGCAGAACTAAGCTAGGGTGTGTTTGTTGTCGGCAAACATCGCAACTTGTCGCGTATCTTTGTTGGTGGTGTGGAGTAGTAGTCTGCATCAGCCCAGCAGCCAGATAATTATTGTGTGTGCCGTAAGATAGAGATTTGAGGGGAGCATGGAGGTGACCAGATAGGATAGCCCAGTGGTCAGAGCACTCGCCTTCCCCCAGTCAAGTTAAGCAGCGTCGAGCGTGGTTAGGCTACCAGTTGGATGGGTGACCGTTTGGGC
>CM060345.1:30394401-30404401 GCA_030674155.1 Stramonita haemastoma
TGTGACCGGTTTGGGGGTTTGGGTTTTTTTGTTTTTGTTTTGTGGTCCACTATTAAGGTAGCCGCGTTCCGACTTCGGGGATAGAAAGAGATAAAAAACTCGAGAGAAAAAAAAAAAGAAATAAGAACTCGAAAGACATTTCGCGAAGTACTCGCAAAAAATGACAAATAAACGTCAAGATCTTTCCCTTTTCACTCCCTTCCTCAAAACCTCGGTCATAGTAGACGCAAAATGTCTCCATTCGAGGGTAGAGACTGAAAACCGAAATCGGATCGTCTGCAGGCTCGAGTTTTGACGTCAATATTTCCTGTGGGTTAAAGTCGGGCGGCGCAGCGACCAAGACATACAGTCTGGCTCAGCATGGTGATGTGTCGTCTGCCCACTTGTGGCGGTATCTGCCATGTTCCGTCTCGCCGGCCCGTCCGGAGTTTATGATTGTTCCGTCGTCGAAGGAGGCAGTGATAAATGGGGTTCACTTTGTAGGTAGGTAGGCCTTGAGGGGTGGAAGATTAACATCTATCTAACAGAGTGGTGTTTTGGTCTGCTGGTGTGTTTCAGGGGATGTTTTTCGGTAGTTGGTTTATTATTGCTAGTAAGCGCAGTTGTGGGTTTTTCCCCCCCTCCTGTTTTTATTATAGCATTATGTTTATCGGTAGTAAAATCAGCAGACACAGTAGTTGATTTTTTTTTATTATAGCATTATGTTTATCGCTAGTAATATCAGCAGGCGCAAAAGTTTTTGATTTTTCTTCTTCTTCTTTTTATTATAGTATTATTATGTTTATCGGTAGTAGTATCAGTTATTTGTATACTTTTTTTTACGTTGTTATTTGAGAGAGACTATTTCTTTTTCGCCTGAAAAGGGAGGTTTAAAAAGAAAAAAGATTTCAGTTAAGATGTTAACCATTTTGTAAACAGTGTTTTCTTTCATTTTAGCTGAAACAATCTTAGGCTCTTTTTCAGAGTAGCAATGTTCATCTTGACTGACGATGTAGACACGACTAGGCCTACTGAATAAACTTTTCCCTGTAAATTGATAATGATTTATAAAACCTTCAAGTATTCCTTAGAATGTTTTACAAGGGAAAATGATTATATATCGTGGTTTAAAAAATTATATATCGTGTTTAAATGAAATTTTATATGACGAGGTGACAGCCCCGATATGGCCTGTGCGGTCGGCGGGGCTCTAAGCAACATCATTGGATTGGATTGGAAATGAAATTTTCTCATATAGACTTTGTATTTCTCTTGTGTAGAGTATGTTGTTGTTGTTGTTGTTGTTGTTAATGTTGTTGCTGTTGTTGTGTGTTCTCCACCCTGGGGTCTTCCACAATACACACTCTGTCTCAATCATCACACCTGAAAATCATCGTAAAATACACACCAGGTGAGAAGTTTGCATTATGGCCGGCTGTCTTCAAGTGCCTCACCATAGGCAGCTATACTCAAGACTTCAGAGCATCTTTCTGTCCTGTAGAACTTACAGGTCGTTATGCCAAGAGCTTTTCATAAACTAAAGGCAATCTTTCTTTCCTGTAGAACTTACAGATCATTATGCTAAGAGCTTTTCGTATCTAAATTACAATCTCAACATAACATTCTAAAACATAATAACTTTTCAATATAGGCCATAGCGTTTTGCTTGGGCCATCGTCGAATTTCGAAACCATGGCTTAATGGATCCACGGGGATTTTTTAAGTCTTAACGCTCTTATTCATTCAGAAATAACCAACGTCTATCTTTCAAGATATCCCTTTTAATGAATCTTTTAATGACATGGTCAGTTCTGTCCCTGTCAGTTAGATATGATGATGATGATGATGATGATGATGATGATGATGATGATGATGATGGACAACAAACAACAACAACAACAACAGCAGCAACAACAACAACAACAATAATAATGATAATGATGATGATGATATAGGATTTATATAGTGCGGAATCTTGTAGAGTGCACAAATCAAAGCGCTTTTATAGATTTTAAAAATTCTTTTATATCGAGGATAATGGGATAAGCACTCATGTGCTTTTTTTCATCCAGTCCCCGTGTGTATGCTGTTGCGTAAATATTGTCAACAGCTGACAACGGGAACAGAAAGACGTGTCATGGTAAATCAGGGACAGGGGAAAAGAATTGAACTCATACTTCCTAAACAGGCCCCACATCGCCTCTTTAATTCCCTCCAGTTCTATATACACCCTCCTTCCTACTTCTTCCTTACTTTCCGACGCCAGAACGCGAATACCCTTTCTCTCTTTTCGACATGTATGTCAAAAAGAGGAAAACAGATAGAGAAACAAATACAGTTGCATGCAGGAAAAAGAAAAAAAAATGGGTAGGCGCTGCACTTGTGGCGACCCGGGGAGAGCAGCCCGAATTTCACGCAGAGAAATCTGCAGTGACATAAAGTGGTACCAAAAAAAATGTCTATAACTGGTGAGACTTCCTATTCGATTATCTGTTTAAAAATGTTTATGATTAATTGCTGAATGGTTATCTTATCGGTGATATGAATTCTAGACAAAACAAAAGACTGCCGACTGTCTTATAATTTCATTTCGTAGAAATGATAAAGTTGATAATTTTTTGATAAATTGATGTAGCCTAGCCGTGTCTGATACATCAATCAATGGCAATTAGTTGTTATCTTGGTGTCAGCTTTCTGGCATGCAAAGAGTGGAGATTTCATTTAGATAATGCCCGCAGTCGGAATGCAGCTACCTTAGTGGTGGGCAAAAATGGTCCCATACGCTAAAATTTAATCTCCATAGGAAATCTGAACATTCTATTGTAATCAAAGCTAATTCTTATGTCTGTGTTCAGAGTGAAGGCAGCTATGACCCTGTATATTATCATTTTACTTTTAGGGAGGGTGGTGCTTTAAGTGTTAGGGGAAGAATCTATTTTACCCAAACGTTATACCATCAGAATGATAAATAAGATGTTTATTTTATTTTATACCACTTTATCTCACAGCAGATTTCTCGGCGTGAAATTCGGGCTGCTCTCCCAGGGAGAACGCGTTGCCACATGTGCAGCGCCTACCCATTATTTTATTATTATTTTTTAATATATACAGCCGCGAGCTGCTCTGGGGACTCCAACTCCCCGATTTTTCCTCAGGGATGGTGTGTAAACACGACACCTGTGTGCATGTGTTTTTATAATTTTGTCATCTGCTCCTACCAGCACACAATGGCTTACTCTTCCGAAAGGCGGAACGGGGTTTTAACGTGTGCGCAAGATGTTCTGCGTGCGTTCACACGCGGGGCCTCGGTTTATAGTCTCATCTGAATGACTGACTGACGTCCTGGGAACAATGTGAAAACGAGGAATGCATGTGGCGACTTTTGTTGTTGTTGTTTTACATATCAGGTAGATGGGAATCAAACCTGGTACCCATACCTGAAGAAATAAATGAGTTAGTATATATAATTTAAAAATGACACAGCCCCGAAGTCGGAATGCGGTTACCTTCATGGTGGGCAAAAACGACCACATGGGCAAAATCTCACTGTTGGTGAACCTGAAGCTCTAGCAGAAGAAGAGAGAGAGAGAGAGAGAGAGAGAGAGAGAGAGAGAGGAAGAGAGAGAGAGAGAGAGAGAGAGAAATACTTTTGGATGTGTTTATGTATCCATAGTATACAACTAGTAGTGTTTTAGTCTCCTCCACCACCACCACCACCCGCATTTTTCTCTTGGATGTTTGTAAGCGAAAAACCCACCAGGGGCACTACCAACAGGTCACAAAAAGGCCACGAATCCCCACCAGGGTTCATACATAGCCTACATCCATAGATACATACATACATACCTACATACATACATTGACCATAAAATAAAAAGAAACAGACCGGTGATCAAAAGGGCCAGCAGGGATTTTAAAGCCTGGGAAAATCCCTCTTTGGGTTTTGAGCAGGCGACCTACAGTACAGGCACAAGTAAAGTGTCAAAAAGTCGGTCAGTTGACCCACTGGACTCCCCCCCCCCTTCACTCTCCCTCCCCCCCCCTTCCCTCCCCCCCCCCCCCACCCTCTGCTAGGTCATAGCATAGGTCATAGCATAGGTCAGACAGGCCCGCGTGCGTGCGTGTCATGGTGAATAAGAGTGCCCACCTTGACAGACCCGTCACTACTAGAGTAAGGGCTGGGGAGACAGCTTTGTGACCGGATGTACCTCCGCTGCCGGTCGGTACCGCAATCCATGACTTGTCAGCATGTTTCAGACATTAATAACTCTTGTAGGCTAGACCTACTACTATACAGCCAGCGCGTGCGCGCGCAGAGACTTATGTCATACCATGCGCGTGCTTTGATGTCTTCCTGTACACATGCGCGTGACAGCATGTAAGGGGAAAGAGGGGTTTCGTGACGTAGTTTGAGCAGCGTGACGTGACGTCCGTCCGTCCGTTTCAGTGAGGAAGGGTTCCGGGGGTTTTGGGGTGTTTTTTTTTTTTTTTCAAAATTGGTCGTTGGAGCGGAAAATGTTCCCAGGAGGTCACGTGTAAGTGGAGCTATGTGTGAATGTCTGGCCCACCTATTCATAAAGTGACGGGGCTTTTGTGGGGGGGGGGGAGGTTAGGAGAGACAGGGTGTATGTATAGGTATACAAGGTACGTCTTGCTAGGTATCTGTGTGATGACTTCTTAAGCAGAGTGGGTCTGACTTTTCTGACTCAGACTGGTGGTGCAAAAGTTTTCATGAATAGAACGCAAATGTTGGCTTTGTTTTTTCTTTAATTTGTGACATTTAAGATGAAGTAGTAAGTATGGATTGTGAATGTGTTTAAGTTGTATAATTGTGCAAAGTGCTCTCGCTTTAAAAAAGTTAATACTCAGTTCACAGAACTTGAATTATACAAATTTCTTTGTTGTTGTTGTTTTGACAAAGCCAGATGTTTACTTTTCTTTATTACTGCTGTTAAACATGTCTTGTAAGGGAATGAGTAAGAACTGATAACTTTAAAGATGGTTTATGTGAAGTCGTCCGCCACTATGTGAGTATGTATATTACGACAAGACTTTTATGTTTACTTGCTCTGTCATGGTTATTTTGGCGTTTTTGTGCCATTTCCCTGAATAAATTATGTTTTAACCAATGTCTTAGGTCGCTACAGTCTTAGACTACAAGTCTATATATTGTTACGAGTTCCAGTCGTCTTCTCGTATCTGTGAAGTAAGCCATGACTTGACAGGAAGTCCAGGCTGTGTCGCTGTTTTCTTTCCGTTCTCTCTTTGAATCTTTTCTGTCTGTCTGTCTGTCTGTCTGTCTGTCTGTCTGTCTGTCTGTCTGTCTGTCTCTGTCTGTCTGTCTGTCTGTCTGTCTGTCTCTGTCTCTGTCTGTCTGTCTATCTGTCTGTCTATCTGTCTGTCTGTCTGTCTGTCTGTCTGTCTGTCTGTCTCTCTCTCTCTCTCTCTCTCTCTCTCTCTCTCTCTCTCTCTCTCTCTCTCTCTCTCTCTCTCTCTCTCTCAAGCTTTTAGACCATAAAGAAACGCGAGTGACAATTAACAGTTAGTCTATTTACTAAAATATTGTTCTCATTATACTTTTTTTTGGTAAACCTTTTAAATTGTCATTCACACCAGCAGCCCAGGCCTACTGTTTAAAGATTTTTATTTTCCGCTCTTAAACCTGAATAAATTTATTCTCGCAATAGATATAATTCCGTTCGCATTTATTATGGAACTTCTCGTTCCAAGCTGACTGAGAAAACGGTTACAGTGTAATCATTGGTAGAGCAAAATACGTGAAACGATGTGAACAGTTGACACACACACACACACACACACACACACACACACACACACACACACACACACACACACACACACACACACACACTCACACACACTCACACACACACACACACACACAACACACACACACACACACACACACACACACACGAGGACAAAATTCGGGTTTATTTTTCACTTGTGCTCTTTTTCTTTCTTTTTTTTTTTTAATCAATGAGCGTTTATTGGTTTGGGTTTTATTGTTGTTTGTTTGTTTACGATTCTTTTTTATTTTTAATTTAATTTATTTTAGAATAGTTCTTTCTGTCAGAGGAAAGGGGGGGGGGGGAGTTTGCTAAACTGTTCATATTTGTATACGAAACCAACTTTCCCTGTATTATGCAATGTACACCTCTATCTGTCTCTCTCTATATATAATATATATGTATAAATAACAATTACCGGTATATGTAAATATATATAATTTTATATGTGTGTTTGTATGTATGGGTTCTTTTACGATCTTGAGATATACTGTGCAATAAAACTTTAATTCATAATCTCATCTTTTTCTCTTTTTTTTTTTTTGGGGGGGGGAGATAACCTAGTATTAGAGCGTTGTATTCCTAACCGGATGGCCCGGAATCGAACCACCGCTGAACCGAGGTGCCTGTCCGAGGAACTTTTCCCCTAAACTTAACATCAGTACCGACTCAACAACAACAACAACAACAACAACATAAATAATAATAATAATAATAATAATAATAATAATAATAATGATGATGATGATGATGATGATGATGATGATGATGATGATGATAATAATAATAATAATAATAATAATAATATAATAATAAAACATCAGTACCGACTCCACTCTTCAGTCCAGTTCAGTATTTTTTTCCCCAATCCAAACCAGTCTTGTTTATAGCCCCGCAGACCACACAGCCCAGACCACAGAGGCCAAACTCGCTCTTCCAAAAGCCCTTCCGAAGAGACTATAAACCGAAGTCTTGTGTGCAAACACACGCAGAACATGTAGCACACATGTTAACAACCCGTTCCGCCTTTCGAGAGAGTAGGTGTGCCGATAGGAATGGATGGTGACATTTAAAAAAAAAAATGCATGCACACAGTTGTCGTGTTTAGACACCATCCCCTAAGTCGGAATACGGCTGCCTGAATGGGGGTGGTGGGGGGGGGGGGGGGGGGGGGCAGTCGTGTTAGCAAAATGTCACCATTGGTGAACCTCGCAGCTATAAAGAAATAAGAAGAAGAAGAAGAAGAAGAAAAAGAAGAAAGAAGAAGAAGAAGAAGGAGAAAAGAAGAAGAAGAAGAAGAAAAGAAGAAGAAGAAGAAGAAGAAGAACAACAACAACAATAATAATAATAATAATAATAATAATAATAATAATAATAATAATAATAATAATAATAATAGCGATGATGATAATGATAATGATTATGATAATAATACAATAACGATAGTATTTATGAAGATGGTAATGATGAAGATAATGGTGATTATGGAGGTGATGATGACGACGATGCTAATAATAATAATAATAATAATAATAATAATAATAATAATAATAATAATAATAAATACCAACAGCAATAATAATAATAATAATAATAATAATAATAATGATATTGATGATGATGATGATAATAATAATAGTAATAATAATGATAATAATAATGATAAGAGTAATAATGATGTTTGTGGTAGTGATTATGACGGTGCTAAGAATAATAATCATCATAATAATCATAATCATAATAACAATAAATATTATTAAGAATTAATAATAATAATAAATAATAATAATAATAATAAATTAATAATAATAATAACAATAATAATAATAATAACAATAATAATAATAATAATAATAATAATAATAATAATATATATTTATTATTTTTAAACTCATCTTAATCCCCAACCGTTGGACCACCATTACTTACAGTTTACCAGACCGGGATAAAAGCCCCGCGTATTATGAGAATGGACCCTGCTTACACCCCCCCCCCCCTTCTCTATCTCTCTCTTTGTCTCTCTCTCTCTAAAACTGCATACACACGGGGACTGGATGTAAAAAAAAGCACACGAGTGCTTATTCCATCTTCCTCCATATATATAAAAGAATGAAAAATATAATAATCTCTCTCTGTATTTATCTATTTCTTCTTTTACATCGAGGATAATTGAATAATTAAGCAATCATGTGCTTTTTTATATCCAGTCCCCGTGTGTATGCAGTTTTATAATCTTGTCATCTGTTTCCACCTGCACACAATGGCATACTCTTACGAACAGCGAAACAGGATTTAACATGAGCGCAAGATGCTCTCTGTGTGTGTTCGCACACGGGGCCACGGTTTATAGCCTCATCCGAGAGACTTTTAGGGGAGAGTGGAGTCAGCACAAAATGTTAACTCCAAGGGAAAAAAATCCCCTCAAATGAGAATCGAACCCGGGTCGTCAAATTGCTGGCGCAATGTTCTGACCACTAGCCTATCCCCCCTCTCTGTGTGTGCAGTTTGTTCGGAGCGGAATGCTCGGGGTGTGGCGAGGTGATTCCGCCCACGGAGGCGGTGCGGACAGCGCAGGAGAACGTGTACCACCTCACGTGCTTCGCCTGCGTCACGTGCTCCAAGGCGCTCCAGACCGGAGACCAGTTCTACCTCCGCGAGGACGGCAAGCTCATCTGCAAGCCCGACGTGGACAAGCTGCAAGAGCAGGAGGCGCAAGCGGCGGCTGCCACGGCTGCTGCTGCTGCTACTGCTGCTGCTTCTGCTACTACTACTACGACTGCCGGTGAGCCTTGTCTTACTCTTGGGGTGTGTTTTTTTTCGTTGTGGTCTTTTTTGTTTGTGTTGTTTGTTTGGTTGGTTGGTGTGGTTTTTCTTTTTCGTTCCTCCGCTAGAGCTCCGAGGTTCACTACTGGCGAGATTGTTGCTTGTGCAGCCGGTTTTTTTGGTGTTATTGTTTCGGGGGGGGGGGGGGGGGGGGGGGGGGATTGGTCCCACCATGAAAGTTGGTAGCCGCATTCCGACTTCTGGGATGTATGCTGAGTATGTTCGTGTTTCTGCAACCTACCGTAACGCTGATATGAATAACATGATTTTTAACATGATTTTCTTGTCTTCTGCGTGTGGATATATACAAGATGGCTTTAGAGCACTGGCAGGTTTGCACTTGAAGTTGAGATCGTAAAGATCGTATGGGAGATCTTAAACAAGTTAAAGGGAGATCGTAAAGATCCCCACCTTTAATTTACCAGACACCGCCAAGATTCGAACCCGCGACTTCATGGACCCATGGGATTGAAGTGAAATGGTCTTAACCACTTCGTCCTGGTCTTCTTGTATTGCTTTTGTTTTGGGGTTTTGTGGTCGTCTTTGTAATCTCCTCTTGTTTTTCTTTTTAGTCTTCTCCTCTTGGATTTCTCGTCTTGGTCTTCTGGTTTTAGATTCCTCGTCTTGGTCTTCTGGCTTTAGATTTCTCGTCTTGGTCTTCTGGTTTTAGATTCCTCGTCTTGGTCTTCTGGTTTTAGATTTCTCGTCTTGGTCAAAAGAAAGTTTTAGTTTTCTCATCTCGGTCTTCTTACTTTAGTTTTTTGGTCTAGTCTTCTTGCTTTAGTTTTCTCGTCTGGTCTTCCAGCTTTAGTTTCCTTAATTTAGTTTCCTTGTCTTGGTCTTCACGCTCAACAGTCTTCATTTGGGCTTTTTTGTTGTTGTTTAGATTGCAGACTGCTAATGTTAATGTTATCCATACTACCGGTCCTAGCTGGCCCACTGCTCTGCTACAAGAGATCGTGTGAGCAGAATGTTGTCTTCTCAGTGGAGTGATCATGAACCAAATTTTCAAAAAAGGCAGAACAGAGAGAGGAATGGAGGGAACTGGTTGTCAAGTCTTCAGGGGTGCCCCCCCACCCCCCCACGGTCACCAGACTAAGGGATAGATAGATAAGAAGGAGAGAGAGATAGAGAGAGAGAGAGATAGGTAGATAGATAGGTAAGTAGATAGATAGGTAGGTAGGTAGGTAGGTAGGTAGTAGGTTAGGTAGTAGGTAGGTAGGTAGGTAGGTAGATGGGTGGGTGGGTGGGTAGTAGACAGACAGACAGACAGACAGACAGACAGATTAGATAGACAGATAGATAGATCATGATTATGACATTGTTGCGCGGACAGTGACTGGGATTGTCAAACAGACATGTTTGCTTGGCAGATGTCTGTACTGCAG
>CM060345.1:30409401-30416901 GCA_030674155.1 Stramonita haemastoma
GAGGATCGACCTGTCTAAGACTTTACTTAGTTATTTGGAAATCAACCTTTCTGAGCATTGATGTGTCTGAAGATTGACCGATTTTGAGCATTGGTCTGTTTAAAGAACGACCTCTCTGAAGATTGATCTGTTCTAAAGACTGGCCTGTACTCTTGAGACCGTTACCTGTTCCATGATTACTCACTCTCGCCTGAGGATCACCCAATGTCTGGAGATTGACCTTGAGTAAGGATTGTTCCCCCCTCCCCACCCACCACCCACCCCCTCACCCCCAAGACCAGCCTGAAGATTTACAGGCTAAAAAGATTTCATTTGACCTTGTCTAACACTGACTGGAGAGGACTGACCCAGTCGAAAGAACTGACCCCTGAGAGCAGATTGACCTGTCTGGCCAGACGTTGGTTTCCGACGTGGAGAAATGCGAAGAGGTCTGTGAAGGAGATTACCTTTAGTTCCTTGGTTCTCTTTCGCGCCACTGTTGCCAGGACTCAGGTGATCATCATCAAGCTAGGCCTAGCAGGAGAGGTGGAAAGAAAGGGGGAGGAGAGGAGGGGAGAGGGAGGAGAGGAGGGGAGAGGGAGGAGAAGAGTTCTCTTCCACAACTGCCTCTGGGTGTTCTATTCTATTCAGCAGAACCCATCAGAGGCATCTGTCGCGTAGTAGGGTGAGCAGGAAGTCTTGAACTTGAAGTAAAGCGTGGTGACCGTTGTTTGTGTCACGCGCGCACGTACCTGTTCCAATGGGTGGGACTAGTTTATCACTAGGCTGCTGCAGGGGGCGGATTAGTACAGGCTGGCCACACGTCTGTTGTCGATTTTCACTGGTATTCCATGGGGCAATTTCAGTGTCTGTCCCTTAGGAAGGAAGCGAGAAGGGAACGAGTAAGCAGTAAAGCCTCGCACAGTGTGTGCGTGCGTGTGTGCATGGTAGGCCTAGAGCCTCATACAGCGTGTACATGCGTGTGTGCATGGAATGGTGAGAGTGAGCACACTTCCTCATTTGTTGTCTGGGCTTCTAATCTATGGTCTACTGCAGTGTCTGCCTGCCCGTGTCTCTCTCTTAGTTTCTTGTCTTGTCTGCAGGTCTTTATTTCTATCCGTTTATGTTCCTGTCTGTCTCTCGTTATGATTTACATGATTTCTACCTTATATCTTTTAAAGTTAAAAGCAAAACTTGTTGCTCCGCGCCATGTAAGGGTATTGTTTGTTGGGTTGTTTGGTTTTGTGTGTGTATGTGTGTGTTTTTGTTGTTGGTTGTTTTTGTTTGTTTGTTGTTGTTGTTTGGGGTTTTTTTTTAGGGGGAATAGCAAGTAGGGAAAGAGGGAGGGCAAGTTGCATGAAACTCCAAAATGTTCAGTGCTCTCAGATGAATGCCATTATTTCACTCTTGAGCTGGAAACGCAAGAGAGCTAACTAACGCAATAGCAGGTCTGCACTTTCAGTTTACCCGGGAGATCATACAAACTATAAAAAAAAAAAAAAATTCTCTTTTCAAATACTAATCCCCCTCCCAGCCCCTATCTTGAAAGCTTACCAAGTCTGTTCGAGCTGACCTCCGTGGTGACCTGACCTGGTCAGAGGAGGCTTGACCTACAACTAGTACAGGTTTACTATACCCAGTACAGCAGAGGCTGTATACTGGTCAAGACAGAGGTGGAGGAGGAATGTGAAGAGGTCGGGGTGCAGGATTAGCAGCTAGCAGCCTTCAGTTCTGCAGACCTTCTGTCCAGCCTGAATTCACCGCCACTGTAATGGCTTTCTGTCGTCCCAGACTTGTCTGGAAAGTAAAGGAAAAAATGCGGGGATAAAACAGGGACGCTGGAGAGAGAAGGGGGAGGTAGAGGGGGGAGGGAGAGAGGGGATGGAGGGAGGGAGAGAGAGAGGGGGGAGGGAGAAGAGAGAGAGAGGGAGGGAGAGAGAGGAGAGGAGGGAGAGAGAGGAGAGAGAGAAGAGAGAGAGAGAGGGCAAGGCAAGGCAAATTCTTTTTATTTCGAGGATAATGAATAAGTACTCGTGTGCTTTTTTACATCTAGTCCCCGCCCTTATCAGGGATAAGATCGAGAGAGAGAGAGAGAGAGGAGGAGGAGGAGGAGGGAGAGAAGAGAGAGAGAGAGAGAGGATGCGAAGAGGAGAGAGAGAGAGAGGAGAGAGGAGAGGAGAGGGAGAGAGAGAGAGAGAGAGAGAGAGAGAGAGGAGGAGAGAGGGAGGGAGGGGGAGAGACAGAGAGAGAGAGGAGGATGGAGGGAGAGAGAAACAGAGAGAGAGAGAGAGAGACAGAGAGAGGAGGGAGGGGGGGGGGGGGGGAGGGTGAAAGGTCTTTGAGATTAGGAGCTGGAGGTCAGCGCTGTTGAGTTTCTTTTAATCACCTGACGTGCATCGCCCCCGACATGTTTGTTGGCTGTACTGTCTGGTATTGTTTTGTTGCCCAGGTTGAGACCGTTAGACAGACGTGTCACCCAGCACACAGGGGTAGTACAGGGAGGGAGGGATAGGGATTAGTGGGCTAGACTAGTACCGTGCGTTAGTCTTTCTACCCCAGCCCCGTCAGACTGTGGCCGAGACAGCTTTTAGTGGGGCAATTTTAGCGTCTTGTCTGTCTGAAGATAGGATTGGGTTGGGTTTTTTTTATGTTTTCTTGTTTTTTTATTTTTTGGTTTTGTTTGTTTTTAACGTAAGGATAATGGTATAAGCACTTGTGTGTTTTTTTTGCATCCATTCACTGTGTGTATGGGGATTTGTAAATTTTTGTATCCATTCCCACTCGCACACAAGGGCCTACTCTTTCGAAAAGCTGAACAGGTTTTAACATGTGCACAAGATGTTCTGCGTGAGCTCGTACACAGGACCTCGGTTTACAGTCTCATCCAAAGGACTTTTTGGGTAGAGTAAAGTCGGCACTGATGTTAATTAGAGGGGGAAATCCCTGAAACAGGTTTCGAACCCGGTCAGCAGATTGCAAGCCCAGTGCACAACACTCTTACCACCAGACCATCACTCCTCCTAGGGTGAGGTTGTGAGAGCGCTGGCTTGTGTGTTTTATTTATTTATCTTTTATTTTATTCTTTTATATCGAGCATAATGGAATAGCACTCTTGTGCTTTTTACATCGTCCCCGTGTGTATGCAGTTTTGTAAATGTCATCTGTTCCACGGCACACAATGGCCTACTCTTACGAAAAGCGGAACAGGATTTACTTGTGTCTGTCTGTGTGTATGTTACGTGTCGGGTATCATGTTCTGATACAAATATGAACAAAAAAATATTTATCGATCACCACCAGTGATGGAAAATCAAAGGAAAAAAAAACAAAGCAGAATTTAAAGAGTCGTTACCTGGAGGCGGGGTAGCTTAGTGGTCAGAGCATTGCACACGCGATCTGACGGCTCAGGATTGAGCCACTACCAAGGGCAATTTTCCCTTGCAGTTAATAGCAGTACCAACTGCACGTCCCCAGCAGACCTTTAGCATGAGATAAACCAAGGTCCCCTGTGCAAACGCAGCTAGAACCTCTTGCTCGCACGTTAGGCTAAAACCCCGTTTTGGAAGAACAGGTCATTGTGTGCTAGTAGGAACAGTTGACAAAATTTTGCACACTGGTTTTATATTTATATGTTTAGACATCATCCCCGAAGTCAGATTAGATTGTCAGCAAAACGATTGCAAATTGTCACCTTTGGTAAACTTCGGATCTCGAACTGAGGAACGAAGAAAAAAACCGTTCTTTGGTGGATTACAATTGTCAAGGTCATTGAGAGAGAGAGAGAGAGAGAGAGAGGAGGAGAGAGAGAGAGAGGAGAGAGAGAGAGAGAGAGAGGAGAGAGAGGAGAGACAGACAGAGAGAGGTGTGTGTGTGTGTGTGTGTGTGTGTGACATAGCGCAGGTCAAGAAGGATCAGAAGGATTAGCTGACTTCTTCCCCACTGGCAAGCAATTGTAGTGTCTGGTGTGTGTGTGTGTGTGTGTGTGTGTGTGTGTGTGTGAGTGTGTGTGTGTGTGCGTGCGCGTGCGCGTGTGTGTGCGTGTATGCATGTGCGTGTGTGAAGTGTATGTATGTGTATGTGTGCATGTGCATCCATGCATGTGTTTGTGGATTTTTTTTTTTATTCTTTTGTTTTGAGGATGAGGGAATAAGCAATCACATGGTTTTTTTGCATCTAGTCCCCATGTGTGTGTGTGTGTGTGTGTGTGGTGTGTGTGTGTGTGTGTGTGTGTGTGTGTGTGTGTGTGTGTGTGTGTGTGTGTGATCATGTGTGTAAAAATCAAGTCAACCTTTTTGAACAATGCATTTGCTTTTGTCATCATCAAACCATCTGTGTGTGTCTGTGCAAGTGCATGCGTGCTTGCTTGCGTGCGTAAATGTGTGTGTTTTCAGGAGCACACACACACATGCGTAGAAATACATGCACTCACGCATTGCGGCTGGGCTGGGTGTGCATGTGAATACGCAGGCACACACTCCTTCAGACACTTCAGTCCAGCCTTTAGTAACTGGTATCTCGGAAAAAAAAAAAGACAAGAGGCCCTTTCTCAAAACAGATTACAGCTGTTTTCTTAGTCTTACCTACCACCAGACTACTGCTGTCAGGGTCGCTAGAGAGAGAGAGAGAGAGGAGAGGGGAGAGAGAGAGAGAGAGAGAGAGAGAGAGAGAGAGGACAGACAGACAGACAGACAGACAGACAGACAGACAGACAGACAGACAGACAGACAGACAGACAGACAGACAGACAGACAGACAGAGACTTGCCTGCCAGACTACAATGTCAAAGTGGCTAGAGAGAGAGGGAAATAGGCAGGGATTTATTTTATTTATTCTTTTATATCGAGGATAACAGAATAAGCAATCATGTGCTTTTTTTCATCCGGTCCCGTGTGTATGCAGTTTTGTAAATATTGTCATCTGTTCCCCCCGGCACACGATGGCCTACTCTTACGAAAAGCGGAACAGGATTTAACGTGTGCGCAAGTGTTCTGCGTGCGTTCGCACACGGGGCCTCGGTTTAAAGTCTCATCCGAAGGACTTTTGGGGAGAGTGGAGTCAGCATGATGTTAACTCCAGGAAGAAATTTCCTCGACCGGACTCGAACCGGGTCTTCAAATTGCCAGCGCAATGTTCTGGCATCAATGGGATCAGAGAGAGAGGGGGGGGGGGGGCAGAGAAAGATAGAGAGATCTTTATTTTTGAAGGGTTGCAGCTTTATACATTTACAATGAGAGAGAAAGGGGGGCAGAGAGAGAGGGGGGGGGGAGAGCAGACAGGGGGAAGGAGAGAGAGGGGGGAGGGGAGGGAGGGAGGAGAGAGAGAGAGAGAGAGAGAGGAGAGAGAGAGAAGAGAGAGAGAGAGAGAGAGAGAGGAGAGAGAGAGGAGAGAGAGAGAGAGAGTGACATAGCTCAGGTCAAGAAGGATTAGCTGACTTCTTCCCCACTGGCAAGCAATTGTAGTGTCTGGTTGTGTGTGTGTGTGTGTGTGTGTGTGTGTGTGGTGTGTGTGTCGTGTGTGCTGTGTGTGTCTGTGTGTGTCTGTGTGTGTCTGTGTGTGTCTGTGTGTGTCTGTGTGTGTATGTGTCTGTGTCTGTGTGTCTGTGTCTGTGTGTCTGTGTGTCTGTGTCTGTGTCTGTGTCTCAGTGTGTGTGTGTATGTGTGTGTGTGTGTGTGCGCGCGTGTGTTTGTGTGTGACTGTGTCTGTGACTTTGTGTCTGTGACTGTGTCTGTGTGACTCTGTGTGTCTGTGTGTCTGTCTGTGAGTGCTCTGTGTGTATGTGTGTGTGCGCGCACATGCGTGCGTGAGAGTGCTCTGTGTGTGCGTGCGTGCGTGTGTCTGTGTCTGTGCCTCTGTGTAAATGATCTGTGTGTGTGTAGAGTGCTCTGAGTGTCTGTATCTGTGTCTATGTGTGTCTGTGTGCAGGTGCACATACATGCAAATGCGTTTGTGGGGAGGAGGGATAGTTATGCATTCAATGCATCCCTTCAAATACTTAAATCCAACTTTAATTTAGTAACCAGCAGTTTCAGCCTTTGGCTAATACAGTAACAAGGGACTGGGGGTGGCTGGTGGAGATAAACACTAGGAAGGTTGGGAAACACTGTTGTTCAAAACAGCTTACGTAAAGCTTTTCTTAGTTCAGGGTCAGTTTGAAGAGAGAGAGAGAGAGAGAGAGAGAGAGAGAGAGAGAGAGAGTAGAGAGAGAGAGAGAGAGAGAGAGAGAGAGAGAGAGAGAGAGAACTCGAAAGATTTATTCACAAAAAGGCTATTGTGATTTACAAGTAGAGGGTTGCCGAATTGCTTAGTATTTGGTGGGGGATAAAATCAACAAACAGTAACAAGAGAGAGAGAGAGAAGAGAGAGAGAGAGAGAGAGAGAGAGAGAGAGAGGAGAGGAGAGAGGAGAGAGAGAGGAGAGAGAGAGAGAGAGATGTTAAGCTAAAGCCAGCACCTAACTTAATCATGCCCCAGGTCATCATTTCAATGACCGTCTGTTTTTGTGGCGGGTTTGCCCTTCCGTGCCGCTTTAGAGTTGAAGGAACTAGTATGGCGCAGGTCAAGAACGGGATTATCTCCCTGCTTCCGGCAGTGCAGTTTCTTTCTTTCTTTCTTTTATTCTTTTATATGGAGAATAATGGTATAAGCACTCGTGTGCTTTTTTTTTTTTTTTTTACATCCAGTCCTCGTGTGTATGCAGTTTTGTCAATCTTAGTCATCTAATCCCACCGGCACGCAATGGCCTACTCTTACGAAAAGCGGAACAGGATTTAACGTGTGCGCAAGCTGTTCTGCGTGCATTCTCGGGGTAACTGAGTAAGTACAAAAACAAAATGCTTTTTCCTTTAAGCCTTGGCGGGTGGAGGGGGGGGGGAGACAGGTGGTGGAGAGGGGAAATAAACACTTCAAGGGATAAATATCCAAGCAAAGTGAATCATCAAAAAAGACACATTATAAAAGAGGCTTTAGAATAGAAACAAAGAAGACTAGAGTGAAAGAAAGAAAAATGGACAGACCAGAGAGAGAGAGAGAGTGTGTGTGTATGTGTGTGTGTGTGTGTGCGTGTGTGTGTGTGCGCGTGCGCGCGCGCGCGCGTATGTGTGAGAGAGAGATATAATGTGTATTTTTAAAAAATCTATATATATATATATATATATATAATGTACATTTATTGAGAGAGAGAGTGAGAGAGACACAGAGGAGAGAGAGGCAGAGAGAGACAGAGACACAGAGAGAGGCAGAGAGAGAGAGAGAGAGAGAGAGAGAGAGAGAGAGAGAGAGAGAGAGAGAGAGAGAGAGAGAGAGAGAGAGAGGTTAAAGACCCGAGTGTGTGTACCTCACCCCATCATCACCTTACCTCCACCCTGACACCCATCCCCCCCCACTTCCCTCCCTGATCTCACCGCCACCCCCCTCCCACCCCCATACACAAACACTAAGTAAACTATATTTACTTTAGCTTATACGTGACGTAAGTCTCTTCTCTCTCACCCACCTGCAATCAATACACCTTACTACAGTTTGT
>CM060345.1:30421901-30426901 GCA_030674155.1 Stramonita haemastoma
TCATCAGAAAGATTGGCACCCGACCAAGTGTATTCACTGTTGTCTCATCAGAAAGATTGGCACCCGACCAAGTGTATTCACTGTTGTCTCATCAGAAAGATTGGCACCCGACCAAGTGTATTCACTGTTGTCTCATCAGAAAGATTGGCACCCGACCAAGTGTATTCACTGTTGTCTCATCAGAAAGATTGACACCCAGACCACCACACGAGGTTTAAGGGATGGGGGAAAAGCTTTGGCACAAACAAGGATCGAACTCACCATGTCATTCTCTAGGCAGGTGCGTTATCCCTGGACCACACACGTTTTCCAGTTCAACACCTTGGGGGTCATCCAGAATTTGTAGCTTACCCTGACTCACTGGGCATAACTGACATGTTTATGCAGACCTTAGCACTTGCCCTACATCAATCACGGACAAAGCTTGTGGCATGACCCTGTAAGGTTAAGGTAAAGGTGTCCCATAACCTAAGCTGTCGTAGTGGAGCGAGGCATCAGAGACCTCAGCTTCTCAGAGAAATCCTCTGAAGTCAGAGCATAGGTAAGGTAAACAGGTAAAGGTGTTCCATAACCTAGGTGGTCGTAGGGAAGCAAGGCGTCAGAGACCTCAGCTTCTCTAGGAGCCAACATATTGAGGGCAGTGCGCATCTCCTCTCCCTCGCTGCTTTACCTTCCCTGACTCTGAAGAGTACACACAGGTGTCCCATAACCTAAGCGGTCGTAGGGGAGCGAGGCATCAGAGACCTCAGCGTCTCTTGGGGCCAGCATATTGAGGGCTGTGCCCATCTCCTCTCCCTCGCTGCTTTACCCTCCCGACCCTAAAGAGGGCAGGTACCCATTTACAGCTGGGTGAACTGGGGAATTGTACTAAAAATTTTCTTTTAATGTTTAAAAAAAAAAAAAAATTAAATGGGGGGACTGTACTGAAGCCAAGGCGCGCAAACGGTCACCCATCAGCTGGTAACCGGTGCTGCTCGACGCTGCTTGTGCCAGTTTCAAATGCTATCTATTCTATCTAGTCCTCTTTGTGCTCAGGTAGCACATAAGGCCTCGACTAGAGCCCGCCACTGATGTGGGTCGGCTGAAACACGCTCCAGACGGCCCCATGTCCAACCCTTTTCCTTCATCTCCCAGTTTCAAATGCTCAACAACATTCATTAATTTTCTCTCTTTATGTTGCAGTCTCTGCTGCCTCCTCGGGACGCCTCCCACCCTCCTCACGCAGTGATCTCCTGGGCGGTATCCCTTTCCCTGTGACGCAGTCCTCCTGCACGCAGCAGCGAACACTGGCACCTGGCCCCTCTCGGACGACGTGTTGAGGCCAGACTTTGTGCCGCCCAACGTGGACTTGAACCCCTGTGACATCAAGGACGGGGAGGTGTGCACCAGCCGCCGGGGGTTGCCTCCCAGTCCCATGACGGCGGAAAGCGCCGCCGCCAGGGGGCAGTGTCGCTTCATGGCCGCTTCCGGTAAGGGAGGCGACTGTCATCAGCAAGAGCAGATAACCGCGCGAGGTGCTGGTAGGGACGTTCCGCTGTCCTGGATGGATAGCTGAGAGTTGGAATGAATGAATGAATGATAATTGGCTGGAATAAATGAATGAATTTGGTTGGAATAAATGAACGAAATGGCTGGAATAAATGAACGAAATTGGCTGGAATAAATGAAAGAAATTTGGCTGGAATAAGTGAACGACATCGGTTGGAATAAATGAACGAAATTGGATGGAATAATGAACGAAACTTGGATGGAATAAATGAACTAAACTTGCTGGAATAAATGAAAGAAATTTGGCTGGAATAAATGAACGAAATTGGCTAGAATAATGAACGAATTTGGCTGGAATGAATGACTAAAAACTGACTCGTCACGGCAGATCAGTGGTGATATGCTGTACTGTAAAGTTGAAAAGACTGCATGCATAAAGCACCGATAACGCATCAGGAGTCTTTTTGTGCCTTTCAGCTTGAGAACTCAGAAATGTATGGCTTGTTTTGTGGCGTGTCCCTCCGTGCCCACCTCAAGTCTTCAGCTGCAACACAGGTCACGGGGTGCAAGTCAACAGACTGCCGCTTGTTATGAAACCAGACTTGTTTCAGAAGTGTGAAATCACCCCACCTACCGTTAGAAACCAAACCTGTATCAGAAGGAGCATGAAAACACACACGCACGCACGACACGCACGCACGCACGCACGCACGCACGCACGCACGCACGCACGCACGCACGCACACACACACACACACACACACACACCACCACACACACACACCCTATTGTTAGAAAACCAGACGTGTTTCAGAAGAAGTGTAAAATCACCCTCCACCCTACTGCTGTCTTTATTTGTGTGTTATCTTCATCATCATAGACTTTATCTTTCTGCTCCTGTGCCCGCTAAATGAGGCACTAACTCTGAAAGAGGATCTGGCCTGACTGACCCCTCTCACCCCAGTGGCCAAGAAGCTCTATGGAGACTAGGAGGACCTGCAGTGTACTGCTGCCTTCATCACAGAGACTGAGCTGTCCATCTGACAAAACGCAAAGAAAAAAAAAAAAAAAAAGTTCATCTTCTTGCGTGTTCTTTTTTTTTTTTTTGTCCCTTTTGTTTTCTCTTGTTCTTCTCCCTTTCCTTTTCCAGAAATGTTCTCCTTTCTTCCCTTTCACTGCACAATATGATGTAGCTCTTTCTTTCTTTCAATCTTGCATTTTTACTCTCATTTTTCTTTGCCAATCATGTTCAGGTTTTTGTTTTTTTCTTTATTACTTCTTTTGTCTCATACTTCTGTTTAGTGTTTACAGTTCCCTTTTTTTCCCTGAAGTATACTGTACAGTCATCTTGAAGCGGATCTCATTGTATGTAGTCTCCTGCAAGTGTCTTTGACAACCTGCGAAAACTTGCATGCCAGTCCCCTAATATGGTATCAGCTTGTTGTTGTTTTTCTATAACTAAGACACCATTGTTAGATGCTCTAGTGAAGTTTCTGGAAGTGTTTTTTTCTTACAGAATCTTTGGTTTTCCTTTTAGTGGAGGTTTTTTTTTTCATGTGACTTCTTTTTTGTGGTTCTCGTGACTTCTTTTTTTTTTTTGTGTGTTTTTCTTGTGACTTCTCTTTGTGTTTCTTATGACTGTGATTTTTTTTTATAGTGTTTCTCAGGTATTTCTCTTTGGTGTTTCTTGTGTCATTTGTTTTGGTTTCTCAGGTGACTTCTCTTCGTGTTTCTCAGGTGACTTATTGTTGTGTTTCCCAGATGACTTCTCTTGGTGTTTCCCAGATGACTTCTCTTTGTGTTTCCCAGGTGACTTCTCCGTGTTTTTTGTGTGATTTTGTTTCGGTTTTCTAGGTGACTTCTTTTTTGTGTTTCTCAGTGACTTCTCTCTGTGTTTCTCAGGTGATTCTCTCTGTGTTTCTCAGGTGACTTCTCTCTGTGTTTCTCAGGTGACTTCTCTCTTGTGTTTCTAGTGACTTCTTCTGTGTTTTCATGGTGACTTCTCTCTGTGTTTCTCAGGTGACTTCTTCTTGTTTTCTCAGGTGACTTATCTTTGTGTTTCTCAGGTGACTTTCTCTGTGTTTCTCAGGTGACTTCTCTCTGTGTTTCTCAGTGACTTCTCTCTGTGTTTCTCAGGTGACTTCTCTCTGTGTTTCCCAGGTGACTTCTCTTTGTGTTTCTCAGGTGACTTCTGTATGTGTTTTCCTTCTACCTGCCCAAGAAAGCTTCATAGAACCTGCCCTGTGCTGTAGGAACAAGATGTTGATGCTAAACTTGAGGGTGTAGGTCAGAGATGTCAACAGGTAGCTTCCTATGAATGATGTGGATACTCACCAGCAGAGAAAAGAAGCACATGATCTGTCAGCATGGTGGCAAGCTGATACGCGATCTCCATGGGTTCAGTCCCTTTATTCAGACTGATTATCTCCCGTCTTGATTCCAGTTGCTATATTTGGTGGTTTTGTTGTTGTTGTTTTCGTTTGCTTTTTTTTGTTGCTTTTTTTTTTTTTTTTTTTTTTTTTACATCTTGAAAAGAAATTGATGCGGGTACAGATCACTTTAAAAAACATATATATATATAAAGAATGCTGACGAAAACACATCCATTGTTGATATTTTTTGGTAAAATTTTTACATACATATGAATTTTTTATTTTGTGACTATTGTTTATATGAGTACAATTCTATGAGGGTAATAGACACGGAGTCGGGTCACCAGAAAGTCTTTTGTCATAAAATCTGGTCTCATTTTCGTAGGTTACATTGTGACGCCTGTCTCTCCAGTATATGTCTACGATTGGCGTGAACTCTAGACGTTGTTTTTACTCGTGATCCTGTAACGAACATGTGGAGGTGCTCTGTCCATGAAGGCATCATCAAAAACCAAATGATCTCTTGTGTCCCAGACTGTGGAATCACTGCTTACTGTGTGTTCACCGGTGTTATGAATGTAGATGTATCCACTACCCAGGACTGCTGCAAAGAATGTTGTCATTATGTCTTTGTGTTTGATTATGATCTGTTAGCATGAAAAGGAATCTTCAATCTGATTTTAAACAACTGAAGCAGTAATTCTGAAAAAATTTCAAATTGTAATTATGTTAACCAAAAAAAAAAAAAAAAGGTTTCAAAACGACTGCCTTGGTTACATCATGATAACTAAAAGGTGTAAAAAAGGGAAAGAAAAAAGTTATTTAAAACAAATACACACACACACACACACACACACACACACACACACACACACACACACACACACACACACACACACACACTGTGTGATATTCAAAGTTGTGTGTAAAATCTCACGTTGAAAAAAAAAAAAAAAAATGTCCAATTTTAAAAAGAAGTACAGCAAGGCTCTATGCTTTCTTCCCATGACTGGTATTCCACAGGTCCTGAAAACCTCCACACGTCTTTTTTTTTTTCCTTAAAAAAAAAAATGTAAGGGCCTTTTCCATTGGGTTAAAAAGTGCTGGAAAAACCCCACTGGCCAAGCAACCCTGGAAAAA
>CM060345.1:30431901-30489401 GCA_030674155.1 Stramonita haemastoma
TCATAAAAGAATAAAGAAAGAAAGAAAGAAAGAAAGAAATGTTGAAGAGGTATTCAATTAATGGACCTGATCACATCAACATTATACTCCAATAAAACATTTTTTTTTTAATCATGTGAACTACTGTTTTAAAACATGATTGATATGTCTATGATACATATCTGATGTATGTTCTCTGTGATTATTTTGATTTATTATGCATAGATATATTTGATGATACAACGTACTTTTAAAAAACCAGTAGCACCCAAAAATAATTCTGTCCATCATTGATAATTTTGCACTCTTGTTTTTTCAGCATGATTATCTGATAATTATGTGCAAAATGTGCACCTAGTGTAAATTTGTGTATGTTTCATAACAGTGTTGAGTGTGTGTGTGTGTGTGTTGGCTCGTTTGATTTATGACAAAAAATAATCTTATAAAAAGATGAAAGTATCATCAGTACTTATGAATATGATTTTAATCATAATTTGAGCTCTTTTTCACCTGTACTACTTGATATGTCAAAACATGCACCTGATGTGTTCACTTAATGTCTAAATACCAATGCACTGGACAATACAAAATGCGTAAGTGTGCCTGCGTGGGTGTGTGTGAGACAGAGAAAGAGAGAGAGAGAGAGGCCACACACACACACACACACACACACACACACACACACACACACACACACACACACACAGATAGAGCACATAGAAACAAGTATGCATGCACTCATACATATGTGTCAGCATGTGTGTGTGTGTGTGCATGCTTAACAATAAGAGAGAAAACACATGACACACATATAAAAAAAAAATCAGACACAGAGAGAAAGAAGAGATATCAGAAAGATGGAGAGAATAACATAACACTAATACAGAAAGAAAACTTCCATCCCTTACATAGATCTACCCCCAACATCTGCAAGTTTGTTTTTGAACCTCAAGTAATTTTTACAGTAAATTCTCTCCAGCTCACTTTCATAAACACGTACACATCACAACTGACCAAATTGTATGAACACTTCTTATTTATTTGGGACATTGTTGATTTGGTTTATGTTGTTTGTGTTGTGTTTTGGACAGTTTTCATGGCTATGCATACATTCAACACCACTCACCGCAACAAACCATATGAAAAGATGAAAGAGAGATCAAGCAAGACCAGATATAATTTTTTTTAAGGTTTTGTTAATCATATTTAGTTATTTTAAAACCAGAGAGATATTAGCATCATAATATTGGCAATAAAACTGTTTTGGAGGGAATCAATTTTAAAATATCAAAAAACAATCCCCCCCCCCCCCCCAACAAAACACTACATACACATAAATTCATTAACATGAGAAAATAATACAACTTAGGACCAAGTGAAACAGAAATGACATTAAATTTACAGATGTTTTATTTTTGCAGAAATAATTTCAGACAGGGTGGCAAAAACAAAAAAATGCTGTGAAAAGCAAAGACAATTTTGACTGTGTATGCATATATTATATACCTGCAAGTGTTAATGGTTATGTGCCTGCTTGTGTGTGTGTGTGTGCGTGTGCGTGTGTGTGTGTAATTATATGCATGCAGTAACCTACATATGCTTTGTATGTCCTCATTTACATGTGTATCATGCATGTGTGTTAACATATCTTTGTACGAATAAAACAGTGGCAATAACTATGCATTTAGAATTTAAAGAAAAGGTTTACCAGTCTTCCAAACGCACATGCAAACATTGCTGAATACTGATAACAAAAAAGATTTTTTCTTACTCATAATTTTTATATAAAAATACTGATGCACACACAGTATTTCAAATTCAGAAGAAAAAAAAGTGGATTTTCAATTTAAACCCGATTTACTGCTGACTTTTAAGAAGCTAAAGGATTACAATCTCAACCTTGTGGAAAATATACTGAAGATTAACAAGGACATAAAAAATCCCACAAACAAATATTTTTTGTATTTTGTTTTATGATGATAATTCGATGGATCTGTCAACTTGGGCTGAATTGATTAAATATATGGGAACAAATCTTTGAAAAGGTCTTGATGAAAAAAAAGGTAAATGAAAACGAATTGCTTATATATTCAGAGTACCATCTGGAAACATAATTTTGACTTTGTGACTATGTCTGACTTCCTCATCTGCAACGCAAGGTTAATCAATTGTAGGATTCTTACATATCAAAAGGTAAAGGTGTCCCATAACCTAGGCGGTTGTAGGAGAGTAAGGCGTCAGAGACCTCAGCTTCTCTAGGGGCCAGCATATTGAGGGCAGTGCCCATCTCCTCTCCCTCGCTGCTTTACCTCCCCCTGACCCTAAAGAGGGCAGGTACCCATTTACAGCTGGGTGAACTGGGGGACTGTACTGAACCCAAGGTGTTCAAATGGTCACCCATCCAACTGGTAACCATGCTTGATGCTGCTTAACTTGACATGAGGAAAGCAAGCGCTCTGACCACTTAGTTATCACGCACCCTTCTTACATGTGCAATGTGTATATATATATATATAATATATATATATATATATATTCATACACATGCAACTGTTTTCTTATATATATCCAACTGTTTAAAATCCCACCATTAAAGGTAACTGCATTCCATCATTGGGGATGTCTTTGACAGCTGAGAAGCACATACTGTTAATACAGCATACTGCCTGAAGCACAAATGTGTGTGTGTGTGTGTGTGTGTGTGTGTGTGTGTGTGTGAGTGTGTGTGTGTGTGTGTGGTGTGTGTGTGTGTGTGTGTAAATCTGAAGACTGAAGGTCCCTCTATCAATAATGTGAAAGCCACATAGTGAACAGCAAGCATGGTCATAGCTGACAGTTTGTTTATTCAATTCTCAATGTGTACAACTGTTTTCTTCTTTACAAACCTTCATGTTTCTTTTTTACCCCCTCTGTATTCACTGGGGCACCTCTCTCTGATTTGGATTCAGGAATCAAAGCACTGCCACAGAGAAGGAATGACTGATCATTCTTTAACCCTCTTAGTCCCAAACTGGGATTTGCCCGGATTGAATAACAGCCCCCCCCCCCCCTCTCCCGAACTGGGATTTACACACAGTTTTCCATCAGGCTGTGACCATCACTAATTGCTACCACATGTCAAAACTCTATCAGGCCAGAGGTACAAAGCCTGCTGTGAGTCTGGAAGTAATTATAGCTGCTGGTATGTATTTAGGAGGAAAAGGTGAAGGAGCATGTGTGCCTGATTTTGTGATGGAATGTGAAATCTAGGGGCAATTTGTGTTCAGATAATCCACATGCAACAGGGTTAAAGAAAATGTTCAAACATGAATGTGAATTAGGTTATGGAGAAACTTACACACCATAGTCATATGTAGACAAAAGTTGAACCAACCACAAGTTGAAACATAATCTCAAGCAATTCATACAAATTTTGTTAATCTCTGCATATCTTTTGTTTTGTTTTGTTTTATTTCTGACTTGTTTGTTTGTGACTACAGTTATGCAGTGGTTGTTTGAATAGACATGGTGGTGTGAACAGAATGCAGTTTGGCACAGTGGTAGAATGAAGAATAATACTTAATGTAGAGGATAACAACAACAAAAAATCTCATCTGTGAATGGAAGGATCGAGGGTTGAAAGGTTGTGATTAAAAAAAAAAAAACCACCACAGGCAGTTAGTCAGTCACTGGGATTAAAAGCAGCCATCTAAGGGTTGTGGATTCAAATCCCATCAGGGGCAAGACTTTTCCAGGGGATGTAGCCAGCTATTCCCCAACTTAACCCTTTCGCTGCTATCATACTTTGCTCAGGCACATGCTGGACGAAACAGAGAGCGTTGAATCATGATAAACAGTGATTGTGAAGTGAGCATTGCTAGTGGCGGCTTCTATGACGAATGCTGTTCATCAACAGAGCAGTAAAGAGGTTAAAAGTAAAACTGTATGAGTGACACTCAAATATTGGGACCAATGTGCACATGTAAGCATTTCTTGGGTCTGGTTCATACTGGGCTACTGTCACATGAACAGAAGTGCACAGGACAGTTTCTTCATCATACTCTAGCTGGAGGACTTCTATAGCATAGCCAACACATCTTCATCCTCTCTCAATCTGGTCATGTTTTTTCTTCTCAATAGTATTGCTGTGGCAGTGGCTTGTGTTCTCATGGGTGATCCTAGTTTGTGTTTCTATATAGCCAACACATCTTCCTCCTCTCTGAATCTGCTCATTTTTTTCTTGTTGTTGTTGTTAGTGTTGCTGAGGCAGTGGACTGTGTTCTCGTGGTGATCCTAGTTTGGGTTTCTGACTGCTTCCGTGCCTATGGTGAGTTCTTGTCACAGACTTTAGGAAGGGACATGAAGAGCTTCAGGAAAAAAACTATCATCCTTCAAGGGACACAGTTTTTATCACCATAGCATCCCAACATTGTCCTTTACCCATGGTCAGTTTTGATTCCACAACACCACTATGACTGTGGTCAGTAAAGGGGGGATGGATAAAAAATATATATACTGTTTTAAATCACACCATTAAAGGAAACTGCATTCCATCTTCGGGGATGTGTTTGACAGCCAAGACATACATACTGTTAACACAGCACACTGCCTGAAGCACAAATTGTGTGTGTGTGTGTGTGTGTGTGTAAATCTGAAGACTGATGAAGGTCCCTCTACAATAAAGCCACCTATAATATAGAGAGAGACTGAGACAGAGAAGAGAGAGAAACAGAGACAGAGAGAGGTGGTGTTTTGTGGTTACTGTATGCCGGTACTAGCCAGACACTCTGAACACAACCACAGTGACCCAGTGGCAGTGCTAGGCCTCCTCTGGGCTGGTGTCCTGAGGACAACTAAACACTGAGATAGCTCTGTGTCCAATTCAAACTCAGGCAGTACAGTAAGTAGACTGAGCCTGGGATGGCGGCTTTTGTGGTGACAGCACAATGACCCACATAGGAACAATAGCACTGATGCACTTATGAAGAAAAAATCTTAAACTTTTTTTTTTAAATCCACCCAAACCAAAACCAAAAAAAAAGACCCCCCACCCCTCCCCTCCACCACAGCTAAGTGGTTTAGAACAAAACCAAAAAAAAAGTGGTTTAGAATCTCATGCATCACAGTTAATGAAGTAGCAGGATCAACTCTTGGAAGGGGCCTGGTGGCTTAATTAAATAAGGGGGGGGGGGGGGGGGGGCGGGATAGCCTAGCAGTCAGAACATTGCACTTGCAATTTGACAACCCGGGTTCGATTCCCGTTGAGGAGATTTTTCTCATGGATGTTAACATCAGTGCTGACTCCACTCTCCCCTAAAGTTTTTTGGATGAGACTATAAACCGAGGCCCTGTGTGTGAACGCACGCAGAACATCTTGCACAAACGTTGAATCCTGTTCCGCTTTTCTTAAGAGTAGGCCATCATGTGCCGGTGGGAACAGATGACATTTACAAAACTGCATACACATGGGGACTGGACGTAAAAAAGCACAAGAGTGCTTATTCCATTATCCCGATATAAAAAATAAAATAAAATAAATATTGGAGGCTGTCAGTTTTTCCTTCCCTATGTGTGTACAACTTTAAAACTGCCCCACTCTCCCTCTCCCCATGTGTACAAGGAAAAAATCCAGATGATGTATGAAATCCACCCCACCCCCCTCCCCAATCACAATCAGCTGCACAGAGCGATAAAAAACACACAACACCAATTGTACATTGGAAAAAACATGTTATGACATCTCTCTACTGGAAAACATTAGTCACTCCTCATTGGAAAATATATTAGTCAGCCTTTATTCTCAATGCAAGGAACCACACACGATGGAAACAATACTAGTTCAATCAGAACAAAACAAAACATGACCAAAAAATAAATGTCTCATTCTCTCTTTTTTTTGTATATAATGTATGCTACAATACAGTTCACACATATCCAATCATAATGAACAATACTTACATCACCACATTTTCCTTCCACTTTTAGTCATGAGTTTCCATACACACATCTTTCTCTTTTTTCTTTTCTTTTTTTCTAACATACACACATCTCATTCTTTTTTCTCACATACACACATCTCGTTCAACGTATATTGTCCTGTTCAAGTTCTCACAGGTTCAATCATATTCACAATTAAGAGTAGTGTGTGCTTGCACACATATGTAGACAAACTTGCATGCACGCACACACACACACACACACATTTAGTATAAACATACACACACTCTTACATTCCCACTCCCTTCCAAATACAGTTATACCCAAGTGAGCACTCACATACACACAAGCAACAACCACCACCAACAACAACAACCATTTGTCATTAAACATAAAAACAGATCTTGGGATCGGACAGATTGCAAAGAAAATGGACGTTTATGTACATCAACAGTTTGATACTGAAATGGAGAAGTGGGTTAAAGGGCGGTCACTATCCCATACCTCTGATATGAACATAGTCATCTCCCCTCAATAATGCTTTACTGCCTAGTAGACTAACATCGTATCCCGTTACACAACCAGAAATGTGTCATATGCAGATGGCATATGTCAAATTTTCAATCACAAAACAACACAAAATTCAATAATATGCATGTCAATTGGCATTACCCAAAAAAACCAAAATTTAAAAATAATATGATAAAATAGTTTTTAAAAAAAAATAATAAAATCTAAAACCATTAAAAAAACCAAACAACCCCTGGTTGTACAATTATTTCCAAAACATTAAAAAAAAAATCCCTTTTTTGTCAATTTTATGCAAAAGTGTAATGTACACACAACAAACAGTGAAACATCTACTGTTGTTCAGTTTTCATCATCAAGATCGGCAACAAAACAAAAAACAACAACAAAAGAAGTATACCACAACACAACAAAACAAAATCTCCCATATAATAAAGAAAGTACCGACACCCCCATCCCACTTACATCTCCTCCCCTTTTTCTTTTCCAATACATATCATACAAAATTCATGACAACAAAAAAAACGTTTCTGCTGTCCCCCTCCTTCTCGTCATGATGTACCTAAAAAAACCACCCCCATGTTGGTTTCTATTCACCCTTTCTCTTCTCTTCTCCAAACACTTTCTACGATTCAATTTCCCCCTACCCTCCCATCTCCTCTCCTGCCCGCTTCCTCCCCTCCCCTTACCCCCCTCCCCTTCCCCTTCACTCCCTTCTCTTCCCCTGACCACTTCCTCCTCTTCCCTCCCCCCCCTCCCCTACCCTCTCCACCCCCACCTCTCCTCCCTGCCCGCTTCCTTCCCTCCCCTCACCCACCTTCCCCCCCCTCCACCCCTACCCGGCCCCACCCCACCCCACCCCCCTTCACTTCCCTGCCCCCCTTTGACCTCTTCCCCCAGCTGTCTCATTCTTTCGCAGGTCCTGGTCCATCTTGTGGGAGACCAGGAACCCCCCCCCCCCAAAAAAAAAAAACCCAACAAAACCAACACGCTCTCCACTTGAGTGTCAGTGGGGCCTGCCCACCTGGGAGTCAGAGTTGTAGCGCTGACGCTTGAAGTTCTGTCGGTTGGGCCGCATCAGCTCCTGGATGTGCTGCACGATCAGGTCGATGGCCACTGAAACCACAGAACGTCACAGCGTCAAAGAAAAATCCACACCCCAAAAAAAGTCAGATGCAGCTACTTCGAATTAACCCTCTTAGACCCGTTAGGATTGCTCCCCCCCCCAAGTCCCGATCGATTTCAGATTACACAGTAATTCAAAGAATATGTTACACATCAAGACGACCGCCCAACCCTCAAACCCACGCTACACAGGATCGTGACATGGAAAAGTCTTGTTGCGTCTCCTCAGCCCCGTCTTTGACATGACGATGAGTGAGTGAGTAGTTCCATAACCTGTGACCATCACTAATTGCTACCACAATGTCAAAGTCTATCAAGCCAGAAGGAGAAACCCTGTGAGGTCTGGAAGTAATTCTAGCTGCTGGTTGTACTTGAAGGAGGAGAAGGCAGCCAGCATGTGTGCCTGACCTGATTTTGTGATGGAATGCGAAATCTAGGGGCAGTTTGTGTTCAGAGACACCGAATGCAAGAGGGTTAACTCTTACAGTACTGAATATATGCTGACAATTACTTCCCCTATCCTGAATTTCTGCCCCGGCCCTCTCCCCTTCAGTCCTGTCAGCCGATTTTCCGGTGATAACAGTACCAGAGGAGGGTTTGTTTATAGTGATCCGTCAATTCAGGGTTCATACAGACTTGGTGGAACAAAATTTAGGGCTTTTTAGGGCCTTTTAATCCAAATTCAGGGCCTAGCTGCGGGGTACAAATGTATAAATATCAACCTAAATACACCTTTCCTTACACACACACACACACACATATATATACGCGCACCTTGGCTACAGTACAGTCCCCCCACCAGCTGTAAATGGGTACCTGCCCTCTTTAAGGTCAGGGAAGGTAAAGCAGCGAGGGAGAGGAGATGGGCGCCGCCCTCAACATGCTGGCCCCTAGAGAAGATGAGGTCTCTGATGCCTCACTCCCCTATGACGGCGCATAGCCTATGGTCAGACACATTGACGCTACACATTTGAAGCCGTTCATCGGTCGAGAATTTCCCTAGTAACATCATCTGACTCCACTCTTCAAAATCATCGTAGCAACTTAAAGCCGTAACGCCGCAACACTGCGCACACTAATCCTTCCCTTCTAATAGCATGTGCCTGGACTACAATTAAAACTGCATACACCGACCGTAAAAAGCACATGATGTTTTTTCCAAATAAAAGATAAAAAGATAAAGAAAGACCCCTAGTTGACACTTACTACCTTCTAGCACTTACCATTGCCTTGAATAACTCACACTTCTTGGTCTGAGGAGCAACAACAACAAAAATAATTATGGAACCTTGTCTTCACAACATGCGCAACATTTTCATGTCAGTTTTTGTTCACAACGCACATAATATAAGATACCTCAAATAAAAGTGCAATGTCATTGTAAATAAGCAGGAAGCAAAGATGCTGCAAATAAATAGAAAGAGAGACTGGGTGAATCAGAAAGTGAAACTCTGTGTGTGTGTGTGTGTGTGTGTGTGTGTGTGTGTGTGTGTGTGTGTGTGTGTGTGTGTGTGTGAAGTGTGAGTGTGCGTGGTGCGTGCGTGTGTGCCGCTGTGTGTGTGCATGTGCATGCATGATGCGTGTGAGTTGCATGTGTGACCATGCACCAGACAGAGCTAAGGGAACTGCACAGACAGAACAAAGGGAACTAACTGATACAGAAAGGAACAAGAGAACAGACAGAAAAGGAACTAACTGACAGTAGAACAAAGGGAACTAACTGCACTGACAGAGCAAGGGAACTGCACAGACGAGCAAATTGTGCTCGCAATTTGACGACCCAGGTTCGATTTCCATTCGAGGGGATTCTCTCCTGAGTTAACATCAGTGCTGACTCCACTCTCCCCAAAAGTCCTTTGGATGAGACATTAAAACAAGACCCCGTGTAAAAACACTCAAGAACATCTTGCGCACACATCAAATCCTGTTCCGCTTTTCATAAAGAGTTGGCCATTGTGTGCCGGTGGGAACAGATGACATTTAAAAACTGCATAACATGGGGACTGGATCGTAAAAAAGCACAAATGCTTATTCCATTATCCTCGATATACAAAAAATAAATAGATAAGGGAACTGCACAGAACAAAGGGAACTGCAGAGACAGAGGGAAGGGAGCTAACTGCACAAACAGAACAAAGGGAACTAACTATGCACAGAGCAAAGGGAACTACAGAGTGAAGGGAGCTAACTGCACAGAACTAATGGGAGCTAACTGCACAGAGAGAGAGCAAAGGGAGCTAACTGCCCAGACAGAGCAAAGGGAGCTCACCGGCAGGCAGAACTCCTCAAAGGCGGGTTTCACCAGGCTGGTGTACTGGTTCAGGATCTTCTCCAGGTTCCTGCCTCTTTCTTGGATGTCACGCAGCACTGTGTGCACACACACACACATGCACAATTTTCATAAATTAAAAAATACAATAAACACAAACACAAACACACACACACACACACACACACAAGAAAATAGCCAAGCACAAAGGTGTGCTACTGAAGAAAAAAGAAAGAAGAAAAGATGGGTGTTAACCCTCTTAGTCCCGAACCAGGATTTGCCGGGATTAATCATTCCCTCCCCTGAATCCCGAACCGGGATTTGCTGGGATTTATACACAGTAGTTTTCCATCATGCAGTGACCTCCACTGATCGCTACCATATGTCAAAGCTCTATCAGGCTAGAGGCACAGAGCCTGCTGTGAGTCTGGAAGTAATTATAGCTGCTGGTATGTACTTAGAAGGAGGAAAAGGCAAGCAAGCATGTGTGCCTGACCTGGTATCATGATGGAATGCGAAATCTAGGGGCACTTTGTGTTCAGAGAATCCAAATGCAGGAGGGTTAATGAACCGAAAATAAAATATAGAAAAATTTTTTTTTTTTAAAGGGTTAATGAACCAATATGTGCCAAAGTATAAAAGAGATGCCAGGCTCAGATATACATTTTTTCATTCCTCTGCTACAGCTCTGAGGTTCACCAATGGTGAAATTTTGTGCATACTGCTGCATTCTGTTTTTGAGGGTTTATGCTAGGTATGTTTGTATTTCCGTAACCCACCAAATACTGACATGAATGACAGACTAGAATCTTTGACATGCATACTTGATCTTCTGCGTATGTATATATACACGAAGGGAATTAAGGCACTGGCAGGTCTGTACATGAAGCTGACATGGGAGAATGTTAAAATGCCCAAACTTAATTCACTACGCTGAGCCATGTCTGGTGTCTAAGTGTGTATTGCTTTAAAAAAATGCTTTTTGCCAACACGTTAGCAAGATGCTTCTCTTTTGGCCACCTTGAATAGACTGCGTAGTGCCTGGTCTTCTCATGTGCTTGTCACTCTGCAGGAGGTCTGCCTGCTGGCCTTGGCCTACACATTCCAACTTCAAGCCAGCTCATTATAAAGTTTGTCAAATAAACCATGCCAAGTCATGATGTTGGCCAGATTTTTCCCATCATCCTCTGAACCCATGAGTGCGAAGGCTTTAGGATAGAACTAAGTCATGCTGTGCTAACAAAGTTTAACCCCTGTGATATCCCACCGGAAACACAAGAGAGTTAATTCCCAACAAAATCATAGGCACACAGTGTTGACAAACCAACACACACACACAACACCAACACACACACACACACACACACACACCACACACGCACACACACACACACACACACACAGGTATGTGGATCATGGTCTGGTGATCTAGAGGTAACATACCTGCCTAGAAAGCAAAAAGTCCAGGTTTAATTAAAATGTGTGGTGGTTCAATCCCCATTTTTGCCCAAAACTTTTACCTCCATCCATTAGACTAAACCATGATTGGTGGTCTGGGTGCTAGTCTTTTAGATAAGATGATAAACTCAAGTCCCATGTCTAACACACATTTGGTACATATAGAAGAACCCACAGCAACAAGACAGTTGTCCCTGGGAAAACTCTGTAGGAAAAAAGCCACTGTGATAGACAAAACAAATATACATGCAATCAGGAAAAAAAAAAAAAAAAAAGGTGGCGCTGCTCTTGTGGCCACATGCTCTACCAAGGGGGAGAGCAGTCCGAATTTCACCAAAAAATTCTGCAGTGGCTTCTTGTTCTTCTCTCATTCACTTTACACTGTCAGATGTGTCTGGGAAAAATAATGGCATGTCCTTTCCAGTTCCTCTGGCCGTACAGCTTGGTCTGTAGGGTTACCTCTGTTTGGCCACACTTTCTTCCTCAGGTTGCTGAATAGCGTGCACCTCTGAAGGATGTTTTTGTCGGTCTGGTTTTCTTTACCACAGGCACACAGGGGTAAAGGAGCAAGTTTCAGCTTTGTTGCAGCGACTTAAAAGTGGATTACACTACAACACAATCCACACACACATTCCCCCCCATGCACACCACAAAAACCTGTTACTACCACCACCACCATGACCACCAAAGATCCCCTCCCCTTCCTCTCCATCCCTACACCAAACCTCAGCGCGAGAGGTGGTGTCGGGGTCGGTGTCGACGAAGAGCTTACCACCACCACCACCACCCACCACCACCAACCACCCCCCAACAACCACCACAAGAACTCCCCTCCCCTCCCCTCCCTACCCCTCCCCCCCTTCCCTACTCCTCCAAACCTCGGCGCGAGAGGCGTGTGTCGGGGTCTGTGTCGACGAAGAGTTTCATGTGGAACATGTTGCGCAGCTCGGGAAGTAGAACACCAGGATGCCCTCTAGCAGCACCACGTCCGCAGGGTAGACAACCTGCCCTGTGTTCTCCCTGCATTGCACAGAAACCAGTCTGTGGTGGTGCAGTGGTCACAAACACAGGGGGGAAGAGAAAAAGAAACAAACCAAAGCCCACCACTTGATGAATTAGGCATGAGATGTTTGGGGGGTGTTGGGGGGGGAGGGAGCGAAAAACAAAATGAACGAGTACAACAAAAAAAAAAAAAAAAAAAAACAGAAAAGAAAAAAGAACGAACAGACATTTCTAAGCGTGTTACGCACTCCACAACACAGACGAAAGCCACGCTGCTAGGAGAAAATAAAAAACCAATTCTAGTGAGGAGGGGTCGGAATTATCAGGTTTTGTGTTCTGATTTTGGGGTTTTTTGTTTGTTTGTTGTTTTGTTTGTTTGTTTTTTTTTTTTTTTTTTTTTTTTTTGGGGGGGGGGGCTTGTTCTAAATATGCGTAACGAATACATTAATTTGACTTAAGGCATATTGATACAGTTACAAAAATGTGTGTATGCAAGCATGAGAGTTGAGAACAAAGGCACACATATACACACACACACACACACACACACACACACACACACACACTCACACAGCACACACACAACAACACCACGCACGCAACACACTCTCAGCAAACCTATTCTTACTATACACATACACATGCGCGCACACACAACACAAACACACTATACACAAACAAATTCCACAGACAGACAGATTTAATAAAAAGTCCTTTTCCTTGAACTTTTCTTTTAGCACTTCTTAAAAAGATAATCATTTATTATCATTTCTATTTTGTACAACACATAAGCTGTCTCAGTGCCCACTTATACTGACTCTTAAACACACACTCCAGGGTAGTGAAGACCAAAGGATGCTAATGCTATACCAGCAGGCTCTATACCTGATATATTTTGACATCGATAACAATAAGCAGCGTCGAGTGTGGTTACCAGTTGGATGGATGACTGTTTGTGCGCCTTGGCTTCAGTAGAGTCCCCCCAGTTCACCCAGCTGTAAATGGGTACCTGCCCTTTTTAGGGTCAGGGAAGGTAAAGCAGCGAGGGAGAGGAGATGGGCGCCGCCCTCAATATGCTGGCCCCTAGATAAGCTGAGGTCTCTGACATCTTGCTCCCCTACAACCGCCTAGGTTATGGGACACCTTTACCTTTTACTTTAATTACACAGAAAGCTAAATCCATTTTGTTCTCGCCCAAACCAACTAGAACGTTTGTCATTGGGCCTCTGGTTTCATTTCAGACAATGCATTTCTTGTGGAAGCCATTTTCAATGGATCAGTAAACCTATATCTTGATTTAGACTGAATCGTCGATTATGTGCATGTGTGTGTGTGTAAGTGTGTGTGTGAGTGTGTGTGTGTGTGTGTGTGTGTGTGTGTGTGTGTGTGTGTGTGTGTGTGTGTGTGTGTGTGTGTGTGTGTGTGTGATTCTTTCTACAACATGAAACTTGTTTTTAGTAGATTTCAATTTTTTTCCTTCCTTTAATGTGATCTTGTTCTTCTTTCGATAAAAGTCACTTTTCTATCATTTTTGTCTAATGTGTTGCTGACTACTTGGAATATTCTACATTAAGTTACTTCTTAAAAACCAACAACAACAAAAAAAAAACCCTAAACCACACAAACCGATAACAACAAAAAAAGAAACAAAACAAAACTTACACAACGTAATGGTCTATGTGTTCTACCCATTTACAATGAAAAAAAAAAAAACCAAACAAGACTGCTAGTTCTCACTAAAAACAAAAACAAAACCACAAACAAAACTAAAACAAAGTACTAAAAATTTTAAAAAAATTCCGACAACAACAAAAACAAAACAACAAATATCTTAAAATCGCAAAAAGCAACATTTATTAATTATACAAAAAAAAGTCCACCTACACACAGAGCTCAGATGACAAAATCAACACAAAGCTACCACTTCTGCTACAGTGCTGTACACAAAGTTTCTGCACTGCAGTACGATACACAGTAACTGCTGCAGCAGCAATAGGCCCATGAGCAGTACACAAGGAACAGCAGGTGCAGTAACAGTAGAAGGAATAGTAGCAGTAAAAAAAAAAAACAAATGGATATACCGGTCAGTACAAACATCAGATACTTCTTTAAAGCAAAAACTACATTGGGATGACCTCAACTACCCACTTCATGCAATACTCGAAAGTGCTCAGTGAGTTACCATACTTTTTTTAAAAATGGACGGTGAGAGGCTGGTTGTCATATTATAATATCCCGCCCCTTAACGTCAGAGACGACGAGATATGTGATGTTATGTAACATTAACTACACCAAAGTTACAATTTCAGTATAGATTTTTCGTGTTTTTTTCTACATAATTTCAGTATAATTAATGCGAGACTGTTTTGTTTTTGTTTTTTTTATTAATGCGACACGTAACCCCTTTCCTGCCACATACACTCACTGACAACTATTTGCCTTGAGTATTATGGTTGGGGGATGGAGGTTAGGATAATAATCAACAGAGCACTGACATCTGCCGTGATCTGGATTGCAAATGCATCTTGTGGCTTCTGTGTTGTCCCAACTGAGACATACTACTACTGTCTGCACTGAAAAACTCTGATCTGACATTAACATAAAGAAAGTGCCGGTCACAATGACGATTCGATTACATTTCCTGTCATGGGGTACTAAAGAGGGTTAAGTACTGCACGATATACCAGCACGTAAGTGGCAAATTATGCAAAATTCATATATAAATGATGAAATAACGCCACACACATATCAAACAAGGAACGGTTAAAAATATATAAATAATAAATGAATAATGTCAGATTCATGTGTCAATACGTGTACCAACCTGTGTGATGTGATAGTATATATCTATCACCCTGTATGATATAATAAAACAATCTGGAAAGTGGTTAACAGTCAGTCTGAAAAAATTCATTTTAATGCTACACTCAAGTACTCTGTGTGTGAAAAGACTGCACTACCTGAATAGCAGCAAGCTACCCAAGACTAATGTCCTCAGCTCATTGCAACACTACAGTGCTCTCTGAACAATACCTAGCACTATCGGGAAAATGACAAAACAATCCCAGACTGGTCATTTCCAGTTTACTTTCTCGCTGAGGCACTGTGTGAGTGTGGCACATGGCACTATCTGAAAAAAAGGCAAACTATTCTGTATTGATAATGTCCGTTTACTGAAGCACTGTGTGAGTGTGTGGCACATGGCACTATCTGGAAAAATGGCAAACTATTCCTGTTATTGATAAAGTCCAGTTTATGAAGCACTGTGTGGTGTGTGGCACATGGCACTATCTGGAAAAATGGCAAACTATTCTGTTTTGATAATGTCCAGTTTACTGAAGCATTGTGTGTGTGGCAATGGCACTATCTGGAAAAATGGCAAAATATTCTGTTTTGATAATGTCCAGTTTATGAAGCACTGTGTGTGTGACACATGGCACTATCTGGAAAAATGGCAAACTATTCTGTATTGATAATGTCCAGTTTATAAAGCACTGTGTAGTGTGGCACATGGCACTATCTGGAAAAATGGCAAACTATTCTGTATTGATAATGTCCGGTTTACTGAAGACTGTGAGTGTGTGGCACATGGCACTATCTGGAAAAATGGCAAAATATTCTGTATTGATAATGTCCAGTTTACTGAAGCACTGTGTGAGTGTGTGGCACATGGCACTATCTGGAAAAAGGGCCCAAAGTATCCCAGGTGATAAGGGCCTACTGATTACTATTTGTAATCGTCTGAAGCACTGTGTGATGTGGCACATGGCACTATCTGGAAAAATGGCAAAACTCCTAGACTGATAATTTCCAGTATACTGTAACGCTGAAGCACTCTGTGCATGTGGCTGATAGCACAATCCAAAAATGGCAGACTATCTCAGATTGCGAATTTCCAATACATGAATCCTAAAGCACTATAAGTGTGCTCTGACATAAACCACTATCTGGTAAATGGCAGCCTTTTTCAAGCCGATAATTTCAAGTTTATTGTAACACTGAAGCATTCTGTGTGTATGGCAAATTGCACTATTCCAAAAGCAGCCAAAGCAGTGTCATTGCACAGCAAGTCACAGAAGCATTCTTTAGCTTACAGCCTCACCAACAACAAAAAAATCACCTTAAACACTGGATATCTTACGGCCTTTTTCTTCACTATTTCTGCAAAATAATTTTGTTCTTTCTATAAAATCATCAACAAACACGGAACGAAACAAAACGAAAAGTGAAACACCTCTACAAAACAAGACAAAACTTGGAACATAATTCCCAGTAAAAGCAGAACTATGAGAAACGACAGAAGCACATAGTTCGACTTCACAAGTCAAGCTCTTGATATATATATAGGACTAGCCAAGTCAAGCTTCCTTCCTGTTGCCAATTAACTCCAGGGCAACGTAGCAAAATGATCAGTATGTTTTATACATACCACTGTCCCATTTACAGAAGACTCTGATTCAAACTGTACATGGGTGAATTTCACAAATCATTTTCTTTTTTAATCTTGGATCAGAATCTCAACCCACCAACCCATCCCCCCCGTTTACTACCCTAAAGAAATGCAAAGTAGAGTAAAAAATATCAACTTTTTGGTTGTTAGATACCGATGAAATTTGAATCATACTTGGACTAAGATTTAGAAAACTAAAAAAAAAAATATTTCCACTTTTTTGTGTTTGTTTGTTCTGTGTTTTCATTTCCTCTGCCCCCCCCTAATTAATGAAAAATCATCTTCACTGCTACTGACGATAACATACTTCCTCAGGTTTGACAATGAGAGAGTACTCTATTACAGCTTGTCACCATTTTCTCTGTCTGCACATGGAATTTTACAGTGAAAGCAGAGTTGTGCATAATCATTATCATCATCACTAATCTTCCAAAAATCAAAAACCAAAAAAGAAAAGGAAAGAAGTTTTAAAAATCCAAATAAATACTGCAGCCCACACAAGCAGCAGAAAACTACTGATGACATGATCAATGAATGAAATGCTTCGATTGTGGTGGCCTTGATTTATAAAAAAAAAAAAAAAAAAAAAAAGGGTTAAAGAAAAAAAAAAGGATTAATACACACACACACACACACCACACACACAGAATGAAAAATGACTACTGAGGAAGAAGACATGGTAGCAGCAACCATGGACACTGGGGAAGGGAAAAGGTAGGAGATATGGAGTCATATATGCTACGCAACAACCGCTCCGCGAAAAGTGTTCACAATCTTTTGCATGTTCTGCACTGCCCAGCATGCATGCAAACCATCTCCTGCCATAAAGGTATATTATACCCGTCCTTTTGCATACTTTCTTCAGTTCTCTCCTTGTCTTTGGTGATTGTTTACGTTCAGCGTCACTTTCATCACATACCACTGACCACAGGACCTCCAGTTCTAAGCATGACCTTACCTATGTTCCCCAAACTGAAAAAAAAAAAAAAGTGTCCTCCCCCCTCCATCCGATCCTGTCCTCCCCCACCAATTTTTCTCTGACCCTCCTACCCCCCCCCCCCCCCCCAAATTCCTTCAACCAGTGACATGTTTCCACGTCTGTTCCGTGCACGACCAGCCCAGAAATGCTACATGAAACCAGCGATGTGATTGTACAGCACTCAATGTCCATGATGTGAAAAACCAGAAGCCTGGGTCATACCAGGACATGGGTCTTGGCTTCTCCCTGGAGGTCAAGTCTGGGTGGGGCACTGGATTTTTTTTTTTTTCCAGGCAGTGTGTCCTAGGCAAAGTTGGACCAGGTAAAAGCCCACCTCTCCTCCCTAACTAACAAAGGGGTATGGTGGATAGATACAGTCTGTATCAGCCATCCCACCTGTCATTAGGCCTGCCTTTCTACAAAAAAGCAGATGGGGTTGAAGTGTGTGCGCAAGATGCTCTTTATGCATTCACACATGGATTCTCAGTTAAGTGCCTTACCCAAGGGACTTTCAGCTTTCGTGCTGTCTTTACTACTATTTAACTCCAGAGAATTGTTTTCCTCCACACAGACACCTCAGTGGCTACTTGATTCCACTCCTTGTTTAGTTATCCATCCTAATGATGCTTTTAAATGATGAGGTTACTATACCCTCTGATCGCGTGATTGAGATCAACTGGTTTGAAGAAAATCACACCCCCGAAGTTGGAATGTGGCTACCTTCTTGCTGGGCAAAAATGGTTACATACGCAAAATCTGACCATTGGTAAACCTCGAGCTCTCACTCACTCACTCACTCACTCAGTCCCATGTCCCAAAGGACATTGGGGGGACATGAGAGAAAGACGCAACAGAGATCTTTTTCCATGCTCCACGATCCTGTGTGGCTAGTAGGAGGTGTTGCAGGGGTTGGGCGGTCCAGTCTTTGATGTTGTCAACCCATGATTTCTTTTGGCGGCCTCTTCTTCTCTTGCCCTCGACTGTTCCTTGCAGGATGGTTTTTGCTAGGGTGTTGTGTCTTGTGGTGTGACCAAACCACATCAGCTTTCTCCTCTTTATGGTGGAGAGCAAAGGCTCTTGGGGGCCCACACGCTTTTTGATTTCTTCTTTCACATAGTTATTGGTCTTGTGTTCTTTGTATGATATTTTGAGGAGTCTTCTGTGGCACTTGTTCTCGAATGCTTGGATTCTCCTCTCTAACTCTGCTGTCAGAGCTCTAACCAAGGAAAAAAAAATTTCATTCTTCTTTCTATGGGAACAAACAGACTGAACCTTGCTCCCTCTTCGTCATGTCTGCTTTGTTCAGGTTTACAAACCAAGAAGACCTGTACTACAAATATCGAGAGTAGGTACTGGTAGTGAATCACATTCAAAGCTAGGCAGTTGCAAAATGATCGGGCAGCTAACTGGAAAGATTCAGCCAGGCTTTTGGGGAAATTTTAAAAAAAAAAAAAAAAACACATCAGTGAAACACACAGAAACATATCCATACAATTACTCTCAAGTACACACACACACACACACACACACACACACACACACACACACACACACACACACACACACACACATCCAGTTGCCAATTTTTCAATTTTTAAAAACTTTCTCTCTCTCACTCCAATTCTGTTAAAAAAGCGACAATCACAAAATTTTTTTTTTTTTTTACTATAGACCAACAGATATTCAAATGAAATGGAAAATTGAGAGGGGAGAGGTGTGAGCAAACCATAGCACAAACACAGTACTCACGTACATGAATCAAAATGATGTCAGATCTGTACAAATCAATGATCAGACCGCAGCATTTCATCACACACACAACACACACACACACACACACAACACACCACACATACACCACACACACACACACGCACAAACATGTACACACACACACACAAACATACACACACACATGCACAAACATGTACACACACACACACACACACACACACACACACACACACACACACACACACACCACACACACACACACACCACACACACACACACACACACACACAAACATATACGCACACGCACACACACACACACACATACACAAAACACACACACACACACCACAAACTAACACAAACACAACACACACACACACACACACACACACACACACGTTCCCTCAACACACAGTAATTTCTGACTGACGCCAAACCTTCCCCAATCCACACGGACAAATTTGTGGTCTGGGGATGCTAGTCTTTTAGAAAGGATGCTATAAATCCAAGTTTAGTTTTGCAACAGACACTGACACCACACCCCACTGTATACACTTAGCGCCAAAGAACTGATAGCAATAAAGAGCTGCCCTTGATAAAACTCCGTAGAAAAATGTTCAAGGGAAATAACTATACCCTCAGGCAAGGGGAGGAAAGAAAGGTGGCGCTTTATCAGCGGTGATGCCCTCTTCCCTCAGAGAGTAGTCCCAGTTACATGCAGAGACATCTACAGCCACTATGATGTGGTATGCAAGAATATGCACACACGCTCTCTCACAAGTGTACGCACGCACGCATGCACGCACACACACATACACATAACAACGACAACAACAACAAACACACACACAAACGCAACAAGAACAAGAAACACACACACACACACACACACACACACACACACACAACAAGAACAACAAGAACAACAACCACACACACACATACACACAACAACAACAAAACAACACACTCACATACAACAACAACACACACACACACAGCACACACAGTACACACACACACACAGAACACACACACAACACACACACACACACACACACCACACACCAACACATACCTGCAGCCCACTACTATTACACATACACGAAAGAACCCCATGCACATACCGAACCCATTCACCCACTTTGTGAGCGCAAACATGCCGTAACCTGCCTCACAGATTCTCAGTTCTTTGTGGTCAACCTGTCAATAATCACTGAATCTTAAGCTTTCTTTCTTTCTTTCTTTCTTAAAAAACAAACAAACAAAAACCCAACCAACTTTCTATGATCACTGAGTCTTAAACTTTCTTTCTTTCATTAAAAAAAACAAAACCTAAAACAAACAAACAAAAAAAACAAACCAACTTTCTTTCTGTCCTTACCCAAAGATACCTCACCTCTTTTCCAGTTTTGGGGGGCTTTTCTTATCATGTTTGATTGAAATATTTTCATAAGGAAGAAGTTTTGACTGGTTACCTGCACATATATCCCCAAATTTTTTTGCTAAATATTTCTTTCTTTCATCTTCTTCTTCTCATTCTCTTTATCTCTCTATTCTCCTTCTCCTTCTTCTTCTCATTCTCCTTCTTCTTCTCATTCTTCTTCTTCTTCTTTTTATGGGAAGACTTCTAGCACACTGACAAGGATTAAATGAAAACATTTTAAGTTTTTTAACTTTTATGACTTTGACCTCCTTAACCCATTGAATTCTATGCAAAACATAGCACTTTTAGCAGCAAAGAAATCTGAGAGGGAAAATAAGGGGTGGGGTGGGGGTTAATTCCATTTCAGAATTTAGTAGCAGCCAGTTGAACAGCTTGAAGCAAGCTGTCAATCCCATGAGTATGTCAAAACGTGCAGGTATAAAAGATTCAGGGGTTTTTTTTTATAAAAAAAAAATAAAAAAAAAGAAGAAAAAAAAGATTGAATCTAAAAAATAAAAAAAAGACTGACGTGACTGTGCTTGATTTCCTAGCTAAACACTGTCCAACTACCTCTCGAATGAAAGTATGACCATAAACATCAAACACACACACACACACACACACACACACACACACACACACACACACACACACACACACACAGTTTTTTTCTTTAAAAAAAAGAGAAAAAAAAAAAGAATTGACATGATCAGAAGAAAGGAGAGCACTTCCACCAAGACAACTTTTTTTATAATTTATTTTTTGTTTATAATTTTTTTTTTTTTTTTTTTTTTTTTTTGCACCATCAAGACAGCCACCACAAAGAACTGAGAAATCCTGACTTCCCAAACCAGTGTTACCTACAGTCCCTGATGCCACCTCAACACGACAAATGGCACTGTGGCCTGCCTGGCGAGACACCCACCTTTTGTGTGACACATAATCGTAGGTTGGGATCTCCACCGTCCTGCCTGCCGCTATGTCTTTCAACGTTTTGAACATCAAATCCATGTCGAAGGCGTCTGAAAACAAAACAATGCAGTTGTTGTTGTTGTTGCATTCCCAGCTTAACACTCTGGGGGGGTCACCCTGAATGTGCAGTACTCTGACTCACTCATCCAGCCCACATGGGAATCACTGTGAGATTGAAATTACACACTGAATGAAAAGTTTGCATGTATTGACTGTTTTCAAGTACCTCACCATACAGGCAGCCAGCCATACCCCGACTTCAGAGGAAACAAGGCAGACAAAGAACACATGTATGCATTTTGATAATCAAATCCATGTCAAACGTGTCTGCTAACAAAACAAAGCAGATAAAGAACACATGTATTTTGATTATCAAATCCATGTCAAATAAGTCTGAAAACAAAACAAGACAAACAAAAAATACATGCATACTTTTTTTTTTTAAAGAAAGGTTTCATTCCTAAAGTCAGAATGCAGTTATCTTAAGGTAATGGTGAGCAAACGGTGGTATGTTTATTATATATGTATATTATATGCAAAATCTTACCACTAGTGAACCTCCGAGCTCTAGCTGAGGAACAAAAACAAAAAACAAACAAAAAAAACCACATACAAAAAGACAGACATTAAGACAAGGAGGTGTTTTGTTTTGTTTTTTGGGGGGGAAGATTCTTTTGGTTCCATTATTGGTCTGTTTATATTATGACATTTGTGCATATATGTGCATATTGTGTATTGCTATTTTAATTTGGAACATTCAACAATACTTTAAAAACAAAACATCAGTCATTGTTGCTGCAATCACAATGGTGTCATCTAAAATGAAAAATGGCTTTATATGTATCACACTTAAAGATAAACCAGTAATCTGAAGTCATACAAAATCTTCAGAGACACCACATGTACTATGTAGAACACTACTACAGTTTGCACAGGCATAAACATAGTATCATTTTCATGAATGACTGACAGTCAGCAATCAGAATTGAAACTTTCACCACAGTTATTATGTCCTAAGGTGTGAAAAATTGTACTCTCATCATCATTGCTATCTTTATTACTATTTTATATGAAACTTTATATAAAAGTATCATGAATGATACACACACACACACACACACACACACACACACACACACACACACACACACCACACACACACACACACACACATCCCCCCCCACACACACAAAACACACACAAAATTTCTGTCTAAATTTCTGTCTAATCCAGTGAGAGGTTAAAAAAACAAACACAAAAAAAACAACCCAAACCCCCAAAAACCTGGGTGATCGAAGTTGAACTTTCCCGCCACGGCTCGCTGATGTTCCTCAGGGGACAGGTTGCGGTAGAAGGAATCCTGGCTGATGATGTACACCTGACGCTGACGATGCTCCATCTGAGCCTGCCCCAGCTGCTCCATGATTTTGGAACATACTGAGCTCTGTGCACACAATAATAATAATAATAATAATAGTAATAATAATAATAATGATAATGATGATAACAATAATAATAATGATGATGATGATGATGATGATGACAACAACAACACCAACAATAATAATAATAACAATTATAATGACAATAATATATGGGATTTATATAGCGCTGAATCTTGTAGAGCACACAAATAAAAACACTTGCATTCAAATTAGTCACGCGCATGCAACCGTTCACAAATAAACTCAACAAATTACATATTTACACATACATGTATGTATACACACACACACACACACACACAGTTGCACACACACTCAGTTGCACACACACACACACACACACACACACCACACACACACACACACACACACACACACACACGGCAAGGTGATGGGGATGGGGATGGGGATGGAGGAGACAGAGTATGACAGATGTGAGGTACTGTGCTATAATGGAAGAAGAACCTAGGTAGCAAATAAGTGTGTCTTTAGGCTGGATTTGAAACGTGTCAAATGAAGGATTTTAATGAAGGTAGAGAGGGAGGTCATTCCGGATAGATGGACCAGAAATACTGAAAGAACGACGTCCGATGCTGGATTGCAATGAAACACGTCAGAAAACTTTTCAGCCTGAAGCCATGAAGGTGTGAAAAAAAGGTGAGGAAGTAGCTACATGAACACACAACTGTTCATTTTTACACTGCTACTTTAGGCATCATGCATGAAAATGGCAAAACAACATGTGTCTATATTATATGTACACGTATCCACATGATACAAATACGTACAGTATGCACACGCATTATATAAATATATTCATGAATACATTGTTTATCATCTCAGAGAAATTCATGTTCTAGTTACTGGAAAGCCTTCACACACACACACACATGTACACACACACATGTGTACACACACACACACAGTGACACATACACACACAGTGACACATACACACACACACAAACACATGCACAAGGGGGACGGGATAGCCTAGTGGTCAGAACATTGTGCTTGCAATTTGACAACATGGGTTCGATTAATGTTTGAGGAGATTTTTCTCCTGGAGTTAACATCAGTGCCAACTCCACTCTCCCAAAAGTCCTTCAGATGAGACTATAAACCAAGGCCCCGTGTGCAAATGCACACAGAACATCTTGCACACACATTAAATCCTGTTCCACTTTTCATAAGAGTAGGCCATTGTGTGCTGTGAGAACAGATGTCAAGATTTACAAAACTGCAAATACTATACACCGGACTGGATGTAAAAAAAAAGCACAAGAGTGCTTATTCCATTATCCTTGGTCGAGGAAATTTTTCTCCTGGAGTTAACATCAGTGCCGACTCCACTCTCCCAAAAGTCCTTCGATGAGACTTTAAACCGAGGCCCCGTGTGCGAACGCACGCAGAACATCTTGCGCACACGTTAAATCCTGTTCCGCTTTTGTAAGAGTAGGCCATCGTGTGCCGGTGGGAACAGATGACAAGATTTTTAAAAAACTGCATACACACGGGACCGATGAAAAAAAGCACACTATTGCTTATCTGTTAATAGTGTATCCTCGATATAAAAGAATAAAAAAAATAATAAATAAATAAATAAATCCTTGATATAAAAGAAATAAATAAAAATAAATAACACACACACACACACACACACACACACACACACACACACACTGAATGAATGAATGTATTCATGAATGAATTTATTATTGAATGAAATTGCAGGAATTGAACTGTCCACATGATTAACACAAAAGAACTAGAAAGGGAAAAAAAACGAGAGAGAGAGAGAGAGAGAGAGAGAGAGAGAGAGAGAGAGAGAGAGAGAGAGAGGAGTGGATGTGTGTGTGTGTGTGTGTGTGTGTGTGTGTGTGTGTGTGTGTGTGTGTGTGTGTGTGTGGCTGTGTGTGTGGCTGTGTGTGTCTGTGTCAGTGCGTGTGAAAGTTAATTAAATTCTTATTTCCAGATGGTATGTTGCACATGTTATATGTTCCTTTTTTTCCCTAGGCCTATCATGCCATCCATGTAAAAACAAACCAAAACAAAACATGTGTGTGTGTGTGTGTGTGTGTGTGTGTGTGTGTGTGTGTGTGTGTGTGTGTGTGTGTGTGTGTGTGTGTGTAAATGCATGCATGCGTGCACTCGACTATGTGTAATGGTATACATGTTGTATTGTTTGTATGCATGCATTTTAAGTACGCACATAAATGTGCGTTCATAAAAAAAAATGTCAGATGTCGTCTGCTTTCTCAAGGACAAACAATGGTCTTGAAATAAGTCAGGCTGAAAATAAATAGTGTTCGCACTAAGTTTGAATGCAACACGCTCTTTGAGCCAAAATACCTTTCCAGAAGCTGTTCCTCCTGCAACCCCGATCAAGAATGGGCGTGGTACCTTTTCCCAGCCATTTAATCGTGGGCTGTCTCTGTCAACTTCGTTGGAAGCAGAATGCGCCATCTTTCTCTTAGAATGTCGTATTGGGCTATAAAAACATACGACAGACTACAAGCATTTCTTGTAGTCTAATTATATCAATACTTCTATAATAAAGAAAATCTCTGATCTGATTTTTTGAAAATGTGATCCAAAGGCTCACACAAACAAAATTGGCATCATATTTCAACCACCGTAAATCGTGCGCGTTCACAAGAGAGGTTATATCATTAGCATCTATGCTTGTTTTCTCTCTCTCTCTCTCTCTCTCTCTCTCTCTCTCTCTCTCTCTCTCTCTCTCTCTCTCTCTCTCTCTCTCTCTCTCTCTCTCTCTCTCTCTGTGACACTGACACACACACACACACACACACACACACCACACACACACACACACACACACACACACACACCTCACAAAACTGCATACACACGGGAACTGGATTAAAAAACCAGATGAGTACTTATTCTATCATTCTCGAAATAAAGAACACACACACACACACACACACACACACACACACACACACACACACACACACACACACACACACACACACACACACACACACACACACACACAGTGACATAAGTATCGTCTTAATATCACAATATGAAAGCAGAACTACCAACAAATAAATGACAGAGTTCAACAATTGTTCTGTCTGGCTTTGAATATGTGAGATTTTCAGTGGAATTACTCAATTTCGGGACTGTATCAAACAAAAATCACCACCAAACAGCTCTCTCTACAACTACCCCATCCATTGTTCTGTTTCAGAAGGCAAGTAAAACTGGTCTGTGCTGAAGGGAGGGAGGGGGCATGGTAGGCATCTGTCAGTCTCGGAAGACCATGTAGTTGCGCTCTTGTGTCTGGAGGGCAAAGCTTGAGAAAGTATCTATTTATTTATTGTTCTTTTATATCGAGGATAATGGAATAAGCACGCATGTGGTTTTTTGTTGTTGTTTGTTTGTTTTGTTTGTTTGTTTTTTTACCTCTATTCCCCGTGTGTATGCAGTTTTGTAAATCTTATCTGTTCCCACCGGCACACAATTGCCTACTCTTACGAAAAACGGAACAGAATTTAACATGTGCACAAGATGTTCTGCATGCGTTCGCACACGGAACCTCGGTTTATAGTCTCATCCGAAGGGCTTTGGGGAGAGTGGAGTCAGCACTGATGTTAACTCCAGGGGCTTGCTTGCTCTCTGTACTTTCCCCTGGAGTTAAGTATAGAGAGCAAGCTATTACACATGCAACAGACCCCCCCCCCCCTCCCCTCCCTTTCTCTCCTTGTCGCCGGAATGATCAATTGGAAAGACAATCGCCAATACGAATGGTTACAGTGCCGTCACAGGATCCGCCAGAACGTTGCCATTATACAGCCCTGAACTGCCCTGGGAACTCCAACTCCCGATGATTTCTCAGGAATGATGTCTAAACACGACACCTGTCAGCATGCTGGGGTTTTTTTTCTTGTTTTTTTTTCTTGTTTTTTTTTTGCCATCCGTTCCTACCGGCACACAAAGGCCTGCTCTTCTTAAAGGCGGAACAGGTTTTTAACATGTGCGCAAGAAGTTCTGCGTGTGTTCGCACACGGGGCCTCGGTTTATAGTCTCATTCGAATGACTGACATTCACTCTGATTTTTTTCGTCAAACTATAATTCAAAACAAAAACAAAGAAAATATCTCCGTCCGAAATAAACAACAACAAAAAACATATCAAGTCAAGCACCTTAAACTGAAATAACAATAAAAAAAAAAAAAAGAAGGAAAGGAAAGAAGAAAGAGGACAAAACAAATGGTCAAATAAGGCTGACGAACGTTTGGACATTCAATACCCATTCCAGTGTTAACAGTTTTGCTATCTAGTAAGCAGAACAAAAGAGTATCAGCAACATCTTATATATCACATACAGATAAACAAATATCAGATGGGGAGGGGGTAGGAGCTAGGACTGGGAAAGCATAAAATACATAAGGAAGAGAGACAAAAAGCAAGATACAGTAAATGACAAAAACAACGAAAGTGGCTGAATACGAGAAATTTCTAGGACAAAATTGTGGAGAACTGCATGACATAAAACAGTTCCCCATATCCATACAGAGCCTGGTTGATGAACGTGACTGATGTAGAGAGAATCCTAAGAGGGTGAATTTTTCAAGTGCTTGGTCATCCAGTACCTACAATAGAAATCAATAAAACCTGATTTTTTTGCAGGCAACCTTTTCTTATTAATCAAGAAAAGTTTAATAGTTGATACCTTCACCGTTGAGGGGAGTTGAGAATTAAGCAATACGGCTTGCTTTTTCTTTTTGTAAGTTTATAGCTCAGTTATTATTCATGCTGCTGACAGATTCATTTGTTAATGTATTCATAAATCCCTTCGATCTAAGCCATATATATGAATAATATGTTAAATATCGTATGAGGTTGCTATGCACAAAATAAACATTTAATTGCACACTTGTTGTAAATATAGGCTAGTTACTGTTCTGCGGCCGCAGCTCTATTTTGCAGACTGTTGCCGTAAATAGACTGTAATTATACTTAGACTACAAGTCATCTCTTTTCTTTACTGTTGATTGAAAGACTGAATAGTTTCTTTCCTTGAGGGATTTTTTTTCCCGATTATTTACAGATGTTTTCTCTCCATCTGTTTATGTTTTTAATTTTTCACATAAAAATTTGGATCAGCAGTGATGCTGAAACGAAGGATTGAGTCACCGACACATTTGTAATCATAATTTTTGGCACCAACAAAATTGTCACGGATTTTGCCGTTTCTGTGCTGTTCTTATTAATATGAAGGTTTGTTATATGTGCTTTTGTAATCGTTTTTGCAGTGTATTATTTACGAAACTGGACAGAATTTATGAATACAAATCTAAAAACTGAGGACTTCCCTGTAGGCCTTCAGTGCACGATTATGGATAACTCTACGTCATTCATATTTGTGTGATGTACAGCTAGGATATCTTCATAGTGCCTTTATTTTCCCCCTGTGTCGTTTAAAAAAGTAATGTAAAAATGATTTGTTAAATGGCTAGTGATATTGGTTTTCAGGTAATTTGTTTTAGACTGGATTCAACTGCTAGCACACACCTCTTGAGTCTGCTCTGTGTGTGTTGTGTGTGTGTGGTTGTGTGTGGTGTGTGTGTGTGTGTGTGTGTGTGTGTGTGTGTGTGTGTGTGTTGTGTGTGTGTGTGTGTGTGTGTGTGTGTGTGTGTGTGTGTGTGTGTGTGTGTGTGTGTGTGTATACAGTGTGTGTGTGTGTGTGTGTGTGTGTGTGTGCTACAGTGTGTGTGTGTGTGTGTGTGTGTGTGTGTGTGTGTGTGTGTGTGTGTGTGTGTGTGTGTGTGTTGTGTGTGGTGTGTGTGTTGTGTGTGTGTGTGTGTGTGTGTGTGTGTGTGTGTGTGCAGGATTATAGAATGAGAGGAAAACAGGGGGAGGGGGGCAGATATACAAGATCTACCAGTTACCACTGATAACCAGTACCACACACACCCTTTTTAATGCTGAACACATAACCTAGATACATTACACTCATTTATAGCCAATACTGTCCAACATGGTAATTAATTATAAATGGCCTCTGATTTGACATAGTTTTTATACTACCCTTATAGTTTACAAAATAATCACAGGGTGCAACTTTCCATTGTGATAACCAGATTTTTGGTAATCACCACAGAAAAATCCAAATCCTGACCAAGATTTTTTTTTTTTTTTAAAGAAGGGAAAAAAGGAACATTGGTGGCTCATCTGGCAATATTTGAATTTGATATAGTCCAAGGATTGGGGACTGAAGTGGGGACTGAACAGTGTAGCAGATCTAGATACCTGAGTGGGTCAAACTTCAGGTTTGTGGTCTGGATCAATATGACTATGAGGGCACAGGTTTATTTATTTATAGAAATGTTCTCAGTAATATGTTTCATGTTTGAGAGGAGATATTGCCACTAAACAACTAGTTCTAAGCTATCTAACTCCATTCCCCCTGCATGGGATGGGATTATAAACTGAGGTGCCTTAGTTATGCTATCACTGTATCACATTCCTAACATGTGCTGACTCCACTTTCCTGAAAGTCCTTCAGAAGAGACAAAACTTAGGTCCTGTGTCCAAACACACACAGACACATGTTAAAACCTGTTCTACCTTTCAGAAGAGAAGGCCATTGTGTGCTGGTGTGAATGGATGACAAAATTTTTAACATTGTATGCACACGTGTATATTATACTATAGGCTAATAATAGGGACTGGAAGTTAAAAATAAAAAAAATAAAAAGAAAAAGAAGAAAAAAAAAAGTGCATGAGTGCCTATTCCTTTCACCTTACCTATGCCATAGTCTCATACTGTCATAGAACGTTCGGGCATCAATGAAGAATTTGCAACCAACTTCCCTCTGTTCTCGCAGTTTCCACCTTTTCGCAACAAGTCATTCCACTCAAGCCAAGGCCAGTACACTCTGATGTTTTCTTCACAATATTTTCTTTGTCTTTCTCTTCATCTCCCTTCTTATATCATACCATTCCCTGTAGGACACCCTGTAGCACTTCAGTTTGCGCTTTTTCACTGAAGTCAGGAACTTTTCATATGGCTTGATGGCATTTTCAGTTCTGGTTTTCATTTCCTCGTTACTTATGTGATCTCTGTGTATGAGTTACCAAGACTTTTGTGAAAGCATCTCAGCTCCATTATTTGTATCCTTCTTTCAATGTCTGCTGTTAACACAACAGTGTAATGGTCCATGTTTCACAGGTGTACAAAAATATGGACTTGACTAGTAGTGCATCAGTGTGATCCTATAGCTGACGCCAGTGATGGTGCTTTTTCATTACCATCAAAAACCAAAAAAATTGAAATCGTTTTCTAAAAAAAAAAAAAAAATGCACATTATCATCTCACCCATCTTTTGTTGAAGAGTGGGATACCTATAGCTGGTGATGTTGGGTGACATGAACATGGAATGATGTCTCCATGTATACAGTATGTAGTCCTAAAATACATTATTTATTTTATTAAGTCTAATTGAAATCAGTGCTGGGGTAGTGCAATATCATATATCATATATAATATCTTTTTAAACATAGTAAGATCAGGAGTCCTAGAATTAGGGTAAGTACTGAGAAGGACAATTTGTCAGTTTGTGATTGCTTGTAAAGGTGAGCAGAGACAAAATCTGAGGAAAAGAAAATGTATTTGATATGGTCACCGTTTTGTCAGTATATAAATATTTTATGTATTAAACTATTTTATATAATACTTTAAAAAAAATTTTGGTGGTGATACAGAAGATGGTGTCGGTATGTGACTTGTGAGCTGATTCTTTGATCGCTTTCATACATGCGTGTAAATATTTAATATAAATTTATAATATTTCTTTTTATTAAATTCTAATTTTATTTTGAGGGTAGTAAATAAGCACTCGTCTGCTTTTTTACATCCTGTCGCCATGTGCATGCAGTTTTGTCAATTTTGTCATCCGTTCCCATTGCACACAATGGCTTACTCTTCTTCTTCTGTGCCAGATATTTCTTCTTTTATATCATTCACTGTGTTTAGATCTGCCTTGTTTAGCTTTTATTTCTATACCTCTGTCTTATCCATTTTGAATTATTTTCTGCCTTCCTGGTCTGTTTTTCTGCCCTTTTTCCACAAAGATTTCAAAGATAACAGTTCTCTCCCATGCAGAAGGTGGATATGTTGGGCCTGACTTGTCAGGCGCTTAATGGAAGCACAACGCAGTTTTGCTTTTATGGCAGACAACATACAATAGTTGCTGTTTCAGTGTTTGAGCATAATGATGGCGATAAGATCACAAGCTCAAATTCATTGCTCTAACCAACTGGCTATCCCATACCCTAAAAAAAAAAATGTAGATGATCTATTGATATGAATTATGATCAATAGAGGTAAGAAACAACATAATGGGTGGTTACTGGTTAGCTGAACAAATTTAACAGTATGAGTAATGAAGATGATATTAATCTGGTAAGTGAGATGTAGCTCTAGAGATTGCAGGGAAAGTGACTTTTTGTGGACCAGGAGGCTTCTAGTTCTACCGTTCTGCAAGATCATGAATTTTGGGGACATTTTTATTTGCATGCTTCCCAAATCCGCATGAACTAAGAAATTCTTTTTCCACAGTGTGAATCCAGGTAAACTTGAGTAGTATGGGGATGATCAAGCTTTGGATTCTTACCTCAGACCTGTGACTTTCACATTGCTTAGACTCAGGGGGAGGGGGGAGAGAGAGAGAAAAGAGAGAGAGAGAGAGAGAGGAGAGGAGAGAGAGAGAGAGAGAGAGAGGAGAGAGAGAGGAGAGGAGAGAGAGAGGAGAGAGAGAGAGGAGAGTATAGTGTGTGCATGTGTGTGTGTGCATGTGTGTGTTTGTGTGTGTGTGTGTGTGTGTGTGTGGTGTGCATGGTTGACTTTTTGTGTTTGACTTTTTGTTTTTGACTCTGTGTGTGTGTGTGTGTGTGTGTGTGTGTGCGTGCGTGCATGTGTGCGTGCGTGTTGGCTTTCTGATGTAGACCCCAGGTTTTAGAAACTTATGTGCTGACTCTTGAGAACAGTTTCTTTTATGTAAAATGTCAACCTTGAGAAGAAAAAAAAAAGTTGTTTAAAGGCCGTGCAAAAGAGTTCCATTTTTTACCCTTTTCAACTTCCACACAAGCAAGTGTAACTTTATGAAAAGACTAGTCAAAGACTGGTGTTGGTCTTAACAGAACGCTTCCACTTAAAAGGACAGGAAAATAGTGGAACAAGACTCTGTTGCTTCTCAAGCTACAGACTTAATTATTGCCAGGCTAAAGATCAGAGGCATGGTGTTGGGAGTCTATAGCATTAGGGCTAGTCTTAGAAAATTGCATTACACACACAGGCCACACTGAATTGGCTGATGCAAGATGACATCTTTTTCATCCCTCCCCCTCTCTTCCTTTTTCTCACTCCTCCCACCTCTCCCTCCCTCCCCCTCTCCTTCTCCCATTTGCTGCTCTCTTTGTCGTTGTATTGATTTTATTGATTTGTGCCATACATTGTTGGAATGTCATTGGCATGACGTTGCATTGTCATACAGCTGTCCGCTATTTGATCAGAGCATACATGTACATTACACATTACGCCTACAGGCATGTTTTTTGTTTTGTTTTTAAAAATGGTGTCAGGTATATTTATGTAGAATGCATACAGCATTACATCATAGTATGATATAGTCCCATTTATATACAATGTCCTCATACCATGCATGCGTGTGTGTGTGTGTGTGTGTGTGTGTGTGTGTGTGTGTGTGTGTGTGTGTGAGTGTGTGTGTGTGTGTATGTAAGAGAGAGAGAGAGAGAGAGAGAGAGAGAGAGAGAGAGGAGAGAGGAGAGAGAGAGAGAGAGAGAGGAGAGAGAGAGAGAGAGAGAGACTACAGAGAGAGAATGTGTGTGTGTGTTTTTGTAAAGATTTATGCACACATATAAACATACATACTGTGCATATTTGCATGCATACACATGAAGTGCTTCAAGATCATTGTATACAATACATGTATATGTGTACACACATGTTGATTCTGAGTATGAATGGTCATGCATCTTTGTTGGACATGCTAGAGTTTGAAATGTATCTCAGGTTACCTTCCCAAGTTTTCTCTCAATGGTCATGCATAGATTTGTTCCGTCATAAGTTTATACACAGAGTTCTACACTGGATGAGAAGTTTGCTTATAATACATGTGTACAGTATTCTGTGACTGCTTTTCAGTACCTTGTCATGTAAAATATAGACAGTCATACTCTGGCTGGGGACAGGAGAGCTCACTGGTCAGAGCACTCGCTTGAAATCCCCAAGCTAAGGATAAGCAGCATTGAGTGTGGTAACCTAGTGGATGGGTGACCGTTTCATGCGCACCCTGGCTTCAGTACAGTCCCCCAGTTCACCCAACTGTGTATGGGTACCCTCCCTCTTTAGGGTCAGGGAGGGTAAAGCAGTGGGGGAGAGGAGATGGGCACCGCCCTCAGAATGCTGGCCCCTAGAGAAGCTGAGGTCTCTGACGCCTCGCTCCCTGACCCTAAAGAGGGCAGATACCCATTTACAGCTGGGGGAACTGTACTGAAGCCAAGGTGCGCAAACGGTCACTTATCCCATTGGTAACCATGCTCAACGCTGCAGGATGCAGCATTGGCCGGGAGAAAGCGAGTGCTCTGACCACTGAGCTCTCTGGTCCCCTCAATAATATTAAAATTGGTAAATGAATGTAGCCTGCCTTGGCACTTTACTTTTAGCTTCATGGATTTATCTCCTATCTGTCCCCGCCTTTAACATCAGAAATCCCCTTCACCCTGACAAAGTGTATTGCCTTTATAAAATAAGTGTGTGCATACGTGTGTGTGTCACTGTGTGCGCGCGTGCATGTGTGTGTGTATATTATTCAAATTTGCTAAAAGAACTGTTAATTGTTATCGATTGCTTGTGTGTTGTATAGGTCGAATGCAAATGCTGTGATTTGTTTTTGCAAGATTTAGCGCTATAGATATGAATTTCATGTATTATTATTATTATGGAGAACTGACTTTAGAGCTTTTTGGCCTTTGTCGTGTCCCCAACAGGACGCATGAGAAGGAGGGTGTTTATAGCACAGCTGTGAGGGGCCATGGCTGCAGAAGGTGACAGTGGGGGCACCACCCCCACCAACTCTCTCCCTCCCCCGGGCACAGGGGGGTACCCTATGGAAATCTTCTCTTCGGGATTCGACCACAAGTTCATCTGCAGCCACTGCAAGCGCATCCTGCGGGACCCCCTCCAGAGCTACTGTGGTCACCGCTTCTGTCGGATATGTTGCCAGGAGCTGTTAGGGTAAAGACTCTGTGTGTGTTTGTGTGTGTGTGTGTGTTTTGGGGGGGGGGGGGGGTGTAAATGGGTGTGTATACATGTGTGTGTTGTGTGTGTGTGTGTGCGCACACACATTCTGTTGGATATGTTGCCAGGAGCTGTTAGGGTAACGTTCTGCACACAGTTTTGTGGAATTTTGATTCTCTGTGTGAGGGGGGGGGGGGGTAAATGGGTGTGTATACATGTGTGTGTGTTGTGTGTGTGTGCACACACACATTCTGTTGGATATGTTGCCAGGAGCTGTTAGGGTAAAATTCTGCACACAGTTTTGTGGAATTTTGATTGTGTGTCTGTGTGTGGGGAGGGGGGGGGGGTTGTATGTTGTGTTGTGTTGTGTATGTGTGTTGTGTTGTGTGGTGTGTGTGTGCATGCGTGCGTGCTTGAATGCAGCATCTCAAGTCCAATATGATGTATGTTACAGCTTGCAGACATGTGATATATATTATAATAATAGACTCAAATGCGCATGCATGTTTTTTAGTAATTTTAATTTTTTTTTTTTTTTTTAATAGTTTTCCTATGTTACGACCTCAAATCTGTGAACCCTGTGTGATGTGTACTACAGCATGCACATGTTTTCAGTGTGTACGGTATAAGTATAACCATGGGTCCTACCTGTTATAAACTCCCCTGTCCTTTGTCACTTTATTACCGCCACAGTGGCTAAAACAGACAGGTGACAGAACAGTTTGTTTTACCTCCGTTGGATTGCAACAGATGATTAAGATGAAGGAACTGGAGGAAAAGAATACCAGAGAAGAGGAAAGAAGCAAGGAAAGGAAACCACAAACGAGAGAGAGAGAGAGAGAGAGAGAGAGAGAGAGAGAGAGAGAGGAGAGAGAGAGAGAGAGAGAGAGAGAGAGAGTAATGCATGCTCAATCATTTATGTCCATCACAATAGGAGTAGGAAAAGAAAGATTCCCTACTCAGCACTCCCGAGGCTACATATGCGATTCTATCACATCATAGCTTATGACAGGAAAGTCGGAAAATCTGATCTCCCCCCAAAAAAAAAAAAAAAAAAGAACAGTTTTTTGGTGTTTTTTTTTTTAGGTGCAAGAACAGTCACTGTGCACAAGTTCATGGTTCCATTGTACACACCACTTTTCCTATTTTCCTTCTTTCCTTCTGTCTGTGAAAGGAAATATGCCAGCTTAAAAATAATTTTCAATATCTTGACAATTAACACTTCCTCTGTTAATGGTTTATGAGGGTTTTTTTCCTGTCTCCTCTTTGTGTGGTGTCTGGAGCATAGTATTTAAAAACTAATCATGTAATGGGAAGATTGCGATTACTTTGGTCCAGTGCTGTTCCTAGTGTTATGTTATTGGGCAGTCCCTAGCTTAACACCCTAGAGGGGTGGGGGGTGGGGGTGGGGGGTCACCTAGAATATGCACTCTGTCTTTGCTGTCATCACACTTTGAACACTGTGACGCCATAATTTCACACTGGATGAGAAATGTGAGGGTATGACTCTGAAGTCTTTTTGAATTGCTTACCATATAGTATTGATATGTATTGTATAGGCAGCCACGCTTTGCTATCAATGGATTCTGACAAAGCTTTTGGCCTGGGCCAGTGACTAGTATTTTGTAATATGGGGTAGGAATGGCCTAGTGGTTTAGAGTGTTGAGCTGGCAATCTTGACTGACAGAGTTCAAGCATCCTTCAAGACACCAGTTCAAGGGAATTTTCCCCTAGAGGAAACATCAGTACCGACATCACTCCCCCCAAAAGTTCTTTGGGTGAGACTTCAAACCTGTCTCAAACCTAGGTCTGTTAAGCCCTGTTCTACATTTTGGAAGAATAGCATTGACTGCTGGTACTAGGAATCGATGACAACATTTTTTAAAACATAATTCGGAAAGTCGGAATGCGGCTACCTTAATGCCAGGCGAATGGTCACATAATAATGATAATAATAGTAATACTACTACTACTAATAATAATAACAATAATAATAATATTTACGCTAAATCTCACGATTAATGAACCTCAGAGCTGTAGCCAAGGAAGAAATATTTATTTTATTTTTTATTTTTTTATTGAGGATAATGGAATAAGCACTGGTGTGCTTTTTTCACATCCAGTCACCATGTGTATGCAGTTTTGTAAATCTTGTCATCTGTTCCCACCGGCACACAATGGCCTACTCTTATGAAAAGTGGAACAGGATTTAATGTGTGCGCAAGATGTTCTGCGTGAGCTAGCACACAGGGCCTCAGTTTATAGTCTCATCCAAAGGACTTTTGGAGAGAGTGGAGTCAGCACTGATGTTAACTCCGGAGGAAAAAAAAACCTCGAATGGGAATCGAACCTGGGTCGTCATAATAAAAAGCATATGGATGTGTTTGTGACGTGGTTGCAGGGAGGGCCAGACGGTGGCCTGTCAGGAATGCCAGGAAGACCAGATGACAGACACCGAGTTCAGCATGCTGTCACAGGACCAGGTCAGTAACCGCCAAATGAGGGCTGCTGCCGCTTGCTTCATAGACTGGTTTGGGTGGGCCTCCTACTGGTTTGGGTGGGCTTTTTACTTTATAGACTGGTTTGGGGGGGGGGGGGAGGGGGGCTTTTTGCTTTGTAGACTGGTTTGGGTGAGCCTCTTGCTTCATACACTGGTTTGGGTGAGCCTCTTGCTTTACTGGTTTTTGTAGGCTTTTTACTTTATAGACTGGTTTGTGTAGGACTTTTACTTTATAGACTGGTTTGTAGACTGGTTTGGATGGGTGGGCCTCTTGCTTCATATACTGGTTTGGGTCAGCCTCTTGCTTCATATACTGGTTTGAGTGGGCCTCTTGCTTCATATACTGGTTTGAGTGGGCCTCTTGCTTCGTATACTGGTTTGGGTCAGCCTCTTGCTTCATATACTGGTTTGAGTGGGCCTCTTGCTTCATATACTGGTTTGGGTGGGCCTCTTGCTTCATATACTGGTTTGGGTGGGCCTCTTGCTTCATATACTGGTTTGAGTGGGCCTCTTGCTTCATATACTGGTTTGGGTGGGCCTCTTGCTTCATATACTGGTTTGAGTGGGCCTCTTGATTCATACACTGGTTTGTGTGGGCCTTCTACTTTGTAGACTGGTTTGAGTGAGCCTCTTGCTTCATATACTGGTTTGGGTGGGCTTTTTACTTTATAGACTGGTGGGGGGGGGGGGGGGGGGCTTTTTACTTTGTAGACTGGTTTGGGTGGGCTTTTTACTTTATATACTGGTTTGTGTGGGCCTCCTACTTTATAGACTGGTTTGGGTGGGCCTCTCACTTCATATACTGGTTTGGGTAGGCCTCTACTTTATAGACTGGTTTAAGTGAGCTTCCTACTTTGTAGACTGGTTTGGTTGGGCTTTTTACTGCATAGACTGGTTTGGGTGAGCTTTTTACTTTATAGACTGGTTTGGGTGAGCTTTTTACTGCATAGACTGGTTTGGGTGAGCTTTTTACTGCATAGACTGGTTTGGGTGAGCTTTTTACTGCATAGACTGGTTTGGTTGGGCTTTTTACTGCATAGACTGGTTTGGTTGGGCTTTTTACTGCATAGACTGGTTTGGTTGGGCTTTTTACTGCATAGACTGGTTTGGGTGAGCTTTTTACTTTATAGACTGGTTTGGGTGAGCTTTTTACTGCATAGACTGGTTTGGGTGAGCTTTTTACTTTATAGACTGGTTTGGGTGAGCTTTTTACTGCATAGACTGGTTTGGTTGGGCTTTTTACTGCATAGACTGGTTTGGTTGGGCTTTTTACTTTATAAACTGGTTTGGTTGGGCTTTTTACTTTTTAGACTGGTTGGGTTGGGCTTTTTACTTTATAAACTGGTTTGGTTGGGCTTTTTACTTTATAGACTGGTTTGGGTGGGCCTCCTACTTTGTAAACTGGTTTGGGTGGGTGGGCTTCCTACTTTGTGAACTGGTTTGGGTGGGTGGTTTTCCTACTTTGCAGTGATGGCTCAAACCCGTGCTGTGAGATCACGAGCTCAGCACTCTTAACCACTAGGCCATCCCACCCTTTTCAAGCAATGCATGTTAATTAATAATGGACACTGACCGCTGACTGACAAAGTGTTGCATCAGGCCAGACAGTCACAGTAAAGCCACTTGTCTTCTGTGATATGACGCCCCATCTTAAAATGAGTTGCTTAGCACCTGACCCACTTTTCCGCTAGGAGTCTTTAAAGGCAAAGGGGGGTGGGTGGGGGTGGGGGGTCAAGTTGTCGATTTTGAGATTTTGATTGATTATAAAACTATAGCCATTATTCTACCTTGTAGTGAAATATCAATGCATAATTTTGTTTCCTTTTGCTTTTAAACGTGTTTTCAAAATACCCAAGCCTTTATTCTGACTTCCTATTAGGATGCTAAAACTTGTCAATTTCTCATTTTGTCATTTCCTGCAGTCTTTTATATCAAGTTGTAATAACTTTTCATACAATTGTCAGATTTCCAATCTGTTTTTTTTGTATTGTATAGCCATTTTATTGCAGATTAAGAACATGTCAATAACTAAAAATTGACATTTGGTGCATTGTGACCCATTATGTGGTGGAGCGTCACATATATATATGTCTGATAAGCAGTGCATGATTTAGCGATGCCTATTAATAACGACCACTGACAGCGGACTGACAAAGGACTCCTTCAGAACAGAACAATAAAGCCGTCACACTGTCAGAATGTCTGTGACAGATGTTCCCTGACAACGCAGTGAAGCGAGAGATGGCGCGCATGCCTACCAAGTGTGTTCACCCTACTGCTCCTGGACAGGCATCTTCAGAGACTATGAGGTAGAGCAGCTGCTCTTTTTTTGGTGATTGCGTGTGTGTGGGGGGGGGGGGGGGGGGGGGGGGGTTCTGTGTGTTGTGTGGTTGGTGTGTTGTGTGTGTGTGTGTGTTTGAGAGAGGGAGAGAGAGAGGGAGGGGAAAAGAGAGAGAGAGAGGGGGGGGGAGAAAGAGAGAGAGAGAGAGGGGGGGAGAGAGAGGGAGAGAGAGAGGAGAGAGAGAGAGAGAGAGGAGAGAGAGAGGAGAGAGAGGAGGTGTGTGTGTTTGTGTGTTTTTGTTTGTGTGTGTGTGTGTGTGTGTTTGAGGAGGAGAGAGAGGAGATGTGTGTGGGTGTGTGTGTGTGTGTGTGTGTGTGTGTGTGTGTGTGTGTGTGTGTGTGTTGTGTGTGTGTGAGAGGTGGGTCTGTGTGTGTGTGTGGTGTGTGTGCGCGTACGCATGTGTGTGTGTGTGTGTGTGTGTGTGTGTGTGTGTGTGTGTGTGGTGTGTGTGAGAGAGACAGACAGACAGACAGACAGACAGACAGACAGACAGACAGACAGACAGAAAGGGGGGGAGAGAGAGAGAGAGAGAGAGAGAGAGAGAGAGAGAGAGAGAGAGAGAATAAGCAATGCATTTGGTTTTTTGTTGTTTTGTCTATCTAGGCACCCATGTAAGGAAAAAACCCAGAACAAACAAACAAGGAAGGAAAAAAACCAAATAGAAAATAAAATTGTTAGTGTGTGTAAGGGGGAAGGGGATGTGTGTGTGTGTGTCTCTGTATGTGGGTGCATGCGTGCGTGCGTGTGTGTGTGCGCACAGGTGCAATTTACACAATATGCTACATCACAACTCACTGCAACAAAATACAACACAATACTCCACAGAACAGCCGCCGCTGTAGCCTAGTGGTTAGGGCATTGGACTTGTAATATAAAGGTTGCGGGTTCGATCCCAGCTTTCGGCTATGGTGTTGTGCCTTGGAAAAGGCACTTTACGGCTATTTTCTCACCCCACCCAGGTGTAAAAGGGGGGTACCAACCTTGTGTTGGGGGTTAACCCTGCGATAGACTGGCGTCCTATCCAGGGGGAGTCTAGGACTCTCAGTCGCTTAACGCCACATAAACGGGATAAGCACCGGCCTGATGAGCCTTAGGCTCGGGACAGACTTTAACTAACTCCACAGAACAACATAAAAGCTGTTCTGATTTCACATCACAACACAATACACTACACTACAACATAACACATCACACTGTGCACAATAAACCTAGCAGCACCACACCATACCATAACACAACATAATACTTACATAGCAACATATAAAAGCCTCACAACATAATGCTTACATTCAACAACGTATAAAAAAAGCCTCACAACATAACACTTCCACAACAACATATAATAAAAAAAATATAAAAAAATTAATTTTCAAAAAACTGTCATGGTTCTTTTTTACCACCCACACACAGGCAAGAAGTCGTGTCCCCATCGATCTCAGCCCTGTGGGGCCAGGGTGTCGCAGGCACACAACATAAACACTTACATAACAACCTATGAAATACCTTACAACATAAAACTTCCATAACAACATATTAAAGAAAACCCCAAAAGCCTGTGATGGTTCTTTTCTGCCACCCAGACGCAGCACGAGAAGTCGTGTCCCCACAGACCTCAGCCGTATGTGGCGTGTGGGCGGGCCAGGGTGTCGCAGGCACACAACATAACACTTACATAACTCATAACAGAAAGCCTCACAACACAAATACTCGCATCACAACATATAATAATAAAAACAACTCTGATGGTTTTTCTACCTCCCAGACACAGCACGAGAAGTCATGTCCCCACAGACTGCAGCCGTTTGGGGCCGGGGTGTCACAGGCACACAACATAACACTTACATAACACCATATAACAAAAAAACCTCTCCTCAACACAACACTTCCAAAACAACGTATAATAATAATAATTGAAAAAAACAACAACTGTCGTGGTTCTTCTGCCACCCAGATGCAGCATGAGAAGTCACGGGCACACAAACATAACACTTAACACCATATAAAAATCCCTCAAATAACACAAAACTCACAAAACAACATATAATAAAAAAAATTTAAAAAACTGTCATGGTTCTTTTCTACCACGCAGACGCAGCACGAGAAGTCGTGTCCGCACCGCCCTCAGCCGTGCGTGGCGTGTGGGGCGGGGGTGTCGCGGGCCCTGATGGAACAACACCAGGAGCTGGAGTGTCCACAGCGCAAAGTGCGGTGTGAGCACTGCTTCAGCGAGATCTTCGCCTCCTCCAAAGAGGTAGGTCTGGTCGGTCGGTCAGGTGGGTGGGCAGGCTAGGCTAGGCTAGGCTAGGCTAGGCCAGGCCAGTCCAGTCCAGTCCAGTCCAGTCTAGTGTAGTCTAGTCTAGTCCAGTCCAGTCCAGTCTAGTCCAGTCCAGTCCAGTCCAGTCCAGTCTAGTCCAGTCCAGTCCAGTCTAGTCCAGTCCAGTCCAGTCTAGTCCAGTCCAGTCCAGTCTAGTCTAGTCTAGTGTAGCTAGTCTAGTCTAGTCCAGTCCAGTCCAGTCCAGTCCAGTCCAGTCCAGTCAGTCAGTCAGTCAGTCAGTCAGTCAGTCAGTCAGTCAGTCAGTCAGTCAGTCAGTCAGTCAGTCAGTCAGTCAGTCAGTCAGTCAGTCAGTCAGTCAGTCAGTCAGTCCAGACTGAACTTTGCAGTCCCCCCCCCCCCCCCCGTCGAACTTTTAGCTGCTATCAGCTGCTATCCATTCCATCCCATCCCCAGCCCAGCTGGTTTTTAATCATAGGCTCCGGAACTGACCACACTTGAACTTGGGAAAGAAAAGAAAGGGGCGTGCTAAGTTGAGCACTCTTGACTTGAGTGATGTTGGATTTGTGCGCTGTGAGAATCCCCTCTTGATAATGATGGTGATGGTGATGATAATGATGATGATGGTGATGAATATTGGTAATGATGATAATAATGATAATAATGATAATGATAATAACAATGATGATTAATAGTAATAACGATGATAATAACAATAACCTTTCTTAATATCCCGGAAGTTTTGAATGTGGCTACTTTGATGATGAAATTTTTTTTTTTTTTTAAAGAAACCTCTTACCAGAAAAATCTTATTTAGCTTGGAGTTTTATCCAAGGAATGAAAGAGAAGATTTTTTGAAAACAGTGTATGGCTGCCTGCACTGCAGGGTATAATACCCTCATACTCCACTCCAACCCCACTCCCTCAGAAATCCTTTAGATTGGGCTACAAACCGAGATTCTGTGTGCAAACACACGCAGAACATTGCACACATGCTGAAAACCCGCTCCACCTTTTGAAAGAGTAGACCATTGCATACCTGTTGGAGCAGATGATAAAAAAAATTTTAATGCATGCACACAGTTTTGTTTATTTATTTATTTATTCTTTTATATTAAGGATAATGGAATAAGCACTCATTTGTTTTTTTACATCTAGTCCCCATGTGTATGCAGTTTTGTAAATCTTGTCATCTGTTCCCACCGGCACACAGTGGCCTACTCTTACGAAAAGCAGAACAGGATTTATCGTGTGTGAGCAAGATGTTCGGCGTGCGTTTGCACAGCGTGCATTTGCACAAGGGGCCTCAGTTTAAAGTCTCATCCAAAGGACTTTTGGGGAGAGTGGAGTTGGCATTGGTGTTAACTCCAGGGGAAAAATCCCCTCGAACGGGAATTAAACCCGGGTCGTCAAATTGCGAGCACAATATTCTGACCACTAGGCTATCCCGTCCCCCATCATTTAGACATCATTCCTGAAGTGAGAATGTGGCTGCTTTGATACATGGTTGGTAAATATTTGCATATATTGCAAAATCTCACCATAGATGAACTTCGGAGCTCTAGTTATGGAGTGGGGAGGGGGGGGGGGGGAGGGGGAGAGACATTGTTGCATACACATGTAATTGCTGTGAATGTTTGTTTCAGCACCATTCAGGAGAGTGCCAGCATTTCCCTCTGCGGTGTGAGGCGTGCGAAAAGAACAACATCCCTCGCTACAAGGTAACGTGCCTCTGCTAAAAAAACAAACAAAACCCCCCTCATGTCTCTGCTTATACGTTCTGTGTTACTCTAGTATAACAGAGTGGAGATCTGTCATCTCCCATCTCTGCACAGCATCTCAGGTGGGTACAATTAGCCAGTTAGAATGTGACCTCTAAAAAAGAGGTTGCTTAAATTCTACCTTTCACCCTGAAGGCAAAGTGTATGCAATGGAGGGTTTTCGATCACCACCCAAGGAAACAGAGCATTGCACAATTCGCAGGTGTGTCTGGATTTAGTAACATGACGCTGCGACAAGGCTCTGATAGTATGGGAGGTAATCTACTTACCACCCATCACACAAGGTTTTTGTTGGTTTTTTTGTAATTTTTTTTTTTATAATATTGTGACTGGAAAAAAAAGATGTTTGTTTGTTTGGAATTTATGGAGCGAGATAGCTTAGTGGTCAGAGTGTTCGCTTTCCCCCCAGTCAAGTTTAACAGCATTGAGAGTGGTTACCAGTTGGATGGGTGACCGTTTGCACGCCTTAGCTTCTGTACAGTCCCCCCACTTCACCCAGCTGTAAATGGGTACCTGCCATCTTTAGGGTCAGGGAAGGTAAAGCAGCGAGGGAGAGGAGATGGGCGCTGCCCTCAATATGCTGGGGAGTACTATAGGCCCACTATAGGGCAACCAACTATCTCCTAGCCCTTCCATATGTAGCACCCACATATGGGCAACAGAAGTATACAAATGAGCACAGTGCATGTGCACAGGGAAAGAGGGGTTCTCTCCCTTAATGTAAGGATTAGTGTTGAGACCTTTGTGTGCCTGACAAAAGTAAACTGTGAGGTTCTGGGTTCAATTCTCAGTCTTGTCCCATCTTCCCAGGTTTGATTTAAAAAAAAAAAATCAAACAGATTGTCAGAGTCCTTCAGATGAGACTATATATCAAGGCCCCGTGTGCGAACGCACGCAGAACATCTAGTGCAAGTGGTAAAAATAAAAAACCAACCCATTCTACCTTTCAGAAGGGCAGGCCACTTCATGCTGGTAGTAATGAATGACAAAATCTTTTTTTTTAAATGCATGCACACATGTGTATAGACACAGTTCCTGAAGTCAGAATGTGGCTACCTAAATGATTGGGGGGGGTTACTTTTGCATATTTTTCCTTTTAGCATACTTCATCTATGTTATATAGTCTCTTTTCTTTTCTTTTCTTTTCTGTGCTTTTTTTTTTCTTCCTCTGGTTTTTGTGTTTGGTTTTGGTGGTTTTTTTTTTATCTTTTCTTTCTATCTGAGTTTGGGTTGGTTTGTTGTTTTTTTCTAGATGAAAGAGCATAAAGAGAGAGAGTGTCCCAAACGTGTGATACACTGTCCCATGGGCTGCACTGATCCTGTGAGTATATTTCTGTCTTTTTTTTTATATTATCATCATTATTATGGCAGCTGTGTTTTTGACGTGTTTTTGATAGGCTGGTTTGTATTGTTATGGATTGTCAAGATGTAGTGCTGTATAAATCCCATGTATTATTATCATTATTATCATCATCATTATTATTATTATTATCATTATGTCAAGTCAGTCGTTTGGATGAGACTATAAACCGAGGTCCCGTGTGCGAACACACAGAGAATGTCTTGCGCACATCAGCTAACGAGAAATTCCATGTATCATTATTATTATTATCATTACTATCATCATCATCATCATCATCATCATCATCATCATCACACCACCACCACCACCACCACCACCACCACCACCACCACCACCACCACCACCACCACTACCACCACCATCATCGTCATCGTCATCATCATCATCATCATCATCATCATCATCATCATTTATCTCTTTCAATCCCTGACCACCTGCCTGCCTACCCAGCTGACGAGAAATTCCATGTATTATCATCATCATCATCATCATCATCATCATCATCATCATCATCATCATCATCATCATTATTTATCTCTATCAATCCCTGACCACCTACATGCCTACCCAGCTGACAAGAAATTTCATGTATTATTATTATTATTATTATTGTATCATTATCATTATTATTATCATCATCATTTTTTTATTATTATTTTTTTTTTTTAGATCAGATTTTCAGGATTTCCTGTCATCAGCTATGATGTGATAGAATCACAAATGTAGCCTCGGGAGTACTGAATAGGGAATCTTTGTTTTCCTACTCCTATTGTGATGGACATGAATGATTGAGCATGCATCATCATTATTATCTACCTCTAGCCGCCGCTGTAGTCTAGTGGTTAGGGCGTTGGGCTCGTAATCTAAAGGTTGCGGGTTCGATCCCAGCTTTCGGCTATGGCGTTGTGCCCTTGGAAAAGGCACTTTACGGCTATTTTCTCACCCCACTCAGGTGTAAAAGGAGTACCAACCTTGTGTTGGGGGGTTAACCCTGCGATAGACTGGCGTCCTATCCAGGGGGGAGTCTATGACTCTCAGTCGCTTAACGCCACAGAAACCGGGATAAGCACCAGCCTGATGAGCCTTAGGCTTGGGACAGACTTTAACTAACTTTAACTGACCACCCACCCTACCCGCTTGCCTACCCAGCTGACAAGAAATTCTATGTACTATTATTATTATTATTATTATTATTATTATTATTATTTATCTCTATCAACAACCCCTGACTACCTGCCTGCCTACCCAGCTGACGAGAAATTCCATGTATTATTATTATCATCATCATTATCATCATCATCCTCATCATCATCATTCATCCCCATCACCATCATCATCACCATCATCATCATTATCTATCTATCAATCCCTGATCACCTTCCTGCCTGCCCAGCTGACAAGAAATTCCATGTATTATTCTCCTCCTCCTCCTCCTCCTCCTCCTCCTCCTCCTCCTCCTCATCATCATCATCATCATCATCAATCTCTACCAACCCCTAACCAACCACACACCTTACTACCTACCCACCTTTTACCTCCCCCCCCTGCAGCTAACGATGGACACCTTCCACCAACACCTGACCCTGGGCCTGGCGGAGCACACGGCGTGGCTGATGGACCAGACCCTGCAGCTGGAGCAGAGGCTGCAGTCGCTGCCCGTCACCCAGGCGGCCGCTGCCCCGGCAACCTGGACAGCATCGTCACCGCCATCAATGGCTTGGAGCAGAAGACCACGGAGCTGTCGCGCCAGATCGAGGAGCTGTCTCAGGGCGACCTCCTTCGCCAGCAGGTCACCGACACCGTGGACAGGGTCAACATGATGGACCAGGTCAGTGTCTGTAGGGGGGATTTATGGTGGGACATTGGGGTCAAAGTGATGAAATTTGTGTACAAGCTGAAGTTCGAAAGTTTGTTCCGTATATTGAAAGGGCATCACTTGTGCGTCAAAAGAGATGTCATTTTGTGCTCTTTGAAAATATATTCCATATATTGAAAGGCATCATTTGTAGAGCATCAAAATCTAGAATTTTCCGTTTGTGCTCTGTTGCCATTGGAAATAATCCAGTATGGCGCCAAAATGAAATGTTTCGAACTGCTGAACTTTTTTTTTCTATAACAAGTCGAAGTAACCTATTTCTTAGATATGTTGTACAACCTGAATATCTTTAAATTCACACAGGGAGAACTCCATAAATATATTCAGCAGTTTTTAATTCTAAAAAAACGTGATTTCAGCCCCTTTTGGACACGTGTCTAACCTTAACCCTTCTTGCATTTTGGATTCTCGGGAATGCAAATGTGTCTAGATTTTGTGATGGAATGCAAAACCTAGCGGCAATATGTGTTCAGTTCAATTTGTGACCAGGTCAGTGTTTGTTTGTTTTTTTAACCTTTCTTGCGTTCTCTGAACACAAATTGCCTCTAGATTTCGCATTCCATCCCAAAATCAGGTCAGGCACACACGATGTGGATCGGTGGTCTAGAGGTAATGCACCTGCCTAGGAAGCAAAAGTCCGGGTTGGAGTGTGTGGTGGTTTGAATCCTGTTTGGCCCCAAAACTTTTTCCCATCCATTAGACCATGAATGGTGGTCTGGGTGCTAGTGTTTCGGAGGAGATATAAACCGAGGTCCTGTGTGTTACATATCATTATTTGGCACATGTAAAAGAACCACGGCAGCAAGGGGGTTGTCCCTGGCAAAATTCTGTAGAAAAAAAGCCACTTTGATAGGGAAACAAATATAGTTGCAGATAGGGAAAAAATAATGTGTGCTGACAGATGTGTTTATATCAAATGACATGTGTGCTGATAGATGTGTTATAGCAGACTTTTGTGTGCTGACAGATGTGTTATAGCAACTTTTGTGTGCTGACAGATGTGTTATATGAAACTTGCATGTGCTGACAGATGTGTTATAGCAGACTTGCGTTGTTGAAGATTTGTTATATCAACTGAGTGTGCTGACAGATGTGTTATAGCAGACTGTTCTTTGCTGACAGATGTGTTATAGCAACTGTTTTGCTGACATAGTGTTATAGCAACTGATGTGTGAAGGTGTGTTATATCAAACTGACAGTGCTGACATATGTATTCAATTCAGATTATGTGTGTTGAGCTGTATATAAGTGCTTTTGATTTTTTTTGTTTCACAAGATATTGGCCACAAATCAGTCACTATCATCATCATCATCAACATCATCGACCAAACTAACACCTGTACTTCTGCCCCACCCATACAGGTAATGCCGGTACTCCACCGCGAAATCGAGCAGCTGCTGCGCTCCCTGGAGCAGATGGAGAGCCGCCCACGCCGACCGCCTGCGCACACAGCAGCTGGTGACGCAGGTGGAGCAGGTGAGCGGGCAGGTGGGGGCCTGGAGCGCACCCTGGCCCTGAAGGACGCCACCATCGCGGAGCACGAGGTGCGCATGCAGGCCATGGAGTTTGCGCGCTTCGACGGCACGCTGCTCTGGAAGATCTCGGACTTTGACCGCAAGCGGCGCGACGCGGTCAGCGGCAAGCTGACCAGCATCTACTCGCCGGCCTTCTACACGGGGATGGTGGGGTACAAGATGTGCGCGCGCATCTACCCCAACGGGGACGGCATGGGCAAGAACTCGCACCTGTCGCTCTTCTTCGTGCTGATGCGGGGCCACTACGACAGCCTGCTGCCCTGGCCCTTCCAGCAGAAGGTGACGCTGATGCTCATCGACCAGAAGTACCGCGAGCACGTCATCGACGCCTTCCGCCCCGACCCCACCAGCTCCTCGTTCAAGGGCCCACGTCCGAGATGAACATCGCCAGCGGCTGTCCGGTCTTCATCCCTTTAGCCAAGCTGACCAACCCCCAGCACGGCTACCTGAAGGACAATACCATGTTCATCAAGATCATCGTGGAGACGGAGGGCTTGGATAAGTACACCGAGTTCAACCCTTGAAGGGCCCCTTGCCTACCGCCGCCCCCCTCAGTGATTTCGTGGGTGGTAGGGGGGGTGGGGTGGTGGTTGGGGGGAGGGGGGGGTTTATCTCCCTTGGTTGGGGTTTTTCCGGGTTGGTTTTTTTGTTTGTTTTTTTTGTTGTGGTTGGAGGGAGGGAGTGATTGGGGGTTTTCTCCTTTGTCTTTTTTTTGGGGGGGATTTTGTTGGTTGGGGGAGGAGGGGGGGAGAGAGGATATTGTGGGTTTTGTTTTCTTGTATTTATCTGTAAAGTGTACAGCGTGTCCCTGTAAACACCTCTCCATTGTGTAAAAAAAAAAAAAAAAAAAAAAAAATCTGTCCTATCTTTTTTGGGGGGGTTCACTGTCTTGCCTTCTCTCACTTTCTCCCTCCTCCTTCTCCTCCTTGTCTGTCCTGGCTTTTTCTTTTTTCTGTCTTTTGTGGTGTGTATGTATCTCTTTCATGTATTCTTCCTCTCTCTCTTTCTGTCTCTCTCTCTCTGTATGCAAACCTGCCTCTTGTCTGTTGTACATATTTCATTTCAGCAATAATGGGCAGTCTCAGCAAATACCATTTTTGCCCAAGGTTGATTTTTTTGTTTTTGTTTTTTTTTGCGTTTTTTTTTTCTTGCTCTTTTTTCTTCTCCATTTTCTTTCAGATCTTGAGAGCAAAAGTAGTATGTATTCCATAGTGTCGTTCCTTGTTGGTTCAACATTTCAGTCATGCCGTGTTTTGACAATTTCAGGTGATTGATAGCGTTTTTGGTTTTGTTTTTTGTTTTATTTATTTCTGTTCACATATTGTGAAAATAAATATGTTTTGAATGCTTAAATTCTTCTTTCACAGTTTGACATATATATATATATGTACACATACTTAATGTATTAGTAGTGAGTGTGTGTGTATTGGTGGGGGGGGGGAGGAAGGGTGTTTTGTTTGTGTGTGTGAGTGTGTGTGTGTATTGTGTGTGTGTTGTGTGTGTTGTGTGTGTGTGTGTTGTGTGTGTGAGTGTGTGTGTGTGTGTGTGCGTGCGTGCGTGCGTGCGTGCGTGCATATACTAGCATATATGTGTATATGCATTATTCATCCATGCCTATAAAATGAATGCCAGATTATGTGAGCATTTGGCTTGATACAGATTGTTTAATTAAATCCTGATTCAGTAAATTACTGAGTCTTAAGTCTTCACTTTGTCTGTGTCATTTTTTTTTTTTTTTTTTTTTTGTAATGGGATGATAAGTTATTTGTTGATATTTTTTTTGGTCACAGTGTGTTCTGTTAACAATTGACATGATACAAGTTCTGCCACCAAAACAAAACACGCAAAAAATCCCCGGTTAACTTAGGGTAAGGGCTAGCTGCACTGAACAGATGGGTAGGATTTGTGTGGTTGGTTGTTACTGGATCTGAAAAAGACAGGCAATTTTCAGAGGAATATGAATAGTAGTGTTCTTAGGTTACAACAGGGGTTTGTTTTTTTTCACAGAGAGAGAAAGAGAGAGAGAGAGAGTGTGTGTGTGTGTGTGTGTGTGTCAATCAATCAATCAATCAATCAATCAATCAATCAGTTTTATTCAGTTTTTGCAGGCCATAAGACCCATATGAACACAAAATATGAAAAAGCAACCGTGAAGCAGTCGAGGTGATAAAATACAATGGGTACACAGTCTTTTGTTGTAGGCATCGAAAGACCTACATGTTTCTGATCTTTAGGCATTCAATTACATAAACTGCCAAGTTCACAATCAGTTTGTCAGAAGGATTTGAGCACAACATCTGGACCTTAAAGCCTGATGGAAATCTGTGATAATAAAGGGGGATATAACGCTTACGCAAAGTTGCATATTTTGGGCAAACAAGCAAAAAATGACATAAATCTTCAATGGCAGATCCATCACACTGAAAACAATATGGACTTACAGGTGTTTTCTTATAACGTGACATTCCTTTCAGTGGCAGTGTGTTACTTCTTAACAAGCAAAGTACACGGCGGTGTTCAGAAGAAACCAGAAGTCCTACATAATTTGTGTGTGTGTGTGTGTGTGTGTGTAAGGGAGAGAGAGATGGAAAATATTCTTTGGCAGTTCTTTTCCTTGTTCTTTTCTTTTCTATTTTTTCCTTGGCTAGAGCTCTGAGGTTCACCAGTTGTGAGGTTTTTGCGTATGCCACTGTTTGTTTTTTTCCCCCCTCTCTTTATTAATTAAGGTAGCCTCAATCCAATTTTAAGAATGATTTTTAAACATGATACCAGCATTCATGCAGTTTTTGTTGTTAGTCTTTTATATATTTTGTCGTCCACTTTTACTGGCAAGCAATGGCCTACCCTTCTGAAAGGCAGAAGAGGTTTAAGAGTATGCGCAAGATGTTCTGGCATGTTTCAACATGGGACCTTGGTTTAATAGTTTCAACCGAAGGACTCTTTCAGGGGAGTGGAGTCAGTTCTGATGTTAACACCAAAGGAAAAATTCCCTCACATGGGTGCCTCAGTGGTGGCTTGAACCCAAGCAGTCAGGTTGTGAGCTCTAAGCTCTAACCACTAGGCTATCTTGTGTCCCCCTATTTTTGTGTGTAAGAGAGAGAGAGAGAACTCGAACTTGAATGATTTATTCACAAAAAGGCCATTGGCCCATACATGAAGGGTTTGCCAAACTGCTTAGCATTTTGGTGTGGAATAAAAGACGACACCAATGACAACAGCCAAATTATTGTATAGCAACAAAGTCAGTAGCAAAAAATAGGACTTATGATAATAAAGCATCGCTTATTCTAAAGGCTTACACAAATATAGAGTGAGGCAAGAAAGAGAGACAGACAGAGAGAGAGAGTTTAACACTGCTCATAGATATAAGTTTTTGTGTTTATGAGCCCGTGTGAACGTAGATATGCATGGATGCATACATACGTGTGCGTGTAAGATGGAGAGAGAGAGGGCATAAAAAGAAAGTATGTACATCCTAATGATTATGCGTGTATTGTTGTTCGTTCTTAACAAGCGCGCTTTTCTTTCTGTAGTCAGTATTCCTGTGGCTGAGGGTATAGTTTCCCTGTTGGCTATAAATGCACAGGCAACTTGCCCCTGATGTGACATGATCACTCACTCACTCACTCACTCAATCCCATGTCCCAAAGGACGTAGGGGGGACATGAGAGAAGACGCAACAGAGATCTTTTTCCATGCTTCACGATCCTGTGTGGCTAGTAGGAGGCGTTGCAGGGGTTGGGCAGTCCAGTCTTTGATGTTGTCAACCCATGATTTCTTTTGGCGGCCTCTTCTTCTCTTGCCCTCGACTGTTCCTTGCAAGATGGTTTTTGCTAGGGTGTTGTGTCTTGTGGTGTGACCAAACCACATCAGCTTTCTCCTCTTTATGGTGGAGAGCAAAGGCTCTTGGGGGCCCACACGCTTTTTGATTTCTTCTTTCACGTGATCAATCCCTGCAAATCCCTGCTTCAGGACTAAGAGGGTTATGGGTAGCCACATTCTGACTTCGGGAATGCTTACGTTCAATGAGGATCATGTTGGGGCTGGATTTTTTTTTTTTTTTTTTTTTTGGGGGGGGGGGGGGGGGGGTTTGGGGGGGGGGTTCCTTAGCTATATCTCCTAGGTTCACCAATGGTGAGATTTTGAGTATGCGACCACTTGCCCTCTGTTGAGGTTGCTGCATTCTGGCTTCAAGGCACCCGGGTTTAATTAATTTTTAAAAGGGTGACAGCCCTTGATATGTATGGTCTCTTTGGTCAGTGAGGTAGTTTTACATGCTCTTGTGTGTTAATGTGTGTATTTGTGTGTGTATGTGTGTGTGAGTGTGTGTGTGTGTGTGTGTGTGTGTGTGTGTGTGTACGTGTGTGTGTTTGTGTGTGTGTGTGTGTTGTGTTTATTTTATTTATTTATTTATTTATTTATTCTTTTATATCGAGGATAACAGAATAAGCAATCATGTGCTTTTTTTCATCCGGTCCCCGTGTGTATGCAGTTTTGTAAATATTGTCATCTGTTCCCACCGGCACACGATGGCCTACTCTTACGAAAAGCGGAACAGGATTTAACGTGTGCGCAAGATGTTCTGCGTGCGTTCGCACACGGGGCCTCGGTTTAAAGTCTCATCCGAAGGACTTTGTGTTGTGTTGTGTGTGTGTGTGTGTGTGTGTGTGTGTGTGTGTGTGTGTGTGTGTGTGTGTGTGTGTGTGTGTGTGTGTGTGTGTGGTGAGAGAGAGAGAGAGACAATAATCTCCAAAATTGACATTGGTTACCCAAAAGAGAGTGGTAGTGAGGGTTTTTTTTTTTTTAATTTTATTTTTTCAGCAATCATGAAAAAGCACACATATGCTTTTTTTTTTTTTTTTTTTTTTAAAGTTCAGCTCCCGTGTGCATTTTCACCCTTGAATTTTCTTCTCCTCATTTTAATTTTAGTCCAGGATTTTTTTTTTCTCCCCTAACTCTGATCAGTATTACATAAATTTTGCCAGAAGGATTTCTCCCAGCTTTATGTTTAGACATGACAAAATCAGAGTCAAGTTTTCTTTTCGAGGTAAAAATAGCCATGTTCTGTGTGCATGCACATGCACGCACGCACGCATGCGCGCGTGCACACACATACACACACACACACACATGTATATATATATATTTTTTCCCTTTTGTAAGAGTGTGTGTATGTGTGTGTGTATGTGTGTGTGTGTGTGTGTGTGTGTGTGTGTGTGTGTGTGTGTGTGTGTGTGTGTGTGTGTGTGTGTGTCTGCACATGTGTCTGTATAGTGGTATGAATGTGTACTCATGCTTTTTTCAACAGTAGTGTAAAAATCTGTATATCTATGTGTTCTAATACTAGAGAAAGACAATACATGCATGGAAAAGGTACACTTATGGAAATGTGCAAATGTCTTTTCCACAAAATGTATATATAAAAAGAGAAGAAAAAAAACTGGTTCACTTGTCTCCTGTGTTTAGTTTCTCTATGTGTGTGCATATGTGTGTGTGTGTGTGTGTGTGTGCGCATGTGTATGTGTGTGTGCGTGTATGTGTGTTTGAATGTGTGTGTGCATGTGTTTGTGTTTGTATGTGTGTGTGTTTGTGTGTGTGAGAGTGTTCATGTGTGTGTGTGTATGTGCATGTGTGTGTGTGTGTGTGTTTGTTTGTTTGTGTTTGTATGTGTGTGTGTGTTTGTATGTGTGTGTTTGTATGTTTGTGTGTGTGTGTGTGTGTGTGTGTGTGAGAGTGTTCATGAGTGCGTGTGTGTATGTGCGTGAGTGTGTGTGTATGTGTGTGTGTGTATGTGCATGAGTGTGTGCGTATGCATGTGTGTGTGTGAATGCAACTGCGTGTATGCATGGGTGTGGGTGTATACGTGTGTGTGTTCTGGCCACTTGTTCACGAACTAACACGCAACCAGTCTACTCTGTTTCTAATGCGCAGCTACCGCTGGAACTGACAACTCCACTGTTTTGATATTTTTTTTTATTCTCGTTATTTTAGGCAGAGCTTGGCACAGAGCTATAGAAGGAGAAAATGCAAGCAAAGGACCGATTCAGCCATCTTTGAAGGCATAATAATATGCAAAATGATCTTTTTTTTCCTTTTCAACAACGGATGAAATGATCAAAGTCCACCTGTATATTGGAAACTTGTCAAACAGAAATTGAAGTACTGCTTTGTTTTGATGATAATTCTTTTTGTGTGTGTGTGTGTTTGGATTTGTTTGGTTGGTTGATTTTTTTTTTTTTTTTATAGGAAATGTTTTTGTAATTGTGAATTTTTTTCTTTGTCTTCTTTTTTCTTTCTTTATGTTTCAAACTGAATGAGTACTGCTTGTTTCCAATGATAGTTTGTTGTTGTTTTTTTTGGAGGGTGCTCTTTTTTCGTTTGTTTGTTTTTGTTTGTAGTAAACATTTTTGTGATTGTGAAATTCTTCTTTATCTTTTTTTTTTCTTTTAGGAAGTCATGACACACCTGATGGATTTTTATTTTGTTTGTTTGTTGTTGTTTTTTTTACATACCTAATGTTGTTACTAACTTTTTGGCATTCTGTTGATTCAAGACAGAAAGTCTGGTCTTTCTCTGTCACGTCTCTCTCTGTTTTGCTTTGGGAGTTCCCAACATGAATGCTTTGACTTTGTTGAGATCATGTTTTCATGAAGAATCCTAAATGACTTTGCTTATTATTTATTCAACCTGTCTTTTTTTTCTCATTGTATGCTTTGTTGTTGTCATTCAGGTGGTTCCTTTCCTGTCAGGGTCACACAGGGTGTATGTATCATGTTCCTTCCTTTATTTATTTATTTATTCTGCATACATTTCAAGTCTGCGGTCTGTATCATTTTCACCCAGGAAATTACCTTTGTTGTTGTAAATTTTTTTTAATGATATCTTACGGTGGAGTATACATAATATATATATATATATTTTTTTTTTATGTGCTTAGCTTATATGAAAACATCAACTGCAAGCAGGCGTACAACCGTTCTATTAGTCATCTTTTCTGTGGGGAAAAAACTTGATCCAGAGTTGATGACCATTCCCTGTGTTAAGGTTATGCATGTCCTTTTCTGAAGAAAGCAAAAGTGGGGATTTGACAGGTTTTTTTTTCCTTCTGGTTTTGTTCGGGTTTTTGTTCTATCTGTTCAACAAACCTGACTATGAATGTGAAGTCTTACAGGCTTTTTTGTTCTATCTGTTCAACAAACCTTACTATGAATGTGAAGTCTTACAGGCTTTTTGTTCTCTCTGTTCAACAAACCTGACTATGAATGTGAAGTCTTACAGGCTTTTTGTTCTATCTGTTCAACAAACCTGACTATGGATGTGAAGTTTACAGGCTTTTTGTTCTATCTGTTCAACAAACCTGACTATGGATGTGAAGTCTTACAGGCTTTTTTGTTTTTGTTTTTTCTTTCGTTCCTCTGCTGGAGCTCTGAGGTTTACCAAAGGTGAGATTTTGCGATGCGACAGTTTGTTCACAATTAACCCTCTTGCATTCAGATTCTCTGAACACAAATTGCCTCTAGATTTCGCATTCCATCACGAAATTGGGTCAGGCACACATGCTCGCTAGCCTTTTCCTCCTTCTAAGTACATACCAGCAGCTATAATTACTTCCAGACTCTCAGCAGGATTTCTGCCTCAAGCCTGATAGAGCTTTGGCATGTGGTAGCAATTAGTGATGGTCACAGCATGATGGAAATCTACTGTGTGTAAATCCTGGCAAAGCCCAGTTCAGGATTCAGGGGAAGGAATGATTTAATCCCAGCAAATCCCAGGTCGGGACTAAGAGGGTTAAGGGGGCCACATTGTGACTTCAGGGCCAGTGTAATTTTGAGTGGGGTGTTTGTTTCACAGATCCACAGCCAGTTTCAGAAAGAAGCAAAAACTGTACAGAAGTTGTTTGGAAAATGCACACAACTGAGAAAATGGTTGACTGTCACAGAGTGAGTGTGAGTCAGATGAAAAAAGGAAAGAATGGAAGGTAAAGTAAACTCTGAGACATGTACATGTATGCACACACAGACACATGCTTGCACATACACTTATCATCATCATCATCATCATCATCATCATCATCATCATTATCACATCCTTTTCTGTAGGTTGGTTTTTGTTGTTGTTGGTTTTTTTTGGGGGGTCATTGTCGGGGTTTTTTCCTCGTTAAATGGCTTGACAAGCAATTAAAAAAAAACAAAACAAACAAGCAAAAAAAAAACCCCACAGTTTTTTGCTTATTCAATGTACAAGCTGAAAATAAAAGTTTAGCTTTCACACACACACACACACACACACCACACACACACACACACACACACACACACACACACACACACACACTCATACACCCCCACCCCTACACCACACACACACACACACACACACACACACACACACACACACACTCATACACCCCCACCCCACACACACCACACACCACCCACCACCTACACACACACACACACACCTACACACACACACACACTACACACACACACACACACACATGTACACACACACTTTTAAAAAGAAAACAAAAATCACACTAATGATTACAGCAAAGCCACACTCAGCAGGGCAGGGCAGGGCAGAACGATACTTGAATGCCCCAGGGTTGGTTTTTTTGTTGTTTTTTTAAAAATCAGATGATCAGTGTGAATAAAATGTAACTGCTGCAGGCACTAGTTAACTCTTCACACATCTGGTCCGCTTTTACTTCATAAACCACTATTGGTTGCCTGTTTCCAGTTCCAGACACTGTGTTGCTGCTTGCTGATTAATTAACCCTTATCCCCCTGCTGCGCGCCGCCGCTGTAGTCTTGTGGTTAGGGCGTTGGACTCGTAATCTAAAGGTTGCGGGTTCGATCCCAGCTAGGCTATGGCGTTGTGCCCTTGGAAAAGGCACTTTACGGCTATTTTCTCACCCCACCCAGGTGTAAAAGGGGTACCAACCTTGTGTTGGGGGTTAACCCTGCGATAGACTGGCGTCCTATCCAGGGGGGAGTCTATGACTCTCAGTCGCTTAACGCCACAGAAACCGGGATAAGCGCCGGCTCTGATGAGCCTTAGGCTCGGGACAGACAGACCCTGCTGCGCCCATTAGCGCCCCTTTATAATGTAACCCTGTAGCGCCCATTACGCCTTGTTTTTTGTGTATTGACTATTGAAAGATGTAAAAATTTACTTCCCTTTGACACAAGTTTCACAGTGAATAAACTGTGTGACCCCAGGGGTATAAAAGTTAAGTCCTACTTCA
>CM060345.1:30494401-30519401 GCA_030674155.1 Stramonita haemastoma
GTACCTGCCCTCTTTAGGGTCAGAGAAGGTAAAACAGCGAGGGAAAGGAGATGAACGCCGCCCTCAACATGCTGGCCCCTAGAGAAGCTGAGGTCTCTGACGCCTTGCTCCCCTACGCCCACATAGGTTATGGGACACCTTTATCTTTTTACCTATAGGACCATAGAATGTGCAGCTGGAGGAAAATTTTATTATAGCAAAAAAATTTCTTCTTTGTTGACCACTCCCTCAGTCACCAACATTGTTGTCTGTCTTATGAGTGAAAATGCATTGCGCTGCCGTTACGTACCTGACAAGTCAGGCCCAGCGCATCTGACTTCAGAGTGGGAGAGAACTGTAATCTTTTGACCCTCTTGCATTCGGACTCTCTGAACACAGACTGCCCCTAGATTTTGCATTTCATCACGAAATCAGGTCAGGCACACATGCTCGTTGGCTTTCTCCTCCTTCTAAGTACATACCAGCAGCTGTAATTACTTCCAGACACTCTACAGGGTTTCTCCTTCTGGCCTGATAGAGGTTTAACATGTGGTAGCAATTACTGATGGTCACAGCGTGATGGATATATCTACTGTGTGTAAATCCTGGCAAATCCCAGATCGGGACTTTGGGGGGGTGGGGGGTAATTATTCAATCCTGGCAAATCCCGGATTGGGACTAAGAGGGTTAAGTCTTTCTGGAAAAAAAAGGCAGGAGAGTTGGCCAGGAAGACAGAAAACAGACAAGAAGGAGGTGACAAGAAGAAAAGGAACAAGGCAGAAACAAACTAAGAGAGGGATAGAAAAGAGGGACACGGCTTCTCATTTCAATCTCTTTAGTTCCCCAGTCAAAGTTCATGACCTGCAGCTGGCAGGGCGTTGATATAAATACACTGGGGAAAAGGAAAGGCTGCACTAGGGGCTTGGGCTATAGCCGTGTTCAGCTGTAGATTACCATGGTTTCTTTCACACATCGTTTTGTACAGTGAATCGTCCAAAAAGAGACAAACAAAGCATTCTTTATAATCAGCTTGAAACAAGCTTTCTTTTGACACCAAACTCCATATACTTTCTTTCACACTGGTTGACGTGAGAGCAGTCAAAACATAGATGAAGATGAACAGGAGAGCGACAGGCAGACACACAATCACAAAAATCAGTCATTTTTAACTCTCTCTCTAAAAAAACACATATTTATAATATACAAACAAAAAATGTAGAGAAGAAGTTGAACATGTCTGCATGCAGACTAACTAGGTTTTTTTTTGGACAGTTTTGTTTCTGTGGGCACAGCGAAGCCATAGATGAACACACCGTAGTAGGCTACCACCTGCAGCGGCGCGTGAAGCAGCGCGATACACAGCGTGGGGTGAGAGTCTGGCAGTCATTAGTGTCGGCTAGGTATCTCACTTCACTCTAAACACTAGGCCTACTGTATAGTCATGGCAATTCAGCACGTACACAGTCCACTGTTTCATCAGATTTTAGTGGTTTCCTGCTACAGCTGAAGGTTTATTTACTAACTAAATCCAGTACAGCTTATAACCCCGAGCACACAGTAGAAAACAAATGTCTTCTCAGTGGCATCAGGCAGAAATAGCTCACAAATGACTGGGGTTTTTAAAAAATATATATTTCATTGATGTTTCTGATACTATACAAAAAAATCTTCTGATCATGTTGAAAAAATGTTGTGATCAAAAGCATGACTATTTTAGTGTTGTGAAAAAAGAACAAACCACACAGAAACCTACACTTTGACATCAAAGTAAAAACGAGAAAGAGAGAAACACACACACACACACAAATACACACACATACATACACAGAGGAACAGTCTCTCTCTCTCTCTCTCTCTCCCTCTCTCTATTGCTGCAGAAACACACACACACACACACACACTCTCTCTCTCTCTCTCTCTATTGCTGCAGAAACACACACACACACACACACACACACACACACAGGAACAGTCTCTCTCTCTCTCTCTCTCTGTATTGCCGCAGAAATATACATGCGCGTGGCGCGCGCGTGACACACACACACACACACACACACACACACTCACTCACTCACTCACTCACACACACATGCCCGTGCACAAACATGCGTGCACATGCATGCACACACACACTGATATGCGTATGGAATTCCTAGCACAGAATTTCCAGAGGGTGGGGAAGCTATTTATACTGACAGACCCCTGGCCTCCCCACGGGAAACTTAAGAATATTTTAAATCATATTTTTTAGGTGTGTTTTTTTTTCTCTCTTGACTACAGTTCCAAGGTACATCAATGGTACCATTTTGTGCATACCACCATTTCTGCCCACCGTTAAGGTAGCCACATTCCAACTTCAGAGATGTTGCCTGAAAATGACATCTGTGAGCACACACATTTGTAAAAAAAATTTCTCATCTGTTCCTACCGGACATGAATTGGCCTACTCTTCTACAAGGTGGAATGGGTTTTTAAACGTGTGCGCAAGATGTTCTGCATGCGTTCGCTCAAAGGGCCTCAGTTTAAAGTCTCGTAATAAGGACTTTTGGGGGGAGTGGAGTCAGCACCAATACCAACTCCAGAGTAAAATTCCCTAAAACAATTGCCTCTATGGTGGCTAGAGATGACCAGGCTGTCAGATCACAAGCACAACACTCTAACCACTGGGTTACCTGCACCCCTGAATATTGATTTGAATTTTTTTTTTTCCATTTCTATTATTTCGAGGATAATGGAATAAGCACTCATGTGCTTTTTTTTGGGTACATCCAGTCCCTGCATGTATGCAGTTTTGTAAATTTTGTCATCCATTCACACTGGCACACAATGGCCTACTCTTCTGAAAAGCGGAACAGGATTTAATGTGTCTGCAAGAAATTCTGCATGTGCACTTGCACACAGGACTTCAGTTTATAGTCTCATCCAAAGGACTTTTTGGGGGGAGGGGGGAGTGGAGTCAGCACTGATGTAAACACCAGAGGAAAAATCCCCTTGAACAAGATTTGAACCTGGGTCAACAAATCATGAGCACAATGCGCATCACTCTAACCCCCAGGCTATCCTGTCCCCCACTGATTAAAAATGGGAGCTATCTCGTACTGCTGTGAGCGTATGTAGGGGCAAAACTTTTCTACTGTGTGCACTTACAGTATGAATTCTAAGCACACTCTCACTGACATTATCACACCAGTGAATGCTATGCTGACAGTTTCACTATCTCCCACAGTCTCTCTCTCTCAGTCTCAGTCACTCATACTCACTCACACTCACACTTGCACACACACACACACACTCACTATTTCCCAAATTCTCTCTCAGTCACTCATACTCACACTCACACTTGCACACACACACACACACTATCTCACTATCTCCCATATTCTCTCTCTCAGTCACTCATACTCCACTTACACTCCCACTTGCACACACACACACACACACACACACAACACACACACACACAACACAACACACATACTCTCTCTCTTTCTTTCTCTCAAAGGTTATTCGAATCGAATTAAGGTAAATTAAAAAATACACAATGTAAGCGTTTTACGTCATATTATATTTCATTGAACAAATAATAACGGCCACAAAAAAAAAACCCATGAACAGGATATCCATTCCTGTGCCATCGCAAAAAATCTGTAATAAAAGAAACATCCAAACCCCCGCCCTCCCCTCCCCCCCAAAAAAACGAACAAAATCTATATCACAATGTAATATACATTGAAAAGTTTCATGCATACCTTTTACAAACATTCAAAACAAAATGTAGTTGTACACACACACACACTCACACAGTAAGCAATCAAAATCAAATTCAAGGCCAAGTTGCAAGACTTCCAACTTTAAAAAAAAAGAAGATAAAATGTAAAGGTGTCCTATGTATGGTCATAGGGGGAGCTAGGCGTCAGAGACCTCAGCTTCTCTAGGAGCCAGCATACTGAGGGCGGCGCCCATCTCCTCTCCCTCGCTGCTTTTACCTTCCCTGACCTTAAAGAGGGCAGGTACCCATTGACAGCTGGGTGAACTGGGGGGACTGTACTGAAGCCAAGGTGCGCAAACGGTCACCCATCCACTTGGTAATCACGCTCGACGCTGCTTAACATTGACTGGGGGAAAGCAAGTGCTCTGACCACTGAGCTATCCCATCCCCACTTCCAACTTTATTCAGATGAAATGGCTAATTTACAAATTACACACATGCATGTAAACAGCTCCATATAGTAACATACTTCTTTACAAAAAATAGTGTAGTGGAGATGCCAGATGCTCTTTAAGAATAAATTTATATATAAAACAACCCTACCTTCTAAAAATTCTGCACCACAAATTTCCTCTCTTCTGTCACTCCTTTTGTTTCTGACTCTGGTCACTTATCTATCTCATTTCTTATTTTTCCAATCCTCAAGTTGAACTCTGAGGTTCACCAATGGTGAGATTGAGTTGATGCGTGACCAGTTTGGCGCACCATTAAAGTAGGTCACGTTCCAACTTCAGCGATAATGTCTAAACATGACATCAGCGTGCATGTGCTTTTGAAATGCTGTCATCCGTTCCAACCAGCACATTACTGTATTGTACCTGAAGCTGTCACAGACTAAACGATTCACAACACTATTCTGAGCCTACAATGTAGTACTTTCTAAATACTTTTTAAAAACCTACTACTTCTAAACAAAACCCTTCTTACAGGGCTGAAAGCTGTCTAATGATAAAACAGACATGATGGTAAAGGTAAAGGTGTCCCATAACCTGTGTGGTCATAGGGGAGCGAGGCGTCAGAGACCTCAGCTTCTCTAGGGGCCAGCATGTTGAGGGCAGTGCTCATCTCCTCTCCCTCACTGCTTTACCTTCCCTGACCCTTAAGAGGGCAGGTACCCATTTACAGCTGGGTAAACATGGGGACTGTACTGAAGCCAAGGCATGCCAATGGTCACCAATCTACTTGGTAACCATGCTCGATGCTGCTTAACCTTGGCTTGGGGAAAGCGAGTGCTCTGACCACAGCGATCCCGTCTCCCATGACGAGTTTCATCAAAAAGAGAGGCTCAACTTGACCTTAGTTGACCTCAGTCACGACACGGATTCGTGCTCAGTGGCATCTTTGATTGAAGGTTCCCGTTCTGGAAGAGTAAATGGCCTACTGGCTACTCATGATTACTACAGAGTGATGGTGTAAGCCTGTATATTTTCATCCAGTTTTATGTACATAATTCTCAAACACAGAGTGTCAAGATTTCAGTCATCTTGAATCTGTTGAACATTGCCTTTATGGACCATGACCAATTCTTGCCATTTACTTCATGACAATCCAACACTATTTACACACTTCACAGATGATATCGTATAACATGCACTAAATTACATATTTACATGGTCTGTAACTGTTTCTCTAAGCTTTACACCACTCATCCTTTTTTTCTGCATTCCCTGGACCAGTCATTCATTTTGTTTTTCATTCAAAAACTTTATGGAAACTTATACATCAAACATGTTCATTCTGTCTCAAAGACTCTAGGTTCACAAATATACATACATGTAAATGTTATAGATTCAGACTTGAAATGTCAATATTCAGACTTCAAGCAATGGCATACATTTGGCAGTCATACATCACACCCCTCCTCTTTTTTTCTTTTTTTTTTTAAAGTTAATGCACCAAGATACACAATGAGAGAAGTGTAGAAATAGTTTTGGGGAAAAGCCGATTGATTCACTGTCAGAGGGTCTTATGTCATGATGATTCCCCCCCTCCCTCCCCCACCTGTTTTTGTCACAGACAGCAAAAAAAAAACCATTCCATCCCCTAATTTTCATCTTCCTGTTTTTTAAACTCTAGATCCCCCCCCCCCCCCCCCTCCCCCACCCCCCCTTATTTCTCAGCGAGAGTTTCAAGGATCACCAATGGTGACAATATTGCCATATAATTCATGCAACAATATTTGGCCCATCTTTTTTTTTTAATACCACTTTATGTCACAGCAGAATTCTCTGCATGAAATTCGGGCTGCTCGCTCTCCCTGGGGAGAGCGTATCACCACAAGTGCAGCACCTACCCATTATTTTTTTTTTCGTTTTCCTGTCTGCAACTGCATTTGTTTGTTTCCCTATCAGAGTGGCTTTTTTCCACAGAATTTTTGAACCACAATTAAGTTTGTCCAATCCAACTTGGGGGGATAAACTCTAGATGATTTCAGTTCCAAACTTTTTGAATGACAGAAATATCCCCTGTGTACAGGTGTTTGGAAATGTGTGACTTTCAACCATAGAAACTGATAAATTTTCTTTAAAAAAAAAAAAAAAAAAATTGAGCATGTGCAATTTTAGTATTACACATGAAAATCAAACTATCCTCTATCTACTTTCTTTACAAGTTGTCTATACATAGATGTCTAGTTTCAGCATGACTGAAACTGACCCAATGCTCTGGATTTTTTCTTCTTTTTATGTTTTTGATGCAAAAAATGTCTTCTACTTTCCTTTGTTTAAAACAAAACAAAGCAGGGCAAAACACACACAGTGGGAATTTAAAACAAAAAGAAAAAAAAAAGCAGACCACAGTTAAATGACTGGAAGCAGCAAGAGCAAATCCTGCAATCATTATAGTTAAAGAAAAAGCATTCAAAACAAAAGCTGAGAACTCTGGAATCATCAATATAAAAAATATGGTATCCTCTATGTTCAAAAAAAAAATTAGTATCCTCTTTGATAGCTTTCTATACATGTTGTTACTGCTTCACTACTAAGGTAGTATCTGGACAACACTATTCAAAAGTGAACATAGGCAACACTTCCTGGTCAAACCGAATGAAAGACATACATATATTGTTGAACGGGAATACATACCAAATTCAATAAAAGCTGTACTCTTTATTCACCACAAAAAGGACCAGAAGATATGCTGCAAGCAAAGATACTGAATAAAATTAAAAGCTATGCTTTTTTTGTTTATTCACAACAACAAAACCGCTTGCTGGCAGTCATAGTCGACGAAACCTTGGGAATGTAATCTATAAAGCTTTCGGGTCACGATCAGCTTTCTCTGGCTATGGCGTTTGCCATGGAAATAAGACAACTTTACGATTTTTTTTAAACCGGTGGGTCAAAATGTACAGACTTTCTTGGAGCCGTAACAGCTCCTGGTTGGAGCAGTATTACTCCCTAAGCTATAGTCGGCGTGTCTATCCAGGAGGATGTCTTTGTACTCTCATTTAATCCACAGTTTTCCGGGAGTGTGCTCTCCCGGAAATGAGCGCTTCGCCGACAACGTTTACTCTACCCAATTGTTGGATTTGCTGTTCCTGTTATGTCAAACGAAACTATTGCCCTAAAAAGTGATTTATCTACAAACCATAGCCTTTAGCAGTGGCATTGTACAAAGTTTGATGTTTTACAAACAGGGTCGAAATGCCATGAAAACTAGAGCAAAACACCATCTAGTTCTAATGGTGGGGAAAAGGCTTTTCCAATACGGGGCATGTGAACACGCTCAGTGTGGACCCGGACTTTTTGCTATCTAGCAGCAGTGCATTTACATAGGAAGTGCTCTTGGATGGGGGACGTTCATCATGCACCTCAACTTCAGTGCAGCCAGGTCCCCAGCTGTAGATCTACATGAGCACCTGCCTTCTTTAAGCAACTGCCATGCTTTGGAATGTTGGGCAGAGATTGTCGGCTTCATCTATGACAGGCCTGTGCATTCACCTTCATTCTCCATTCAGTAAAAAAAAAGAAAAAAAAAAAGAAGAAAAAGAATCCCCCCCCCACCCTCCAACAAAAAAAAATTCCCTGAAGCTGTGAGCACCAGACAAATTTCAAATTCATACACTTCAAAATAAAACAAAATTTCCTATTTGTCATTTCTGATTTTTGTCCCATTTCTTTAGTGGGGGAAAAAACTCAAAAAACCTACTTATTCTATGAAACTCCATGAGAGAACAGACAGCCTGGGATACATGAAAGCAAAAGACTTCCATCTACAGGGTATTGAAAAATTACAATGTATAAATACAACTTTCTCATCCAGTGTGAACTTTGGGTCTCACACACAACACAAATTTTTTTAAAAACAAAAACCCCCCCAAACTTTGGGTCTCATAGTGACTCCCCAACAGCAAGTGAGACATGGCATCTGGGTGATCTCCTAGCATACAGAAAAGCTGGGGAACTTTCACCAACAAAACGTAATATAATTATTAGGACTATACAAATCCACTCATGTGTATATACATACATCACATCTTCAACACAAGTTCATTCATGCACACAGAATACGCATCAAACTCTGAAACAGCTACAGCAGTGGTCGCATTTGACAAGGTTCAGGCTTTTAATTTAACACCACGCAATTTCTATATCCCAAAGAAACATCTCCATCATGTATACATGTCAAACATTCCCCCAACCACCACCACCACCACACATGCAGACAACAGCTTGTCCACGCCGTTACAGAACATTTTATCAAGGTCTTTACCTGTAACCTACCTGCTTCTGTCTGTGCAGATATAATCCATGCCACACTGCCTACACAAACACAAGAACAAGAAAACTTCAGCGGGCCAGAACCTGGCTTTTACTTTGCCTTACTTCAGGGTTGTCATCACAGCAACATTCAGTCAGGGCCCAGTTACATTTTTAACATATGTGGTGCACAAATTGAAGTGGAAAAAAAAAAATCCCCAACACTCGTCTTCTGTTTGGCTGGTTGGTTTTTTTGGGTTTTTTTTAAATACTTTTTTTCCTTCAATGTTATCATATCCATCCACACTGTAGTCAGACGTCGATCACAAGTTTACTACTCCTTGCACACACTCAGTGAAGTTGAACTGGCAAAAAAAAAAGTATGAACTTTTCTTTTTTTTTCAAAAAGCCTGATTTCCCACATTCATAGCGATGAATGTATGTTCTAGATATCCAACAGCATCCTGAAAAAAAAAAAAAAAGGAGAACTCAAAAAAAAAAAAGAAAAAAAAGAGAACTCCCCCCCCCCCCCCCCAAAAAAGAAGGGGAACAACTCCAAACAAAAAAAAAAAAGGAAGGACAACTCCAAACGAAAAAAAAACCAAAAAAAACATCCACCACAAAATGCCGATCCTTCCAATAACACCCAACCCCCCTCCTCCCCCCTCCTCCAACACCACCGCCCCACTACTGCTGAATAGGCAAGCTGCGAGGATCGAACTGCTTCAGATGCTCCTCCAGCCCGTCTGTCTCGACCATGACGCGGATGTACATGACATCGTCCTTCAGGTAGCCGTGGCCGGGCTGGTTCAACTTGCTCAGAGCCACGAAGCGAGGACACCCCGTGGCGATGTTCATCTCCGACGTGGGCTTCTGGAACGAGGAACTCGAAGGCTCGGAGCGGAAGGCGTCCACGATGTGCTTCTTGAAGTTCTGGTCGATGAGCATGAAGTAGACCTTCTGCTGGAAGGGCCAGGGCATCAGGGGGTCGTAGTGGCTGCGCATGATGGAGAAGAAGAGGGAGAGGTGTGAGTTCTTGCCCATGCCGTCCCCGTCCGGGTACAGGCGCACGCACATCTTGTAGCCGTAGGGCCCGTGTAGAAGGGGCGCGAGTGGATGTTGGTGACTTTGCCTGAGAGAGCGTCTTTCCTCACCTGCACACATCACAGTATTGTTATTACTATTGTTGTTGTTGTTATTATCATTATATTTCCTTGTTATTGTCATTATTGTTGTTATTATTATTATATTTCTTTGTTATTGTTACATTATACCTTGTTATAATCGTTATTATTATTATTATTATTACCATTAATTTCCTTATTATCGTTATTGTTATTATATTTCCTTGTCATTACCGTTATTGTTATTATCATTATATTTCCTTGTTGTTATCGTATTATTATTATATTTCTTTATTATCATTATTGTTATTATTATTATCATTATATTTCCTGGTTGTTATTGTTATTATATTTCCTTGTTATTATCATTATTATTACTTTTACATAATTTTCCTTGTTATTATCGTTATTGTTATCATTATCATCATATATTTCCTTTAGTTCCCTCCCTCCCCTTCCCCCTCCTCTCTCCTCCCTCCCCCCAGAATCAGAATCAGAAATTATTTATTGCCATAAAAAGTCACATGGACTCATTTGGACACAACAAAAAACTTGACACAATTCATCAATACAACATATTATTCACAGTTATATTATTCACTCAGGGGGGGGGATAGCTCAGTGGTCAGAGCGCTCGCTTTCCCCCAAGTCAAGTTAAGCACCATCAAGCATGGTTACCAGTTGGATGGGTGACCGTTTGCGCGCCTTGGCTTCAGTATAGTCCCCCCAGTTCACCCAGCTGTTAATGGGTACCTGCCCTCTTTAGGGTCAGGGATGGTAAAGCAGCGAGGGAGAGGAGATGGGTGCCGCCCTCAAATGCTGGCCCCTAGAGAAGCTGAGGTCTCTGATGCCTCAGCTCCCCCTACACCACACCAGTTATGTGACACCTTTTACTACTTTTACACCTTGTATTTTTTTTACCTTTTTTCACCTTTTATTTTTACCTTTTTCACCTTTTATTTTACCTTTTTCACCTTTTTTTTACTTTCCTTTTTTTTTTTTAACCTTTTTCACTTTTATTTTCTTTTTATTTTTTTTTTTATTTTTTTTTTTTTTTTTTACTTTTTACCTTCTTTTACCTTTTTCACTTTTATTTTTACTTTTTCACCTTTTATTTTTACCTTTTTCACCTTTTATTATTTTTTTTTAACCTTTTTTCACCTTTCATTTTTACCTTTTTTCACCTTTTTTTTTTTTTTATCCTTCCCTCACCTGGCTGAAGTTGGGGATCCTCCACAGCAGGGTCCCGTCAGGCTTGTCCTGGGTGAGGCTGAGCATGCGGCTCTCCAGCTCCCTGACCTTGACCTCCCGCTGGGCCAAGGTCGCGGTCATGGAGGTGATGGTGTTCTCGTACTGCTCCACCTTGCGGCGGAACTCCTCGGCCAGGCGCGTCTCCTGGTTCAGCTTGGTCTCCAGGGCCTCGATGGCGCTGATGCAGCGGTTCATCTCCCCGTGCAGCACGCTGATGATGGGCTCCAGCGAGTTGACCTTGAACTCCATCGAGTTCATGCGGTCCCCGGAGCTGTCCTGTTTTCAGGGGAAAAAAATAAAAAAATAAATAAAATGGTAGGGTTGATTTTTGTGTTGTGTATGTGTGTGTGCGGTACTTTCGAATTTGTTACACCTGTAAATTGTTATTGATTGCTTGTGTGTTGTATAGGTCGAATGCAAGCGCTTTGATTTGTTTTTACAAGATATAGCACTGTATAAATTCCATGTATTATTATTATTATATTTATTTATATATGTGGGGACGGGATAGCTCAGTGGTCAGAAGCGCTCGCTTTCCCCAAGCTACAGCATTAAGCGTGGTTACCAATGGTTGACCGTTTGCGCGCCTTGGCTTCAGACACAGCCCCCCCCATTCACCCAGCTGTAAAAGGGTACCTGCCCTCTTTAGGGTCAGGGAAGGTAAAGCAGCGAGGGAGAGGAGATGGGTGCCATCCTCAATATGCTGGCCCCTGGAGAAGCTGAGATCTCTGACGCCTCGCTCCCCTATGACCACACAGGTTACAGGACACCTTTACCTTTTTATTGTCCATGTGTGTTGTTGAAAGAGAGAGGTTTACAGACTTGTTTTCCTACGAAAGTTTCCCCCCCCTAGGAATAGCTAGTTCATTTTGCCATTGGTTTGCATTAGTCACTTTGCCCTGTACATTACTTCACTTCAGGTTTACAGCAAGTTCTCTCACAGGTTTACAATCTTGTTTCTCCACAGGCTTACAGCCCATTTGTTGCACAGTTTATTAAATTTCACTTCAGGTTTACAACCTGTTTCCCCAAACAAGTTTACAGTCTGCTCCTTACAGGTTTTTACACTCTGTCCCCTCACAGATGTACAGACTTTTTTCCGCAGGTTTACAGTTCATTTACTTACAGGTTACTCCTTCTTCTCCTCTACCACTCCACACCCCCACCTCCTCCCCCCTGCCGGATCTGTATTAAAATATTCAGGTTCTTTACATTGGTCATCAGTTGCACACACACACACACACACACAACACACACACACACACACAAACCACACACACACAGCACACACACACACACACAACACACACACACACACTTGCACACTATATATATTACACATACACAAACAGAACAAACTGGACCTAAAATAAAAAATTTAAAAATCAATATTACCAGAAAATTCTAACCACCCACCACCCCCCAATCCCAAAACAAAAATCCACCACCAAAGACAAAAAAAAATCAATATTACCAGAAAATACCCCCCCCCCCCCCCCCCCCCCAACAAAAACCAAACCCTCCACTCACCAAAGACGCCTCAGCACCCCCGCTGGCCTGCTCACCTCCCTCCCCCTGTCGCTCCTCCCCCCCCGGTGGCGCCCCCTGCTGACGATGCTGCCCCTTGCAGCAGCGCGTGCTCTCTCAGCTGGCGTTCCAGCTGGTCCACTCTCTCCTTCAGAGAGTCGGCCGTCTCTGCCGCTTCCGATCCGCGCCGAGAGGCTCCCCCTGAAGTCGCCCCTCGAGAGCCAGCCGCCGAGGGGTCGGTGAGGGCGCCGATGGCATCGTCGATGTCGCTGATGCGACTCAACACCCATGAGAGATGCCTGGCTTGGTCCTTCTGCACGTGCTGCAAGAACTTCACCTGCTGTTGCTGCACGAACAGAGAACAAGAGAGTAAGGGTTGGGATGCAAAATTTTTTTTTATTTTTTAGTTTTAAAAAGGGTTTGGATGGGTTGAGTTTTTCCCCTCCCCCCTTGTTCCTGGGATAAAGCTCTCTGAGGTTTGACTAGTAGTAAGATTTGGGTTGGGTGACCATTTTGCCTATGAAAGTAGCCACTTTCAAATAAAAGGTACGACTGTTACAGAGGAAAGTGTTGATGATGATTATAGAGAGAGAAGATTATTATGTTATAATGATTGTTAATGATCGTAGAAAAATGGTTTTGGTTCAGCCTTCTATGAACTTTTTGTTGTTGTTTTTTTCTTCTTCTTTTTTTACCTAAAATACGATAAAAATAAAGATATCGTGATGATAGCAAAAATAAAAATAACAACAAAAATCATGATGATGATAACAATGAATAAATCAAGAATAAAACACCTAATGTTACCTAATAATAATAATAATGACACCTAATAATACACAACAGTACAGCATACATATTATAACATACAGCTACATCAGTCAGGTCAGTCACTCAGTCAGTCTCCCTCCCTCCCTCTCTAAAACACCTGACATAATTAAAATACGCAACAGTAAAGCATGCATATAATAACATACAGGTACATCAGTCAGTCAGTCAATCTCCCTCCCTCCATCTCTCTCTCTCTGTGTCTGTCTGTCTCTCTCCCTCCTCCACTCTCTCTATCTCTCTGTCTGTCTCTCTCTCTCTCCCCCTCCCCCCCCCCCCCCCCCTCTCTCTCTCTCTCTCTCTCCCTTTCTGTCTGTCTGTCTGTCTGTTTGTCTCTCCCTCTCTCTCTCTCGCTTACCGGGCCCCCACATCCCTCCAGTGGGCAAGTGACCGTGCGGTTCGGACAATCCTGACCCTGGTGTTTCTTCATCTGCACAACAACAACAACAACAACAGTCACAACAAATTCAGTAAACAACGGAACACAGAACAACACCAAGGAGCAAAAGCAACAAGGCAAATTGCACTGAAAGTCCTCTCTGTCTCTCTGTCTGTCTGTCTGTCTGTCTGTCTGTCTGTCTGTCTGTCTCTCTCTCTCTTTTTGAAAGAAAGTTTCAGAAATTTAAATGAGAGTGAAAGCATGTACCTTCTGAAGTTAAGGGGAGTAGTGTGGTTGCCTATATGGCGAGGTACTTGAAAAAGAGCCATATACACAGACTTCTCATCATCCAGTGTGTACGTCCAGTCTCACAGTGATACCCAGGTGGGATGGATGAGTGAGTGAGACAGTGTGCATGTTGTGGGTGACAGACCCCCAGGGTGTTAAGCTGGGGAACGCCCAACAACAATTAACATGAAACTCTAGGCAAGTCTGGTCATTTTTTGTTGGGTTTTTTTTTCATAGACTCCCCCCCCCCTCCCTCTCCACACTCAAGGCTGTTTCTCACCTTCAAACAATCCACCATACTTTACACTGCACACCCGAACACTTGAATAGAATACAGCTCATTAACTTTTATCAGCTGTTTGGGTTTTTTTTAATCTAGATCCGAGACCTAGGCACAAAGCACAAGCATGCATGTATAGTTTATAAACATGCACATGTGAGCATGCACACACACAAACAACACAAACACACCCACACACACACACCACACACACACACACACAACACACACAATCTCTGAAGCAGCCACATACCTTATCACGGGAAACAGACTTGCTGCACTGGCTGCAGGATTCTGGCACTTTGGGACAATCCTTTAAATGATTCTGCACACACACACATATATACACATGTGTCAGTCAGTCACTCTCCCTCCCTCCTTCTCCCTCTCTCTCTTAACGGGAATGTTGTCTGACAACAGACCATGTGCTGCAGTCCTGCCCACTACATGAGGCACTCTGAAAGAGGATCTGGCCTGACTGACCCCACCCACCCCAGTGGCCAAGAAGCTCTATGGAGACTGGGAGGACGTTAATTCATTTATTTATTCTTTTAAATCGAGGATAATGGAATAAGCACTCATATGCTTTTTTACATCCAGTCCCTGTGTGTATGCAATTTTATGAATCTTGTCATCTGTTCCCACTGGCACACAATGGCCTACTCTTACGAAAAGCAGAACAGGATTTAACTTGTGCATAAGATGTTGTGCATGCATTCGTACATGGGGCCTCGGTTTATAGTCTCATCCGAAGGTAGTTTGGTGTACAGCTGCCTTCATTGCAGAGACTGAACTGTCCATATGAGGAATGCAACAACAAAAACTTTTCTTTTTTTAAAACCTCTGTTATTCTACTTCAAGTCTAGGAAAGATCAGCAAATCATTGCATTATATGTAAACACATGCACAATGAAGGTCTCATTTGACCTTTTTTTTTTTAATAGAAACCCTCCATCAATCAATATCATGAATATGTGACAAATAATATGCACAGTGCACATTCATGCATGCGCAGAAGCACGCACAGAAGCATGCACACATGCATGCATGCACGCACACACACACACATTCACTCGCGTACACACACACACACACGTACACACACACACACACACACTCACTTACACACACACACTCACTAACTCACACTCACACACACTCCTTCCTCTCTCTCTCCTCTCTCTCTCTCCCCCTCCCTCCCTAAAAGCACCACAACACACACAGCACCACACACACTGACCAACCTTTTTCTGACTGAAGACGGTGTCCGCCTGACAGTGATCGCACTTCACCACCCGCTGCAGACATTCGCGTGTCTTGTGCTGGTCCATCTTGTTTTTTGACACGTGTTCCCGGCATTTCTCGCACACCAAAGGCTGGTGTCTGCATTCGTCTTCGTGTTTCTGCCAACAACACACACACCTTCACTGTAGGGTACACAGTCAGCACTGAACAGGTCACTGCTCTATCAGATTCACGCAAACTGTGAATTGTTTAACCCTCTTGCATTCAGATTCTCTGAACCCAAACTGCCCCTAGATTTCGCACTCCATCACGAAATCAGGTCAGGCACACATGCTCCCTTGCCTTTTCCTCCTTCTAAGGACACACACAAGTAGCTATAATTACTTCCAGACTCTCACCACAGGCTTTGTGCATGTGGCCTGATAGAGCTTTGGCATATGGTAGCAATCAGTGGAGGTCACTGCGTGATGGAAAACTACTGTGCGTAAATCCCGGCAAATCCTGGTTCAGGATTCAGGGGAGGGAATATTTAATCCCGGCAAGTCCCGGGTCGGGACTAAGAGGGTTAACAGGTAACTTGAGGAAAAATCAACAAAAGTTAAATCACTAACTGATGACTTTTTTTTTTCATTTTAAAGTGTTTTTTTTCAGGGGGGGGGGGGGGGGGGGGGGGGGGGGGAGGAGGGGGAGCTTTTGATAGCTTAAAAAGTGTACCAATAAACACTCATTCAAATAATCACTCTTATCTTTTAACTTTTCTGTTTTCTTCTTTTTATCAGGATTTTTGTTGGGGTTTTGTTGTTGTTGTCTCAAAGCTCTAAGAACAAGGCTACCCCCATCCCCACCACAAGATTCAAGATTTAATTTGCCTTTAACCCCTCTTGGGGCATGGAGGATTTCAGAAAACAAAATCAACTGTAATATATATAGTTTGCGTTAACAGAATACATTCATACACAGAATTGTACAGAAATAATAATAGAGTCAGCCTTTTCCTATATTGTTAAGCATAAATTTGCTAAGTTTTAATAACGTGTTTTTATCAGAAGAGAACAAATTACAAAATGTGAACATGGATCTTAGATACAAATATTCACGAGGTAGGACAGTATTCCGAAGCTCAGAAAACTTTGGACATTCCATTATGAACACACACACACACACACACACACACACACACACACACACACACACACACACACACACACACACAGACAACACACATACATCACGCACGCACGCACACACACACACACACACACACACACACACACACACACACTCACAATGTATTCACTGAAGAGTCCTTTCCAGGCGCATGGCTCATTTGGACATTGGGTCTGCAACCTCGTCATCTCCTTTCTAAAACCACGATCTGGAAACATCTGGAAAAACAATAACACCAAAGTCACTGTGTTGTATTATACCGAAATGTGTGGGATTGTTTTGTGTCGTGTCACACACACACACACGCACACACACACACACGGTATTGTATCCCATCGTATTGTAATGCACATTTTACCATTTCAGTCACAGCAGATTCCTCTGCATGAAATTCAGACTGGGGAAGAGTACATCACCACAAGAGCAGCGCCACCCATTCTATTTTTCTTTCTTTTTTTTTCCCCTGTGTTTGCATAGCTTGTTTGCTTTTCTTTGAGTGTGGCTTTTTTTTCTTCTTTTCCTGTCAAACTTTTCCAAAGAAAACCCTCTTGTTGCCATGGGTTCTTATACATGCATGGCTTATCATCTCATCCAAAAGACTAGTGCCCATACCACGTCTAAACGTCTAGAGGATGCGAGAAATTTCAGTATCAAAAGGGAAACGAACCAGCAATTTCTCACTCTCTAGAGGAGTGTGTTACTTCTTTGTGCGACTTTTCTTAAAATGTTGCCGTTTTCTCATTATTAGTTACCCAGTTCCAACTTGAGGGACGATGTCTGAACACAGCATCCTATAATGTAGGTGTTTTTATTCAGCCATTCACTCCTAGCAACATACCATGGGCTACACTTGTTGACAGAATTCCCTAAGATTTAAGATTCAAGCATCATTGCATGAAGTGATAGTCAAGCACAGGAGCTTGGTCTAAAAATCTCAAATGGGGATCAAAAGGGGCTGAAGCCTGCACAAAAACTGCCTCAATTTTTTATTAAAAAAAAAAAGGGGAGGGGGGTCTGTCAGTATTGCAGCTGCCAATAAAGAATCAAACCTACAATTATCAAGCGTCAAACATGCGATTTGTGTGTGTGTGTGTGTGTGTGTGTGTGTGTGTGTGTGTGTGTGTGTGTGTGTGTGCGTGTGTGTATGTGCGTGTGTGTGTGTGTGTGTGTGTGTGTGTGTGTGTGTGTGTGTGTGTGTGTGTGTGTGTGTGTGTGTGTGTGTGTGTGTGTGAGTGAGTGAGTGTATGTGCGTGTGTGTGTGTGCGTATTGTATGCATGCATGCAAGTGGGGGGCATGCGCCACATACGCATGTATACGTGTACATCTGTGAGTACACGCATCCACAATAATTTTGCGTATGCATACCAAACGTGCATGAGCGGCAAACATGACACCCCCCCCCCCCCCCAAAAAAAAACCCAAACCCAATTCTCCACACGTCTTCCACTGAAAAACGTGCTGGCCCCTAGAGAAGCTGAGGTCTCTGATGCCTCGCTCCCCTACGACCACACAGGTTATGGGACACCTTTACCTTTACAATATTAAAACAAAACAGCTTTTGTGGGAGTGGGTAGGGTGAAGCCTAGTAGTGACTAGAAAAGGGCAACGACAGCTGAAAGTGAAGGAAGGAAGGAGGCCTCTCACCTCTTTGGGGTCCAGTTCACTCTCCGCATCGCTGGCCCCTTCCTCCTTACAGGACTTGCACTGGACCTTCTGCCCCTGCTGGGTCTGCCTGTTGACAGCACACACCACCCTTCCTTCACTCAGGGCTCTCTTCCCCATTTTAAAACCATAAATGTTAAACTCTGTCCCAAGCCATAAGGTTCATCAGGCCGGTGCTTATCCCGGTTTCTGTGGCGTTAAGCGACTGAGTCATACACTCCCTCCTGGATAGGACTCCAGTCTATCGCAGGGTTAACCCCCGACACAAGGTTGGTACCCCTTTTACACCTGGGTGGGGTGAGAAAATAGCCATAAAGTGCCTTTTCCAAGGGCACAACGCCATAGCCGAAAGCTGGGATCGAACCCGCAACCTTTATTTAGATTACGAGTCCAACGCCCTAACCACTAGACTACAGCAGCACTTCAACCATAGGTACAATATTAATCGGGGACAGGATAGCTCAGTGGTCAGCATGCTCGCTTCCCCCCCAGCCAATGTTAAGCAGCGTCAAGCGTGGTTACCAGATGGGTGACTGTTTGCACACCTTGGCTTCAGTACACCCAGTTCCCACAGCTGTCAATGGGTACCTGCCCTCTTTAGGGTCAGGGAAGGTAAAGCAGCCAGGGAGAGGAGATGGTCGCCGCCCTCAACATGCTGGCCCCTAGAGGAGCTGAGGTCTCTTGACGCCTCGTTTCCCTACGACCACATAGGTTATGGAACACCTTTACCTTTACAATATTAATCAAAATAGCTTGGGGGGGGGGGGGGGGGGGGGGGGGAGAGGGGGTGAAGCCTAGTGATTAGAATGCTGCGTTCATGATCTGATGACCGGGGATCAAGCCACCACTTGACACCTGTTTCAGGGGATTTTTCCCCCCTGGAGTTAACAATAACAGCAGCCCAGACTCCACTCCCCTAAAAAGTCCTTCAGATGAGACTAGTATAAGCCCAAATCCCGTGTCTGAACACATGCAGAACATCCTGCGCACACGTTAAAAAGCCCGTTCTGCCTTTCAGAAGAGTAGGTCATTTTGTGCCTGTACAAATCAAAGTCAAAAGAAAAAAGATGAAATAATGAGGGCCCTGTTCACTTCATAACTTGAAAAAGCAAGATTCAAAAATTCACATCAAGATTGATGAAGTTGCAGGAGATGTGTGGGGTACCACATCAGGTGCTACAGGCAAAAGTCAGATCAGAACCAAGTCCAAGGCTAATTCTCCCCACCCCACCCCAACCCCCCCTGAGTCTGAATGCAGCTAGCTGAATGGTGGAAGTCAACGAAAAGTTGCCTATACCAAATTCTCACCATTGGTTAACCTTAGAGCTCTAGCTGAGGAACAAAAAAAAAAAAAAAAGATAAAAAAAAAACACTAAAGCTCAAAGGTTTGTTTAATTTTTTTTTATGGTACATGAGATACATTTTATATCTTTCCCTGATAATGTTTTGTTTTTTCAACACTTTAGCAACAACAACAAACAAAAATAAGGATTATAAACGTATTAAAATCACAAGGCAGTATTCCACTGTTACTTCTTTTTATATAAATGTAGAAAACAATTTTCCCTATCAATAGCCAGCCTTCCAGAATTACACTGAAAATACTGCAAAATGCTGCTTCCAAGCCATATCATCCACAGTACAATTTCCCTGCTCAAATCTTAGCATCACTTGAGATCTCTCCCCCATCCCACCCCCAAATCCACCAAGCAGTCAGCATGCGGTATCTGTTCACCCTTAAGGTTTTCCTTCCATCCTTTCCAATCAATGTTTTTGTAAAGGATCAGCATGCACAATCCGGGTCCAAAAATTCCCCAGCAATCACATTATAATCAGAAGACACTACACCACACTGAATGCTCATGTATTCACATAAACCACCATTGCCTGGAGTAGCAACGAAAGAACTGAAAGAAGATATAACACATACATATATATATATATATATTATGTATTATATATGATAAATATCCACACAATATAACACCACCGACTCACTCAAGATTCCCTATTCAGTATTCCCGAGCCTACACTTGTGACTCTATCACATGCGAAAAAAAACCTGAAAATCATATCTAAAAAAAAAAAAAAAAACAAAAAAAACACCAACTCACTCTTCCACAGCTTTCTGGCAGTTTTGACAAAACCTGTGGCCGCAATTTCCCTGCACGGGCTGTCGAACAATCAGGCCACAGAAACCGCAGGCAAACCTGTCGCGATCTTCCTCTTGCTGAAAATCTCTTTGCGGTATCCCACCTTGTGCTGTGGGGGCACGTCTGGGAATGGGACAGCGTCAGTGGCCAGGGACTGTGGAGGCGAAGCTGCGGCCATGGCTGCTTGGTTTGTGTTCTCCTCCTCTGCAAAGCACAAAATGAGCACCTAGGCTATAGCAGCAATACACACAGTCGTTAGGATGTTGACACATTTAATTGAGGGGAGGGGGGGGGGGGAAGGAATGAGAGCAGAAGTTGTGCGATGTATCTTATTTAGATATTAATTATGATGGTCCCATTGTCCATGTATTCATGACTTAGTCATAACTTGATATTATAATATTATTATGCAATATCAATTGAAACTGATTTATGTAGGCCAATATAGGCTGATCAATAAAACATAAAATGTCATAATTAAAACAGTTTCAGAATCCTTACAACACTAACAGTTTGAAAGTATTTTGTAAAAATTCATAATTTATAAACTTGTGTTTTTTTCCTGAAGGGAGGGGGGGGGGGGGGGGGGGGGCTGTCTGTATAAATAGCACCCCAGTTCCCACCTTCTGGAAATTCTGTGCAAAGAATTCAATTTTCAATCCCTCTCTTTGTTTCGAATTTTGCATTGTTCTTTTTCTTCCTGTCATCTCCTTCTTGTCTATTTTCATATTTCTTGGTCCATTCTCCTCCCTTTTTTCCCCCCAGAAACTGAGAAAGCTTATCTCCCCTGCGAAAGTCAGATCCACTGGGCCCTAACTTGTCAGGTGCTTAATGGCAGTGCAATGCATCTTCGCTGATAAATAACACTTAGGCCTAACACTGTTACTGTTAGGCTTAAGAGACTGCAATAGTTAATATCTGAGCGTTCGACAAGGAAGAAGAATACAACTCTTAAGCGCATTAATTTTATTGTACTTTTTCAGTCATACTCCGTGCAACCTTGGGATTCAATATTTACAACTTAGGCCTAGTTATATATTTGCAGACATTCTCTGATTCTGAGCAACACATTCTGGGAGTCTGGTGACGGGTTTTTCCATCTGCAAACTCGACGTTAAATTCCATTGAAAACACTGTTAAATTCCACCTGTAAACGCAAAACACTTAAAACAGTGTTCAAGAAGGGTGACTAGTCTTGATACACCATTGCAATCATGGTCCATATTCTTGTTCAGTGTTCTCCCAAATTTGTCATAATAATTTTATCATTTTATTGTGGGGCAATTAATGGGGGGTGGGGGGGGGTTCTTTTTTTTTTCTTTTTTGCCAATCACAGAAGCGTCATACCAACGGTTTTGTTGGGTTCATGTTCTAATTATATGATCATATGCTTACTTGATACTGATAGGTAATTTAAATTTGTGATGTTTCACTTTTTCTTTCAAATTTCCTTCTTTCTTCCTTTTTTTAAAAGAAAAAGGGGGAAAAAGCGGGACTGAAAATATAGCCTTGCTATTCAAATCGAAATTTTGCTCACACTCGTCGAAAAACATTGTATCTAGCCTAAAACACAGATTATACGAGCAAACAGAAGAATTTTTCAAAAAATCAGGAAACTAGTCCATCCCTAGGCAAGGCCGAACTGAAACTGGATTCATTTGAACTGGTAGGCCTATTCTTTTCGGTTAGCCTAAATAGAGCTAGCCTAGGCCTAGTTGATGTCAGATACAAATATGATAAAACCGACTTACCTCAGCTATCACAGTGTTTACACACGAAATTGGTTTTGAATTCTTTTACTACTTTCCGCGGTGAAACATCAAATCCAAAGCCAGATTCTATTCAAACGGCAATTGCTTAACGCCACGCTTTGTAGGCCAGCTAGGCTATCCTTCTTGCTTGTTTTTTTTTTTTTCTTTCTTTTCTTAGTACTCTAGGCCTAGCCCGGATATTGCAAGGCTATCCAAATTTAGATAAAATGAATCCCCGAAAACTATTTTTATAACTCTGATAATCGTTCTTCAACTTCAAATGAAACTACTTTAAGATATTAAAGTAATGGTTACTAGATCACAGCTTTTTTGAAAATAATAGAATATAAAAATGTTGGCTTACACGAAACACTTTTTCCTGATAACTGGTGGGTTTTTCCAACAAAGCTATAAATAGCCCATAGCAACTGAAACGCGAAACAGTTCCGACAAACGATTGGTGAATTTTGAACCAAGCACTAGCCTAAACCTGAACGAAGGTCCAAAAAAAAAATTTTTTCTTCTTAAACACGTCAATGAATAAAGAACAAAGTGTGAATGATGCATTAATAATGAATATTTTGATAAACATTAAATACATCAACGGATAAAGAACAAAGTGCGAATGACACATTCACTGCCGGAGAAGAAGAAGAAGAAGAAGAAGAAGAAAACGTGGGTTGGGAACCTAAGCACTCTCTGTGCAAGAACCATTCATTACATAAACGATTGGGACGGGATAGCTTAGTGGTTAGAACATTGCGCTTGCAATCTGACGACCTAGGTTCGAATCCCGTTCAAGAGGATTTTTCTCCAGGAGTTAACATCAGTGCCGACTCCACTCCTCCCACAAGTGCTTCTGATGAGACTTTAAACCGAGGCCCCATGTGCGAACGCATGCAGAACATCTTGCGCACACGTTAAAACCTGTTATACTTTTCGGAAGAGTAGGCCACTGTGTGCCTGTGGGTACAGATGACATTTACAAAACTGCATACAGACTGGGACTGGTTGTAAAAAAAAAGCACATGAGTGCTTATTCCATTATCCTTGATATAGAATAATAAAATAAAATAAAAAGTAAAGAAATAAAATGAAACAAATTAATACATAAATGCAATAACAAATGCACGATTGTTTAAAGAAATAGGCACACACAAAAAAAGAGAAATAGGCAAATAAATAGATATACTGATGAAAACAACTGTAAAAAGTGTGATTTGAACTGGAGAACACGTGCCCACTCACAGTCAATTTGTGAAGGTGTTTGTGATCTTGTCTGATTAATCACAGATTTCTGGCAGTGACGAAAAAGTAGGCCTGCAAGGCTAATAGTTATTTCTCACAGAATAAAATCATCACTATTGCTTTCACTCTAGTATGATTTTTTACCATTGAAAAAAAGTTCTTGGCGTTTTATATATATATATATATATATATAATATATATATATATATATATATATTTATTTATTTACACACACACACACACACACATATACACACACACACTCACACACACACACACTCACACACACACACACTCACACACACACACACACACACACACACACACACACACACACACACACACACACACACACACACACACACACACACACACAATGCGTACAAAAATACGGACATGATCAGGGAACGCATCAGTCTGATCTTGAAGCTGATGGCGATGTTCTTGTAATTCCAGAGGACTTCAAGTTTGGCTATTGCAGCTGTGGTCTGGGCTATCCTGGGGAGATTTCAGGTTTTGATCCGTTATCTGATACTATTGCTCCCAGATATTTGAAGTATATACATATATATGGAGGTTTGAACTTATCAAGCAGAAGCACAGCTGATGTCACCTCACTGACAAGCGGTGCTACGCACAAGCTCTATTTCTCTCTCTTACATAAGCCACGCCTGATCTTGCCCACGGACCCGATCCCTAGGATCGGATGCTATATATGGCTTTAACTCAGTCAAGGCTTTAGCTGTCACAGTATTTCCACAGATTGGTCAGTTTTGTACAAAAAAAAATTAAAACATTAAATCCCCAAGTCGAAAAGTGGCTACTTTCTTGGCGGCCTCAAACTGTCCTATACGCAAAATCCCGCCATTGATGAACTTTATGGCTCTAGCCAAAGAATGAAGAAAAAAATCCACTGTGATGATCCAAGTTGGTTGGTTGACTGTACTGATTAATCACTCCAAAGAAGGGCAATCACACCATTCAACACTTTTTAAAGTCCCAGCTGAGTTATCCTATTTAGGAACTGAAACTAAAAGCAACGAGACACAAGCTGTCTGTCTCACCCACTATTCTTATGATGATCATGGCACTGCAGAGCAATTTTATAACACACCACCCCCCCCCCCCCCCCGCCACTCTCTCTCTCTCTCTCTGTGACTGAACAACACGTGGTCGATGATGTCACAGACAAAAAAAAACACAACAAAAACCAAAACAAAAGCGCGGGAGCCTACATCCACACACACACACACACACGCGCGCGCGCGCGCGCGCATTCATGGCGTATGGCACACCCGTGCAGGCACAAATTTGATCTGGCAAAAGTGTGTGACATTAGCTTACTTCCACTGCCCCAAACACAAGTGTGCCGGTGGGAACGGATGACAAAATTTACAAAACTGCATACACACGAGGACTGGATGTAAAAAAAAGAAAAGAAAAAAAAGCACATGAATGCTTATTCTATTATCCTCGATATAAAAGAAAAAAAAAATAAAAAGAAGTGCACACATCTTAGGTGTAGTCCCGTAGCGCCGATGAGGGCGGTTGCACCCCAATCCTATCACTCACACACACACACACACACACACACACACACACCACACACACACACACACACACACACACACACACACACACACACACA
>CM060345.1:30529401-30554401 GCA_030674155.1 Stramonita haemastoma
CACACCCCCCCCCTCCCCCCCTGTTCTCTCATCCATCTTTCTCACTCTCCCATCCCTACTAAACGACAACACCACACCGCACACTTACTTGCTTTTCACCACGCACACACAACGCACACACCAACACTACACAAAAAACACACACACACACACACACACTGTACGAATTCACACACAAGGGCTGGAATCTATTCGCAGCTATGAGTAGAACTGGAGGAATTGAAAGTAGTGTTACTAAAAATAAAAATGGATTTTCCCGTTCTTACGCGCTCACACTACCCCCATTTCTCCAACTCAATCAATCAATCAAATTTTTATTTCCAGATGGTACACTGAATAAGCATCGATTTGCTTTTTTCCATCAAGCCATCTATCTAAATAAAAGAAAAAAATTAAAACAACAACAAAAAACAAAACAAAACAAAACAAAACAAAAACAAACAACAAAAAAAACAAAGCAGAAAATCCCTAGCAAACAATAAAACCAACAAAAGACAGAAATGGGGAAAAAACAAACAAACAAACAAATAAAACAACAACAAACATTTCACCAACATTAATTAGTTAAGGTTAAGTTAAAGTCTGTCCCGAGCCTAAGGCTCATCAGGCCGGTGCTTATCCCGGTTTCTGTGGCGTTAAGCGACTGAGAGTCATAGACTCCCCCCTGGATAGGACGCCAGTCTATCGCAGGGTTAACCCCCAACCCAAGGTTGGTACCCCTTTTACACCTGTGTGGGGTGAGAAAATAGCCGTAAAGTGCCTTTTCCAAGGGCACAACGCCATAGCCGGAAAGCTGGGATCGAACCCACAACATTACAACCCGAACCCGCAACATTACAAGTCCAACGCCCTAACCACTAGACTACAGCGGCGGCTCCAACATTAATTAGCTAACATGATTTCAACAGCCTTAAAATAAAATATGCCTATAGATAATACAAGCAACAACAATAACAGCAAAAACAACCAAAAAAAAACCAAAACAACTCGCACTCAAAAGTCATACACACACACCACGCACGCACGCACGCACGCACGCACGCACGCACGCACGCACGCACGCACCACGCACACACACACACACACACACACACACACACACACACACACACACACACACTTCGTCTAATATCACTAATAGTGAAAAGACGTAAAATCTAAAGAACAAACGAACAACACTACACCTACACACACACACACACACACACACACACACACACACACACACACACACACACACACACACACACACACACACACACACACACACACACACACACACACACACACACAAGGTCTGAGAACTCTTTAGTCAGTTTCTTGCCTGTTAAGTAGAATAATAGAAAAATATTGAGATGTGCAAGAAGAAAGCTTCTAAAATTGAAACAAGAATAGCATCTTTCACTCAACACAGAACTTATTCATCATTTCTTGTCTTTTTTGGGGGGATGTGGTTTGTTCAGTTGTGCCTTCTGAGTAGACTAGACAGAATTCCTGATCAGTCAAATTTGATAGAAAAAAAGTGTTCCTTAAAAAGAAGAGAGAGAGAGAGAGAGAGAGAGAGAGAGAGAGAGAGAGAGAGAGAGAGAGAGAGAGAGAGAGAGAGAGAGAGAGAGCTCTGAACAGGTTTAATATGTACATTGGCCTTAGGCCATAATACCTGCGAGTTTGGGGGAGGGAGGCCGGGAGAATCAACATACTGAAATGTAACATATCATTGATCATGAAAGAAATGAAACCAAACAAACAAGCAAACCACTAACTGATTCTTGTAAATCATGACGGCAGTGATAATGTCTTGAACTATGAGCTTGATAGTTTTTATTAGACTGCATGGATATTGTTAAAACATTTATCAAAATTGGTTTAGTTCAAATGAAATATTTCAATTCAAGTTGATAGTTCAAACAAAATTTTAAAGACATATATCTCATGTAATACAGGCTTCAATCAAATCAAGAGAGAGAGAGAGAGAGAGAGAGAGAGAGAGAGAGAGAGAGAGAGAGAGAGAGAGAGAGAGAGAGAGAAACAGAGAGAGAGTTTGATTCATGATATTAAGCAATTTATAATAATGTTGGGCAGTTTCAAGACAAAAAGAAACAGCTCACATTGTATCTACCCTCAAAAGAAAAAGACCCCCCCCCCACTCTCTCTGTCCTTTCTCGATTCCCCCCCCCCCCCCACCCCCCCCCCCAACACACACACACAGAGGTGTACGTACTCCACGCAAGCGCTGGAATCTATTTGCAGCTATGAGTAGAAGTATGAAGAATTGAAAGTTAAGTGTTGCTAAAAATAAAAATGGACATTTCCGTTCTTACAAACGCTTGCACACACCAACCCCATTCCTTGATGAGAACTCTTCAGTCAGTTTCTTACCTCTTAGGTAGAATAATAGAAAAATATTGAGACGTTCGAGAAAAAAGCTTCTAAAATTAAACAAGAATATCAGCTTTCACTCAACACAGAACTTATTCATAATTTTTTATATATTTTGGGGGGGATGTGGTTTGTTCAGTAGTGCCTTCTGAGTAGACTAGACAGAAGTCTTGATCAGTCAAATTCTACAGAAAAAAAGTGTTCCTTAAAAAGGAGAGAGAGAGAGAGAGAGAGAGAGAGAGAGAGAGAGAGAGAGAGAGAGAGAGAGAGAGAGAGAGAGAGAGAGAGAAGAGCTCTGAACAGGTTTAATATGTACATTGACCTTAGGCCATAATACGTGCGAGTTTGGGGGAGGGAGGAGAATCAACATACTGAAATGTAACATATCATTGATCATGAAAGAAATGAAACCAAACAAACAAGCAAACCAACAACCGATTCTCGTAAATCATGACGGCAGTGATAATGTCTTGAACTATGAGCTTGATAATCATATTAGACTGCATGGATATTGTTAATATTTATCAAAATTGGTTTAGTCCAAATGAAATATTTCAATTCAAGTTGATAGTTCAAACAAAATTTTAAAGACATATATCTCATTTAATACACGTTTCAATCAAATCAGTGAGGGAGAGAGAGAGAGAGAGAGAGAGAAGAGAGAGAGAGAGAGAGAGAGAGAGAGAGAGAGAGAGAGAGAGAGAGAGAGAGAGTTGATTCATGATATTAAGCAATTTATAATAATGTTGGGCAGTTTCAAGACAAAAAGAAACAGCTCACATTGTATCTACCCTCAAAAGAAAAAGACACCCCCCCACTCTCTCTGTCTTTCTCGATCCCCCCCCCCCCCCCCCCACACAACACACAGAGGTGTACGTACTCCACGCAAGCGCTGGAATCTATTTGTAGCTATGATAGAAGTATGGAAGAATTGAAAGTTAAGTGTTGCTAAAAAATAAAAATGGACATTTCCGTTCTTACGAACGCTTGCACACACCAACCCCATTCCTTGATGAGAACTCTTCAGTCAGTTTCTTACCTCTTAGGTAGAATAATAGAAAAATATTGAGATGTTCGAGAAAAAAGCTTCTAAAATTAAACAAGAATATCAGCTTTCACTCAACACAGAACTTATTCATAATTTTTTATATATTTTGGGGGGGATGTGGTTTGTTCAGTAGTGCCTTCTGAGTAGACTAGACAGAAGTCTTGATCAGTCAAATTCTACAGAAAAAAAGTGTTCCTTAAAAAGGAGAGAGAGAGAGAGAGAGAGAGAGAGAGAGAGAGAGAGAGAGAGAGAGAGAGAGAGAGAGAGAGAGCTCTGAACAGGTTTAATATGTACATTGACCTTAGGCCATAATACATGCGAGTTTGGGGGAGGGAGGAGAATCAACATACTGAAATGTAACATGTCATTGAACATGAAAGAAATGAAACCAAACAAACAAGCAAACCAACAACCGATTCTTGTAAATCATGACGGCAGTGATAATGTCTTGAACTATGAGCTTGATAATTATATTAGACTGCATGGATATTGTTAATATTTATCAAAATTGGTTTAGTCCAAATGAAATATTTCAATTCAAGTTGATAGTTCAAACAAAATTTTAAAGACATATATCTCATTTAATACACGTTTCAATCAAATCAGAGAGGGAGAGAGGGAGAGAGAGAGAGAGAGAGAGAGAGAGAGAGAGAGAGAGAGAGAGAGAGAGAGAGATTTGATTTGATTTGATTTGATTTATTCTTTTATATCGAGGATAATGGAATAAGCACTCTTGTGCTTTTTTACATCCAGTCCCCGTGTGTATACAGTTTTGTAAATGTCATCTGTTCCCACCGGCACACGATGGCCTACTCTTACGAAAAGCGGAACAGGATTTAACGTGTGCGCAAGATGTTCTGCGTGCGTTCGCACACGGGGCCTCGGTTTAAAGTCTCATCCGAAGGACTTGTGGGGAGAGTGGAGTCAGCACTGATGTTAACTCCAGGAGAAAAATCTCCTCGACCAGATTCGAACCCGGGTCTTCAAATTGCCAGCGCAATGTTCTGACCACTAGGCTATCCGTCCCCCCCAGAAGAGAGAGAGAGAGAGAGAGAGAGAGAGAGAGAGAGAGAGAGAGAGAGAGAGAGAGAGAGAGAGAGAGCAATTTATAATAATGTTGGGCAGTTTCAAGATAAAAACAAACAGCTCACATTCTATCTAAAACTCAAAAGAAAAAGACCCCCCCCCCTCTCTCTGTCTTTTTCGCCCCCCCCCCCCCCCCCCCCCCCCCCCCCCACCACACACACACACACACTGTACGAATTCACACGCAAGCGCTGGAATCTATTCACAGATGAGTAGAAAGTAAAGTGTTACTAAAAATAAAAAAGGACATTCCCGTTCTTACGAACACTGGCCACACACCACCCCCATTCCTCCCACTGATGAGAACTCTTCAGTTAGTTTCTTGCCTCTTGGTAGAATAATAGAAAAATGTTGAGATGTGCAAGAAAAAAAAAAAGCTTCTAAAATTAACCAAGAAGTAAAGTGTTACTAAAAATAAAAATAAAGGACATTCCCGTTCTTACGAACGCTGGCACACACCACCCCCATTCCTCCCACTCATGAGAACTCTTCATTCAGTTTCTTGCCTCTTGGGTAGAATAATAGAAAAATGTTGAAATGTGCGAGAAAAAAAAAGCTTCTAAAATTAACCAAGATTATCATCTTTCACTCAACACAGAACTTACTCATCATTCCTCCCCCCCCCCCCCCCCTTTTTTAATTTTTTTTTTTTTTAGCCACCGCTGTAGCCTAGTGGTTAGGGCGTTGGACTCGTAATCTAAAGGTTGCGGGTTCGATCCCAGCTTTCAGCTATGGCGTTTTGCCCTTAGAAAAGGCACTTTATAGCTATTTTCTCACCCCACCCAGGTGTAAAAGGGGTTACCAACCTTGTGTTGGGGGTTAACCCTGCAATAGACTGGCGTCCTATCCAGGGGGGAGTCTGTGGCGTTAAGCTTCTGAGAGTCTATGACTCTCAGTCGCTTAATGCCACAGAAACCGGGATAAGCACCGGCCTGATGAGCCTTAGGCTGGGGACAGACTTTAACTTTTTAACTTAACTTTTTTTTGGGGGGTGGGGGAGGGGGGGGGGTTGTTCAGTAGTGCCTTCTGAGTAGACTAGACAGAAGTCCTGATCAGTCAAATTCTACAGAAAAAAGTGTTCCTAAAAAAGAGAGAGAGAGAGAGAGAGAGAGAGAGAGAGAGAGAGAGAGAGAGAGAGAGAGAGAGATGTATGGGACATGAATAATTGAGCATGCATTATTTCTCTCTCTCTTTTTATCTTTCCCTCTCTCTGTTGTTTGCAGTTTTCTTTCCTTGCCTCTTTCGTCTTTTTCTTTTCCTTGAGTGATTTCATCTTTCAGCTTCATGGCTCTTCTTTGATTATCTGCTGCGATTCAACGCGAGTTGTCTGTTGGTCTGCTTTGTTCAGGGTTGTCTGTCTATGCTTGGTCCTTTCTTTGACGTTGAAGTGTGGTCTGTTGTTGATGTAATCCTAGCACCAAGGCCTACATCACAATATTGCTGTTATGCTATAACCCTCCTGCATTCGGATTCTCTGAACATACACTGCCCCTAGATTTCGCATTCCATCACAAAATCAGGTCAGGCACACATGCTTGCCTGCCTTTTCCTCCTTCTAAGTACATACCAGCAGCTATAATTACTTCCAGACTCTCAGAAGGCCTTTTGTACCTCCGGCCTGATAGAGCTTTGACGTGTGGTAGCAATTAGTGATGGTCACAGTGTGATGGAAATCTACTGTGTGTAAATCCCAGCAAATCCCGGTTCAGACTAAGAGGGTTAAAATATTACGCTGAGATTGTCTTCAGCCATGACAAGCTTTCAGCATCACAACCAGTATTATTCTCCTTTAAAGGAGATGAAAAAAAATCCTCTGAAGTCAGAGTATGGGTGCCTGTAAGGTGAGGCACATGATAACAGCCATACCTGCAAGCTTCTCATCCAAGTGTGTATTACCATGTCACAATGATTTCCAGGTGGGATGAGCGAGTCTTGAGTTTCATGTTCTGGACAGTCCTTGAAGTTGGAATGCAGCTACCTACATGGCAGGGAGAAAAAAACCAATCGCATAGGCGAAAATCCCACCATTGGTAAACCTTGGAGCTATAGCTGAGGAACAACAACAACAAAAAACAAAACAACCCCCCCCCCAAAAAAAAAAAAAAAAAAAAAAAAATATATATATATATATATATATATATACATATATATATATATATATTCTAGACAACCCACCCCCAGAGCATTAAGCTGGACAATGCTCAACAGCAATATTAAAAAACAACATCAGCAATTCAGTAATGCTGCTGCAAGATAAATCATAACACCCCCCCCCCCCCCCCCAAATATCCATCAGGCCCCAGCAACATTTGAACTTTGACTCACTATATATCTACTCAGTTTTCACACCTGAAAAAAGTATTCACCACCAGTTAATCAACCACTTATCTCTGAAAAAAACCCCCGAAAAACGGGAGGCACTGCACTTGTTGCAATGCGCGCTCCCCGTGGAGAGAGAGAGAGCAGCCCGAATTTCATGCAGAGAAATCTGCTGTGACATAAAAGTGGTATAAATACCAAAAAAAAAAAAAAAATAAAAAGAAGTCAGAATGCAGCTACACCTTCAAGGTGGGCCAAAAAAAATGGTCGCATATACAAAATTTCACCATAGGTGAACCTCTAAGCTCTAGCCAAGGAATGAAAAAAAAAAATCAACCAATTCAAACCAACACACCAACCAGGAGCCACACAAGAAACAAAAACAACAAAACCTCCAGAAGCCACACAGATGACACAATAAAAATCGACAGCCGAAACCAGAATGCTTTTCGTTGTTTCTTTATTGGTGATTATATATATAATTATATCATCATCACTAACTGGAAAAAGGTGAAAGCAGAAATACAACAACGGTGGGCTGTGAGTGTAAATTTGCATAGAAATTCAAGAAAACCAACACAGACACACACACACAAATCTGAGTAATAATAATACAAACTGATAAATAAATAGTGTGAACAAGTATTGTGTAATCAAGCTGCTTTTTTTACTGAAAGACGAAAAAAACCACCGTATGCGGTGAAAGCAGCACCTACTGATTAAAAAATGTTCATTTTGTGCAACATCCATGATTTAAAAAAAAAAAAAAAAAATCCAACTATTAGTTAAACAATAACCACACACCTACTGCAGCTACTACTACTAAAAAAAAAAGTCAAACATAATCCACATGTATAATAATTGTCTTTTAAAAAAAAGACACACACAAAAAAAATCTGACTTCAAAATAACCGGAAAATCTTTTGAAATAAATAATATGTAAGAGTTTCATACTGTAAGAGGACATCGACCAGAATTTTAGCTGAAAAATAAAGTGCTCATCCATACATCCTTTGATTAATAATAAATAAAAAGAAACAAAACAACAGGCTTTCTTGGTTTGATACTGCGATGACAATACTGCCAAAATTCTATCTAATCTAAAAGTGCTACTACTTACTCTTGCAATTAACTAACAGGCTTTTCGCTCCAAAGAATGCCCTCAACCATAACACATCAAAACACAGACATTCACATCAAAACCTCCTACAAAAAACAAAAAAACAAGACAAAACAAAAAAAGAAACCATGAAAACCTCCTCTGAAGTTGGAGTATGGCTGCTTGTATGTCAAGGTAGCCTACTGGAAAACAGCCATACACACAAACTTCTCATTCAGTGTTGCAGTTTCAGTCTCACAGAGATTCCCAGGTGGGGATGAGTGAATCAGAGTGCACACTCTGGGTGATAGGCCCCTGGAGTGTTAAGTTAGGGAACGCAACAACAACAAATCCTTTCTCTCTAAACACAGGGTGAATTTTTGCATGACTCTGACATGATTTCTTACACCTTTCTCTCTAACCATGGAGTAAATTTCTGTATGACTCCTGAAATGACTTATTGGACTCCTTGAACAGTCACCATTGGTCCCTACGAAAATCTTCAATTGTAAAGAAGCCTAAACTTAAATGGTATAGGCATGTAACAAGATCAAAAGGACTTGCAAAAACAATACTGCAAGGCACTGTCCAAGGAGGAAGAAAAAGAGGCAGACCAAGGAAGAGATGGGAGGACAACATCAGCGAATGGACAGGCCTAGAACTCAACCAAATTTTTGAGAAAGGCAGAACAGAGAGAGGAATGGAGGGAACTGGTTGTCAAGTCTTCAGGGTGCCCCCACGGTCACCAGACTAAGGGATAGAATAGATAGTGGAACAGGATTTAACATGTGCGCAAGATGTTCTGCGTGTGTTCACAAGAGAAACAGAGAGAGAAACATAGACAGAGACAGAGAAGAGAGAGAGAGAGAAAATTGTATCCCCCCCAAAAGATTTTCCAAGTGTAAGTTTTCATTCAATGTTTTCACATGAGACATTTTGCAGGTAAGGTTATTTGAACAATTTAAAAACGTAGAGACTGTAAACTATCACGACCTGCACCCTTCTTCCAAATTATAATGGTCGATATCACATGGTTTTTCTGACTCAAATCTCGTAAGTTCCAAGTTGTATCACAGCCATGCACACAGGCCAGGAATGGTCATGCTTTCAAATTGCCATTACCCCTTTCCTTTGTCATAAAGAAAGGAAACAAAAAATGACACAAAAAACAAACAAAAGAAAATCTCAATCAAAAAAACAAACATCCCCCCTCCCCCATACACGCACACTTACAAACACTTACACAGAGCTTAAACAAACGCAACACTTGACCTTCATCAAGGAAAGTAATGGAAAAACAAAAGTATAAAACGTACCCAACAAACCACAAAAGGTCACAAATACTATTTTATGGCAACTAGTCAATCCGAGAGAGAATGTAATTCTGATACTTGGTCCGCAACAACAGCAAAAATAACACCAGCGTAAGAAACACTTCTCGTGTGTTAACCCTTTAAAAGAGCCCTTTCTGTTAGCTCCTTCAAACAACACACTCACAAGCTTGACAAGAGTTCCTGTACTGACAGAGACAGCAGTGTTGTATGATCTATCGTTGTGTTGCCCGCCTTAACCCTCTTGCATTCAGATTCTCTTAACACAAACTGCCCCTAGATTTCGCATTCCATCATGAAATCAGATCAGGCACACATGCTGGCTCGCCTTTTCCTCCTTCTAAGTAGCTACCAGCAGCTATAATTACTTCTAGACTCTCTGTAGGGTTTCTACCTCTAGCCTGATAGAGGTTTGACATGTGGTAGCAATTAGTGATGGTCACAGCGTGATGGAAATCTACTGTGTGTAAATCCTGGCAAATCCCGCTTCAGGATGCAGGGGGGGGGGGGCAATTATTCAATTCTGGCAAATCCCGGTTTGGGACTAAGAGGGTTAATTAACTCAACACCTTAGTAGTCAGTCACCCACAACATGCACTCTGCTGCCTCACTGATCACATCCCACCATCACTGTACACACACTGGTGAGAAGTCTTGTGAGTATGGCCATTTTCAAGAACCTTGCCATTATATAGGCAGCCATGCTCTGCCTTCAGAGGAGAAATGACATTCCAAAGTTTCACAGTTAAGTCTGCTGGGACACACTGGACATTGACTCAATACTGGCGTGAAAATGGACGACTCGGAGCATTAATACGGAAGCCTAGGAGAGACAGCTAGGTGTGCACAAGTGATGCATATCCTCTTCCTTCTGTGTCTACTGACTAGCTGGTTTATCTAAATAGACTATCTTAATCCTAGATCTCTCTCTCTACTGGTTCATCGCTACCTGTACATCAAGTTGTAACAAGAAATACTGACATAATAGCTAGCTAGATTTCAAGGTATTCACACATCTCAAAACAGATCTAATCAAGCACATGTTTAAAACTCAATTTTGCTGCAACACAAAGTAGCTCCAGAAATATGGCATGATCCAAGTCACCAATTTGATCCATTTTGATTTCTCAATGAAAAGAAAAACATTTTTGAGCAAGAAACTGAGCATTATGGCCATTCCAATGAGTCCTCACGGCAACACTCCACAATCAGGATCACAAAACACTTGTTGTGCGTGTTGCACCCATCAACAACGCATTCTTTTGTGGCCGTGATATATCTCCTAGTACTACTGAATCGAACAAATTTGGTGTAGAAAATACTTGACAACATATAAAATCGACATACCTGACACAGAATTTGTTGACAAATAATGAAAAAAAAAAAAAAGATCTTGTTACATCTAAGCAAGGTCATCAGCCATGCTACCACACAGCGTTAAGTACAGACACACACAACACTAGCAGAAATGCTAGATCAATGACATCTTCATTCTACATATCACGTCAACCCAGGACATGAAAAAAACAACCACCCACAAACCAAACCCAACAAACAAACCCCTACACCCTTCTTGTACAGTTTTATACCTTACTACATGTTTTACAATCCACATGACAATCCTTAGTTTCATATTTCCCCCCAAAAAGTAGAGCAAAAAAGAGAATCAAATTTGTCTGAACCAATTAAATTCAAAATGTAAATTTAACTATTCAAATTTGGAGGAGGGAGGGGGGGGGGGGGGCAGGCTGGATAGCCTAGTGGTTACAGCATTCACCTCATGGTCTAAAAGTCTGGGTTTGAGTCACCACTGTGGCACCCATTCAAGGGATTTTTCCCCCCCCCAAGTTCACATTAATACCGAGTCCAAACTGACATCCCATGTGTGAATGCAGCAGAACACCTTGCCAGTAAAAGGTAAGATAAAGGTGTCCCATAACCCATGTGGTTGTAGGAGAGCGAGGCATCAGAGACCTCAGCTTCTCTAGGGGCCAGCATATTGAGGGCAGGGGGCCCATCTCCTCTCCCTCGCTGCTTTACCTTCCCTGACCCTAAAGAGGGCAGGTACCCATTTACAGCTGGGGGAACTGGGGGAGTGTACTGAAGCTAAGGCCTGCAAACAGTCACCTATCCAATTGGTAACCACACTTGATGCTGCTTCACGTTAAATCCTGTTCCACCTTTCAGGAAAAAAAAAGTCATTACATACCGGCAGGAATGGACAAGTTTTTAAAAAAACCCATGCACACAGGTTGTGTTTAGTCATCATCCGTGAAGTCAGAATGCAGCTACCTTTTAATGGTGGGCAAAAACGGTCGCGTATGCAAAATCTCCCCAATTTGGTTAACCTCAGACCTCTACCTAAGAAGCCCACCCCCCCCCTAAAAAAAAAACCCCTAAGACAAACAAACAAAAAAACTCCAACAAAACAGAGACAGAAAGATTCTAGCCACAATACTTAAATACAAGGTGTCACTATGAACTTGCAAAAAAAAACATGAAACACACAGAAACAACTATGTCCTGTAGATTGTCATTGATTTGCGTAGATTTCAAGTGGCGAACAGAATAAATAGACTAAACACTGACTCACATTGTCAATAAATAGCTTGCCGATGGGATCCAAAAAAAAAAAAAAAAGCCTGCCGATGGGATTAAAACAGCTTTGTTGCTGTGGGTTTAAAAAAAATATAACCCCAAACCCCCAATATAATCTTTGGAATAAAACAAAAACAAAATTTTACCCCAAAATAATGTTTACTGTAAGTTTTGTCCAATAAACCGATCAGTAACCACGTCACAACAGTAGTCTAAATTATAAGAAACAACATTCAAATCATTCTTAGACCAATCGACTATGTAGGCATAAGCAGGCTGCAAACGCCGGTATCAGAATGTATAAAAGAACAATACAGATAAAGACTACCAACATCACAGACAACAATCTTCAACAACTGACGGTGCATTTAGCAAAAGACCTGGAAAAAAAACACACCCAAAACCATAACAAGAAAATTCAAAGAGAAAATGGCTAGACACTCCTGCAAGGCTACGTACGTGGCTAAGTTATTAAACAACGAACAAAAGCCCCCCTCCCCCCTCCCTCTCCCTCCTCCCCCCCCCCTTCTGTACACAGGCAAAGAACAAATGTCACATCAACACGGTTATTTCCAATAACGGCAAGGCATTTTCCAGAAGCAAGGCTCTAACAAACCAATGGTATCATCAGCTATTTTTCTCTCCATTGAGGCACAACAGGGGTGTCTACTTAAAACATCCAAAGAAGAGTGCAAAGTCCAATGAACGGAACAATTCAACTCATTGTTTCAAATCCGTTAACCTTGGTGTTTGTTTCTACATAATATACTCACTCTCAGAAAAAGCAAACCAACCAAAGAAATGGACAGAAAAAATAAAGTAAGCATCCCATTTTTTATGCCATGAGTAATTTTCCGTGCGGTGTCAATTCACAGATGCCCCTTAATCAAAATAACACAATCCGGTTCTCGAATAAATCAAACATAACCGTGATGCACACATTGATACACGAAATAAATGAGTTTATATTAAATACAGGATAATTTGTACACAAATGTAATCACAGATATAGAAATCTACAATGAAGAAGTCCATAAAATATAAAAGCAACTGGAAAAAAAAGAGTTATGTATTGCGATATACAAAAAGTTAGGCAAGCATCAAATGTTACAAATACTCCTCCTCCCCCCTCCCCTCCACACACATGCTTGGCAAACACACTGAAAATGTACAGCATGTGGCATAATCATGAGACAGTGTATATCACCAGCTACAGAGTACAGCTCCGAAACACAACGAACAAAGCACGACGCTACAAAGACACGTACAGAGCACAGAACTACACACACAGACCCCACCTACATGTCTCATGTCTTCCTCTGTCAGTCACACAACAACACACACACACACACACACACACACACACACACACACACACACACACACACACACACACATACAACACCCACACACACACAACACACACACACATCAAATATGACATATGCCCCTCTCTCTTTTCCCTCTCTCCCTCAACACACACACACACAAACATCAAATATGAACTATGCCCCTCTCTTTTTGCTCCCCCCCCCCACCTCCCCCTCTCACACATGTAACTTATCTTCCATGTTTTTCCTCTCATTCTTCTCCTCCTCCCTACCTTCTCCTCCCCCCCCCCCTCTCGCCCCCCCACCCCCGGTTTATTGCTTAATTACAAGTACCTGCCATCACTCTTCTCTTGGAACACATTCATGAAGATTTGTGTTATGTTTTCCTCTCTGCCCTCCCCTCTCACTCACACACACATACATACAGACACTATGCCTGCCTACGTACACTATTTCTCCCCCCCCTCCCCTCCTTCCACCCCACCCCCCCTCCTTCCAACCTCCCTCCCCCCCCCCTCTCTCTCTCTCTCACGCACGCACACACACATACACGTTTTAATTTGTTTTTGCTAGATAGATGGCTTGATAAAAAAAGTAAATTCATTGCTTACTCAATGTACCATCTGGAAATAAAATTTGACTTGACTTGATTTGACTTGACTTGACTTCACACACACACACACACACACACACACACACACACACACACACACACACACACACACACACACACACACACACACACACACACACACCACACACAAACTTTCTGGTCAGTGAGAGCTCAGATCCAGTCTGACGAAATCAGACCAACTTGAAGGCCAAAGTGACGTGACATTTTCTACAAAAAAAAAAAAAAAAACGTGACCAAAGACAGTGAAAAATGTAGACCGCATGCACACCCACTTCCCAGCTAAACTGCCCACAGCAGTACGTATCTAGTCCAAAAGTGCAAAAAGCTCCCTCAGTGCCCAATGAACAGTGTTGTTTGCTGTTGTCATTGTCATCGTCGCCGTCAAAAGAGTGTAATGCACTAAAGACAGGTTTTCATCGATTATTCTCACTCTATAAATATTCAAACATAATTCCTTCTACCAGCACATTATATGTAAGCACACATATATATGTAAAACACATACCACACATACAAAGGCAATGCAACAGGCATAAATCCCACAATGAGACTCGAAACAGCTTGTCAGTATAATTTCTGAGAAAAAGAAAAAAATTTTAAAAAAAAGAAAAAGAAAAAAAAACTTGGTGAAATTGCCAATTTTGTACAGATACAGTGGATATGTTTTTGACAACAACAACATCAATGGCCAACTTCTTCTCTTCGATGAAAGCAACCGGAATGTTCCAAAAATGGAAAGTTCTGAAATTTTGCAGTATCGCCATTCCTCTGGTTCAGTTATGAAACAATTTTAGGTTTTGATATATATATATATTTAAAAAAAAAAAAAAAAAAAAAGAAGCCTATTTTCAGTTTTGGCTAGGCTTTCCATCCATCATTTCTGTATAAAATTTCAAAACAGCAATGGATATGTCGTCACAACCCTGTATAATAAAGCCATTTTCTTTTTCGTAGACAGTGAACACTTAAAATCAATTTATTGAACCATTATTAAACTTTTTCATCTTTTCCGACTTGACATTATTCACACACACACATTTGTTAAGAGTATTATGATTTTTTTTTTTGGGGGGATACCACATATTGGAAATATGTAGTCAAGTAAGAACAATAATAACAGCAACAGCAGCAGCAACAGGTAATGTAACAACAGTATCATTCCACCTTGTGGAGATTCACCAAAGTCAAAACAGTCTTCAGTCTGCAGACTTGACAACGCATCAAACAGGAATTTCTGAGCATTTGGGGGGGGGGGGTATGTCGGTTTCCATCATAAACCTCCAAATCTGACACCATCACACACTAACTCTAAGGCTCGAGTTTTTGACATCTACAGTCACAAACACAGTCTTTCAAAAGGGCTACTAAAGATTTCTACAGCTACAGCCACAAAGACCAAATTTGTCCAAACTATCACTGAAGTTTTCAGATGCTTAAAAGCCAACAGCCTAAATTTTCCACGTTAAAAAAAAAAAAAAAAAAAAAAGTAGGCCCATACAAGCTTGCATTCAATGATCTCCTTCATTAGCAAAACTGCTGCTTATATGAGAGTGAAACGTGTGTTAGTAACGTTGTTCTGTTTATGAGGTAATCATGAAGTTATATCATTGCACACCGGAATGAACATTTTTCTGGGAAAGTCTATTGTGTGCTTTATGCATTTGCTGGGTGGGAAAAAAAAACCCAAAATCTTTACAAAGCAAAATACATGGAATGGTAATATTGATATGCCATAAGTCTTCTCTTACTAATTAATCCTTGGCTATTTTATACCTATGTGCACAGCTGCAAAAGCTATTTAAAAAGTTTCATGATGGAGAAATCTGTCTACTGATCTTTTTTTTCATCATTACTGAATCATGGCAAAACTCCTTTTTTAAAAGTAATTATTTTTCAGATGCATTGCAAAAATGTGCTCCCACTTCTCTTTCTTTTCAATGAAGAGATAATCTTGATGAATGGCAAAATCACTTAGCTTCTGTGCCAAAAAACCCCACGTGATTCATAGCAAATCCTACTACCATTTTTCGTTACTTTTCTATCCCCCCAAATTGCATCAGACTCGAGGTAAATTTCTGCAACTAGTTTTCTTTTTCATTTTAAGAATTATCTAAGAACTAAAAAAAAAAAATTCTGTTTCCATTTTTCTTTTCCATCCAAAAAATATATATCCAATTTTCATGTACTCTTTTAAAAAAAAAATTCATCCATACATACATACATGAGATTTGTGTTTGGAGTGTGTGAAGATACCCCTGATGATGATAAAAAAAAAAATCATACATACAAGAGATTTGTGATGAAAAAAAGCAAATCAAGGCTTATTCAATGTACCATCTGGAAATAAAGATTTGATTTGATTTGATTTGATTTGATTTGATTTGACTTGATTTGATTTGATTTGTTTGCGTGTGTGAAGGTACCCCTAATAAAAAAAAAAAATCCATACATTTTTTTATATTTTAATTTTTTAAAATTTCATTTAATTTTATTCATTAAAAAAAAAATTCCATACATACAAGAAATTTGTGACTGCACGTGCGCAAAAAAGTACCCCTTATAAAAAAAAAATCCATAAATTTTTAATTTTATTTTTTTTAATTTCATTTAATTTTATTCATTAAAAAAAAAAATCCATACATACAAGAAATTTATGACTGCACGTGTGTGAAAAGGTACCCCTGATAAAAAAAAATCCATACATTTTCAAAAAATATTTCATTTCATTTCATCTATTTATTTTTAACAATAATCCATACATACAAGAAATTTATGACTGCACGTGCATGACAACGTACCCCCTGATAAAGCAAAACAAACCCACAAAACCTCCGCCTGCTCAGAAATTACCCTCTGATAAAAAACAAAAAACAACCCCCCCCCCCCCAAAATTCTGCCTCCAGCTGAGAAATCACAAGACTGTGCGGTGCTTGAAGACCACCTCTGTGTCCACATTGGAGAATTCATTGGACAGCAGGAACTGCGTGTCGTCTGCAGGACCGGCCGTGCTGCGCATCACTGCGATGGCCGCTGCACTCTCGCTGCGCATGCGTCCCTTTTTCCGATTCAGTGTGGAGGATCTCTGGGAAAAAAACAACAAACCCCACGTAATAACATTTATTTATTTTTTTGTTTGTTTGTTTGTTTTCTATATATCTTTAAAAAAAAATTTTTTTGTGTGTAATAATATTTATTTATATTTATTTATTTATTCTTTTATATCGAGGATAATGGAATAAGCACTCATGTGGTTTTTTTTTTTTTTACATCCAGTCCCTGTGTGTATGCAGTTTTGTCATCTGTTCCCACCAGCACACAATGGCCTACTCTTTTGAAAAGCGGAACAGGATTTAATGTGTGCGCAAGATGTTCTGTGTGCGCTTGTACACTGGGCCTCGGTTTATAGTCTCATCCAAAGGACTTTTGGGGAGAATGGAGTCTGCACTGATGTTAACTCCAGGGAGAAAAATCTCCTTGAACGGGAATCAAACTCAGGTCATCAAATTGCGAGCACAATGTTCTGACCACTAGGCTATCCCATCCCCAACAACATGACAAAGGTGTGGATTCGATGAAAGAATGCTCATTTGGTTTAAGAGACGAAACTTTGCACAAACAGATGATGCACTCTGCAGAGTGAAAAACCCCCAAAACAGGCACTGAAAGATGCACACACACAAGCAGCTCAACAGACAGACACACACACACACACACACACACACAAACACACAACACACACACACACACACATGCACACACACACACACACACAGAGTAGCACCCCCTACCCCCCTCTCTCCCCACACTAAACACACACAACTGTATTCTTTCTGATTAACCCTCTTGTATTCAGATTCTCTGAACACAAACTACCCCTAGATTACACATTCCATCATGAAATCAGGTCAGGCACACATGCTGGCTGGCCTTTTCCTCCTTCTAAGTACATACCAGCCGCTATAATTACTTCCAGACTCTCAGCAGGCTCTGTACCTCTGGCCTGATAGAGCTTTGACATGTGGTAGCAATCAGTGGAGGTCACTGCGTGATGGAAAACTGCTGTGTGTAAATCCCGGCAAATCCCGGGGTGGGGTGGGGTGGGCATTCAGGGGGGACAATCAAATCCCGGTTTAAATCTCACCAGTTGTGCCCCCTCCTCTCCGGCAGTGACAGAGGCTCCGTCAGGGGAAGGAAGCTCGGCATTGGGGGGAGACCAGGCAGAAGAAGCCGGTCATCACTGAAGCCTGCATTGTCTATGCCTGAACAACAAAAAGCAACAATATTCCTAGAACATGATAAACAGGTAAAGGTGTCCCATAACCTATGTGGTCATAGGGTAGTGAGGCATCACTGAAGCCTGCATTGTCTATGCCTGCAACAAAAAACCACCATTTCTACAACATGATAAAAAGGTAAAGGTGTCCCAAACTTGTGTGGTCGTAGGGGAGCGAGGCATCACTGAAGCCTGCATTGTCTATGCCTTAACAAAAAAAAACAACAGTTTCTAGAGCATGATAAAAAGGTAAATGTAAAGGTGTCCCATAACCTATGTGGTCGTAGGGGAGTGAAGTGTCAAAGACCTCACCTTCTCTAGGGGCCAGCATACTGAGGGCGGCGCCCATCTCCTCTCCCTCACTGCTTTACCTTCCCTGACCCTAAAGAGGGTAGGTACTCATTGGCAGCTGGATGAACTAGGGGGGACTGTACTGAAGCCAAGGAGCACAAATGGTCACCCAACTGGTAACCATGCTTGATGCTGCTTAACTTTGGCTGGGGGAAAGCGAGCGCTCTGACCACTGAGCTATCCTGTCCCCTTAGAACATGATACCTAACATAATTTCAAAAAAAAAAGAAAAAAAAGAAGTCCACCTTGGAAAAGTTTGGTGCCGATACTTTGCTACTTTAAAAAAAAATCTATACAGGGGGGCCCGTTCAGCCCTTCAAATGTTTAAATCCCTAATGGCCGACTTCCTAACCCCTTTTCTGACATGAAAATATGAACTGCCAATAGCTTGCTACTTTAATTTTGTAAAAAACCAAACCAAACAAATCTATACAGGGGGACCTGAACATCCCACATCCCTTCAAATATTTAAATTCCTAATGACGGACGGACTTCCTAACCCCTTTTTTCTGAAATGAAAATATGAACCAGTAATACATACTTACAGACTCATTTATATTATTGCTGTAAAACATGTCATGGCAAACCCCCACCCTCCACCTATTTCATGCTTGGACCTTTTTCTTTCTTTAATGTTTAAAAAATAAATTTTGGGGGGGCATGGTAAAAGTTAGGTATCCAGCAAGATAAAAGGTGGCAGGGCAGTTAAGACGTTCATCTGCCTATCAAGTAACCTGTGAGGTTCATGGTTCCATTTCCAGCCTCGCCCTGTCTTCCCCCAGTTCGACCACAAAAATAAAGTCAAAGTCCTTCAGATGAGACTATAAACCGAGGTACAGTGTGAAAATGCATGCTGAACATCTTGTGTACACATTAAAAACCTGTTCCGCCTTTCAGAAGAGTAGGTAATTTTGTGGGTGAAGAACGGTCACATGCAAAAGTCTTGTGAACCTCAAAGCTCTAGCTGAGGGATGAAAACTAAAAAATCCTGAAGATACAGGGTGTGTGTGTGTGTGTGTGTGGTGTGAGTGTGTGTAGGTGTGTGTAGGTGTATGTGTGTGCGTATGTGCATGCTAGCATGTGTGCATGCGTGTGTGTGTTTTGTGCGTGCATGCATGCGTGCGTGCATGTGTGTGCATGCATGTGTGAAAGAAAGGGACGTAACACTGGGGTAGGGTAGGGCAGGGCAGAAAGGGGTGGATGGAGTGGGGTGGGTGGGGTGGGTGAGGGTGTCCGAGAGATCTATACCAATCATGCACATCAAGTGCTTTGATTTGTTTTTGCAAGATATAGCGCTATATAAATTCAATGTATTATTATTATTATTACTATTACTACTATTATCATGTGTGACTGGTTGTGTCAGAGGTGGCAGATGTGAAGATAGAGAATCCTCTTTGTTTTTTGGACAGAAACTGAGGAGTTGGAATTAGTGCATTCAGTGCGATACATGTGAAAAAGGACATGAGTGCTTTTACCATTATTCTCAGTATAAAAGAATAAATAAATAATATGTCAGGTATGTGAACGTACAGCAGGTGGAGGAGCTTTGTCTGCGTATTGTATGGTGTGGTGTGGTGTGGTGTGGTGTGATGTGGTGTGGTGTGGTGTGATGTGGTGTGGTGTTGTCTTGTGTTGTGTGGTGTGGTGTATTGATGTGAAGTGGAAAGTAGTGTAATGACTTGAGTGAATGAGTGAGTGAGTGAATGTGTGTATGTGTATGTATGTATGTACGTATACATGTATGTATGTATGTATGTATGTATGTATGTGTGTGTGTGTGTGTGTGTGTGTGTGTGTGTGTGTGTGTGTGTGTGTGTGTGTGTGTGTGTGTGTGTGTGTGTATGTATGTATGTATGTATGTATGTATGTATGTATATGTATGTATGAGTGTATGTGAGAGTGCGTGTGAGTGTGTGTGTGTGTGTGTGTGTGTGTGTGTGTGTGTGTGTGTGTGTGTGTGTGTGTGTGTGTGTGTGTGTGTGTGGTGTGTGTGTGTATGTATGTATGTATGTGTGTGTGCGTACGTTCGTGTGTATGCGTGCATTAGGGAAGACTATAATCTTAATCTCTCTGAAATCTTTTGCTCCATGGCTGTGCACAATGGTTAGCAGTGTTCATTAGGTTTCCGTTATGTGTCGGGTATTTCCACCCCTCTTCATGCACACACAGACAGCCTGAAAAGAAAGAGGCAGTTCTGACCCTCACCCTCCCCCCTCAAAAAAAAAAAATCCACCCTCCTCCCACCCCACCTCCCCACCAAAAAATCCCCCAACCCCAAACAACCCACCCAAAAACATTATCATATCGAAGGATTGTGTTGATCCCTCAATCAAACAACTAAAATAATCAGAAAGTACACCACTTGGGTCAATAAACAATCCACTGATTTAACCCTCTTCCATTCGCTTTTCTGACCAAGAAACTCCTCCTAGTATTCGGAAAATTTCAATCTTTTTCTAGTAAAACACAGTTCCTTAGTAATATACACCACCATATAAAAACTACTGATAGTAGAGTCTTGAAATTTGACAGGAATGTTCATAAGTTGTCATAGTTTACTTTGCATCAAAATTTGACAGTCCTGCTTATATATGTCGTGTTGCTGTCCCCCTTTTTGTCACCAAATCAAGGTGACAACATGTTCACTTCATGCTGTTTGTAAAATAATATGCTCTAACATGCACATCATGCACTAGTATGAGTCAAAATTTTAAAAAAAATAGTGTCCTACCTACAGGCCCTCTGTAGGATTCCACGTCAGGGTAATCGATTGAATAATACACATCACATGAAGATTGTCACCAAGTCCATTGTCTGGGATTGTACAGTTTTTCTACATACTAAAAGAGAAATAAAAAATACGCAAACATGGTACATTATTTATTCACGGGATGGATTGCGTCGTGCCTTGAACTGGGCTTTGATGTCATTGAGAAAGGGCCTGATCTTGTAGAGAGGGTCGTACTGGGGGCTGTCACGTCCAGGTGTGTCACTTGTGTCTCTCAAATGAAAATATTGATTCAGCTTCAAAAATCTTGTTTTGGGCATGACAGTACTGATCCATGAGTGAGAAAACTTGGGGTCAGTGGACCAGTACATATGTATTCTGGGCAGACGATTGATTCCCATCATTATCAGTATAGACAGGTAAGCCCTGATCTCCTCAGGTGTTGTGTCTGTCCACAAAGGATCAGAAGCCACACCTCTAGCAGCGATCTTTTGTTTAGCATACTAATTTGTCTCATCTGCCGCACTATGAAAAAAAGTTGGGGAAACAAACAGAAAAAAATAATCCAGGGGCTTGGCACTGAGCGGTAGTGTGTGTACAGGGCCTGCAGGCAACTGAAAATCTTTCACTGCCAGCGCTGTGTGCGCCGCGCGCCACGTCGTCTGCAAATTTAGTAGTGGAATGTTGTCTTCAGGGTCACTTTCTACTGCATAATCCTCATCTATTTCATCCCTTCCTTCTTCAGTTTCAATTTCAACATCAGATTCTCTATTCTGTTGTCTTTCAATCTCCTCAACTTGACGCATAATTTCGTCAATTTCATCTTCTGGAAAATCTTCCCACATTTCATCTTCGTGCTTTGCCGCCATTCTTAACTATGAGAAAATGTGTGAATGAAAATGAGAGACGCTGACTAATTTCTTGAGAAGGGAAGGATGTGTTGTGCCAGAAATAGTACTGAAAAGCCATTGGGCTATCCTTACTATAGCGGGAAAAGTCACTCATGGTGTGTGTGAACTTGTTCATGCTCACAGCGTGATGGAAAATACCCACTGGCCGCGAGTGATTCTCGGCATGCTGCGGCACGATAAAATAAATGGGGCCTTTTCCGAAAAGCCCGCTGCGGCATTAGAAAATGGGAGAGGGTTAAAACAATCATCCCTGAAGTTGGAATGCAGCTAACTAAATGATGGGAGTGGAGAAGGGGGAAGGGGGGGGGGGTTAACTGGTTGCATGCGCAAAACTCTCACTATTGGTGAACCTTGGAGCTCTAGCTGAGGAACAAAAAAAACCAGCCAAAAAAAAAAAAAAAAAATGATCAACTAATAAAGGTGTCCCATAACCTTTGTGGTTGTAGGGGAGTGAGGCAACAGAGACCTCAGCTTCTCTAGGGGCCAGCTTATTGAGGGCGGCGCCCATCTCCTCTCCCTCGCTGCTTTACCTTCCCTGACCCTAAAGAGGGCAGGTACCCATTCACAGCTGGGTGAACTGGGGGGACTGTACTAAAGCCAAGGTGCGCAGTCACCCATCCAACTAGTAACCACGTTCGACGCTGCTTAACTTGACATGGGGAAAGCGAGCACTCTGACTACTTAGCTATTCTGCCCCTAATACAAAAAAACAACATCATCAGATGAGGAAGACATAATACTACAGTCTGGCTACATATCATATACATCCACTTAGACAGCAAGGAAAACCCACGAGTGCCATTGTCACTTGCTCAAAAGATCTGCAGACATGTTTCTGGCCATCCTTTCACACTATCCAGACAACTCTTTCCTTTTAAAAAAAACAAAACAAAACAAAAAATAAAAAACCAACGCTTTCCTTTTATAACCTGCCTGTTTGCACAAGGTGTCTTGTCTATCAATGCATTACTGTTAAAAGCAGAAGGGTACACCAACATTCTTCAAAGTGCGTGTTATAACGTGCAGAGAATATCACATCATCTACACACATTAAGAGTTCGGAATACTTTTCAGAGGATATAGAAAAAAAAAAAAACCCACCCCAAAAACCCTACAAAAAAAAACAACAACCATGTAATCTAACTGAAGGACAGACACACTATCTTCTTTCTTTTTCAAAACTTAAATTTCATTGATGTTATGTTCTAGCTTTTAAGGGCAAATTTTCTCCTATAAAACAGAACCCCCCTCCCCCCCCCCCCCCCCCCCCCCCAAAAAAAAAGACATGCAGTGAGTGTGCAAACCCAGCCTAACAGGGGGACGGGATAGTCTAGTGGTCAGAACATTGCGCTCACAATTTGACAACCCAGGTTCGATTCCCGTTTGAGGGGACTTTTCCCCTGGAGTTAACATCAGTGCTGACTCCACTCTCCCCAAAAGTCCTTTGGATAAGACTATAAAACTGAAGGTCCCTGTATGCAAACACACAGAGAACATCTTGCACACAGGTTAAATCCTGTTAAGCTTTTTGTAAGAGTAGGCCATTGTGTGCCGGTAGGAACAGATTACAAGATTTACAAAACTGTACAGACACGGGGACTGGATGTTAAAAAGCACTTGAGTGCTTATTCCATTCTTGTCAATATAAAAGAATAAAAAAAAAAAAAAAAAAAGAATAAGTGCAATCAGTTCCTGCTATAATCAGCACCAGCTGGGCTGGGATAGACTGGAAGAATGGATAGCAGCTGAGAGAAGTTGAAAGTGCGGGGGGAGGGGGGGAGAATGACAGCTGTGCCTCCCCCCCCCCCTCCAACCTTCCTTACGTCTTATTCAGGTTATTTATGATACGAGGTGGGTGAAAGTGTCATGTGTGAGGTGCTCTTGAGACAGAGTGAAAGATGACTTGGGAACAGGGGCCACTACTCACTCTCCTCCTCCTCCTCCATATCTAGACAGGACAAAGCTGTTGATGAAAACTCAGCACATGGAGACAGACAGACAGACAGACAGACAGACACCCACCATCATCATCATCATCATCATCATCATCATCATCATCATCATCACCATCACCATCATCATCATCATCATCATCACCCACACCTCCATGCTCTCTCTTTGTTTAGTTCCGTTGTGTTCGACGATGACCTCTAAAACAGCAGAGGAGGCAGCTGCTGTTTTGGAAATGGGGCAGAAATTTGATTATATTGAAGGTGCCTCGCCCACAGCACACCCCCACTCTCTTGGCCAAGAGGGCATAAGGACAGTCAGCGTTGGAGATGTTCTCCAAAGGCCAACTAGTGCCCCTGGGCTGCAGCACATAAGGACTGTGCAAGTCCAGCCTCCTAGTCAGAGAGTCATAGTCAATCACTAAAGACTAAGCTGTAAAGTGGAATTCCATGAGTGGGAAAGAAAGCCACTGATCATACAGCCTCTCACTTTGCTGTTGCCTCCAGCATCAATGTTTTAATCAAGAACTGGGATAAAGAAAGCCACTGATCATACAGCCTCTCACTTTGCTGTTGCCCCCAGCATCAATGGTTTAATCAAGAACTGGGATAAAGAAAGCCACTGATCATACAGCCTCTCACTTTGCTGTTGCCCATAGCGTCAATGGTTTAATCAAGAACTGGGATAAAGAAAGCCACTGATCATACAGCCTCTCACTTTGCTGTTGCCCATAGCATCAATGGTTTAATCAAGAACTGGGATAAAGTCACTGATCATACAGCCTCTCACTTTGTTGCTGTCCCCAGCATCAATGGTTTAAACTATAGTCATTGTTCTACCTTGTAATGAAATATCAAGTCATGATTTTGTATCCTTTTGCTTTTAAACGTGGTTTTAAAATACCCAGGCCCTCATTCTGACTACCTTTTCTGATGCTAAACTTGTCAATTTCTCTTCTT
>CM060345.1:30556901-30574691 GCA_030674155.1 Stramonita haemastoma
CTCCCCCTCTCCATGTCATTGTAATGGTCCATTGGAAAGGCAATGACTGATACGAATGGTTCCAGTACCGTCGCAGGAGCCACAAAAACATTGTCATATACAGCTCCAAACCGCAATGGGGACTCCAACTCCCCAATTTTTCTTCAGGGATGATGTCTAAACACACCTGTGTGCATGCTGGTTTTATATTTTGTTGTCATCCGCTCCTACCAGCACCTGCACTTTCAAAACGCGGAATGGGTTTTTAACGTGTACAAAACATGTTCTGCATGCTTTCGCACACAGGGCCTCAGTTTATAGTCTCATCCGAATGACTTTGACATTCAGTTAAATTTTTTCGTCAAACTGGGAAGAAAGGGTGAGGCTGGGAATCGAACCCAGAACCTCACGGTTTTACTTGCTGGCAGACAAACATCTCAACCATCCTGCCATCTTCCTTCCTAGTCAAAGTCAAAGTCAAATCTCTATTTCCAGATGGTGCATTGAATAAGCATTGATTTGCTTTATTTTTCATCAAGCCATCTATCTAGGAAAAAAAAGAAGAGAAAAATAAACATTTCACCAATATTGTTTAACCCTCTTGCATTCGGTGTCTCTGAACACAAACTGCCCCTAGATTTCGCATTCCATCACAAAATCAGGTCAGGCACACACATGCTCGCTCACCTTTTCCTCCTTCTAAGTACACACCAGCAGCTATAATCACTTCCAGACTCTCAGCAGGATTTATACCTCTGGCCTGATAGAGCTTTGACATGTGGTAGCAATTACTGATGGTCACAGCTTGATGGAAATCTACTGTGTGTAAATCCCAGCAAATCCCGGATTGGGACTTAGAGGGGTAATTATTCAATCCCAGATCAGGACTAAGAGGGTTAACTAACACGATTCATCAGAATTTAGTTTACACTTAGAGCAGACAGAACAAACAAACAGACAGAAAGAGGGCCCAACAAGCAAGAGACAGGCAAGGCAGCAAAGGACGACACAAGCTACACCTGATACAGGTCTCACTCACCTGTACTGGGTTTCCGAGACAAAGCCTTGAAGACTGCTGCTCTGTATTACTGTCATCACACACAACACATCCACACAGCGCATCAGTTCACAGTATCCCTGAGTTCTTTCCAACACTTGACAGTAGTATTCAACTGTTATCTTAGAGACAGAGAGAGAGAGAGAGAGAGACAGAGAGAGAGAGACAGAGAGAGAGAGACAGAGACAGAGACAGAGAGAGAGATTATTATTATTTCTTTTATATTGAGGATAATGGGATAAGCACTCATGTACTTTTTTTCATCCAGTCCCCATGTGTATGCAGTTGTGTAAAAGAGAGAGAGAGAGAGAGAGAGAGAGAGAGAGAGAGAGAGAGAGAGAGAGAGAGAGAGAGAGAGAGGAGAGAGAGAGAGAGAGACAAGAAACATGGAAGTGAAGAAAGAAAAGATAATACAAATATGAAAACTTTAATGTCTCCAAAAAAAATGGGCGAGAAATTCATGAGGGTTACAAGCAAGCATAGCTAAAAAACAGTCAACATGTAAAGAAAATAGCGTAAATTGATAATTGACACTTATTAGAGAGGAGAGCAAAGATGAACATTTCTAAACATCTTGAAATTATCACGAGAAAGATTAAAATCAAAAAGTTAACTCTTTAAGACAGGAATTTAGGCAAGAAAGAAAAGAATAAAAAATGCAAAGAATGGGATGAAAAGAAAGACAGGAATATAAGGAAAGGAAGGATGGAATGAAGGAAGAAAGAAATGATGAAAAACACAACACACAGCATATCTTTATATTCAGTATACACACAACAAGCTGATTCAAAATTTTGTTACCTCATGAACTCTAATTGAAAATGCAATTGAGGATGAAGTTAATACCAATAAAGATACAACAAAATATTTTTAAAAAATAAGTCTTTATTAAATTTTTATTAAAAGATTGTCAATGCACTCTTCACAAAATCAGCACAAAGCAATTATGGTTATCAAACGAAAATACAAAAAGAAAAGAAGATCAACTTTATCATTGCAAATGGAGAAAATTACTGAACAAATGGCACAAAACTAGTAAACAAGTGGCACAAAAGTAGTGAACAAATGGCACAAAAGTAGTGAACAAATGGCACAGAACTACTGAACAAATGGCATAAAATTACTAAACAAATGGCACAAAACTATTGAACCAATGGCACAAAATTACCTAACAAATAGCACAAAGTTAAAGTTAAAGTTAAAGTCTGTCCCGAGCCTAAGGCTCATCAGGCCGGTGCTTATCCCGGTTTCTGTGGAGTTAAGCGACTGAGAGTCATAGACTCCCCCCTGGATAGGACGCCAGTCTATCGCAGGGTTAACCCCCAACACAAGGTTGGTACCCCTTTTACACCTGGGTGGGGTGAGAAAATAGCCGTAAAGTGCCTTTTCCAAGGGCACAATGCCATAGCCGAAAGCTGGGATTGAACCCGCAACCTTTAGATTACGAGTCCAACGCCCTAACCACTAGACTACAGCGGCGGCAACAAATGGCACAAAACTACTGAACAAATGGCACACAATTACTGAACCAATAGCACAAAATTACTGAACAAATGGCACAAAATTACTGAACAAATGGCACAAAATTACTGAACAAATGGCACAAAATTACTGAACAAATGGCACAAAACTACTGAACAAATGGCACACAGATGGCAGAGCATGTTTACCACACCTCCTGATGACGCGTGGGACAAAAGCACTGATCATAAAACGACATTTTACAAGACTTTCTGAATTCTATATTTCGTTCTTCAACCACAGCTCCAAGGTTTATCATCAGTGGTGTGAAATTTCGCGTTTGTGACTTTCAAATTTTTTTTTATCCAGCATGAAGGTAGCCAAACTTTGACTTCAGAGATGTTGTCTGGATATGAGAATCTGTGTGCTCCTACAGGCATGAAATGGCCTCTTCTTCAAAGAGGCAGGAAAGGTTTTTTAACAAGTGTGCAAGATGTTTCCGCGTGCGTTTGCACACTGCGCCTCGGTTTATAGTCTCACCTGAAGGACTTTTTGGGGAGAGTAAAGTCAGCACTGATGTTAACTCCAGAGGAAAAAATCCCCATAAAGGGGATCTGACCCCAGGCTGTCAGATTGCGAGCACAATGTTCTAACCACTAGGCTATCCAGCCCCCAGAAGAATGTACTGCCCTCTTGCCCTTTAGGGTACATGAAATTTAATATGTTTTCCCTCAAAGAATTTTAGAGATTTTTGTTGTTGTTGAAGCTGACAAGATTGATTTCATGAGTTTGACCACACAATCAGCACATGGTGATTTTTTCTGCATTTGATGCATCTGCATCCACATCACTTGAACTGCATATCTATCTACCTGGCTGTCTGTCTATCTATCTATCTATCTATTTGTGTGTGTGTCTGTCTGTCTAATTATCTATCTATCTATCTATCTATCTATCTATTTGTGTGTGTGTGTATGTGTGTGTGTGTGTGTGTGTGTGTGTGTGTGTGTGTGTGTGTGTGTGTGTGTGTGTGTGTGTGTGAGTGTATGTGTGTGTGTGTATGTGTGTGTGTGTGTGTGTGTGTGTGTGTGTGTGTGTGTGTGTGTGTGTGTGTGTGTGTGTGCGCAAATCCAAGTAACAATTAAAAAAAAAAAAAAATTCTGATCTACCTTCACCTCAATCAGGAATATGATTGGAGTTAGAATCTACAACTACATTTCTCCCAGAAGCAAATCCAAATCTGGCTACAGTATATAACACATCCTATCACCAATAAAAGCTCTTCATTTGTCTGAATAACAAATAAACAATTCTACCAACAAACAAAAAATGCCCCAAATAACTGAAATCAACCAAACCCCCTAACAACCCTAAATGTTTTTTGTGTTTTTTTGAAAAATCAAAGTAAAATGAAATTTTTTTTAAAAAGCTGAGAGCAAGATGGGACTGTGTGAATGGCAACAGAAATACCAGACTAAACAAAGTTTCATGACAACCCATCTACAATTATAAAAACAAATATAACTGTGAAGGCACACATAAACCAAAAAAAAGCCCTTCTCCCCCTCCCCCCCACCCCTCCCTTAAAAAAAAACAAGGGGGAAAGACAGGAGCCACAACCAAAAACAAAAACAAGGCTGGTTTATGATTTCCACAAATACCAATACGACCAACACACACACACCAAACCACACATAACATAATTTTCAGGTCAAAACGCTGCAAATCAAAAGTATAGTGCTGACAGACAACAGGAATGCACGCACGCACGCAAGCACACACACACACACACACACACACACACACACACACACACACACACACACACACACACACACACACAAATCCAAACCAACCAAAAACTCCAGACTCAGGTGCTAAAACTGACACACATCTTGTGCTAAAACCAAACCAAAACAAAACAAAATAACACACCCCATCTCCAAAACATGATCCACCTTGCTTAAAAGAAAAAAAAAAAGTGCTGAAAATAGCCCATCTGATGAAATGATTTTCCCAGTGCTAAAAATAAATAAAACATTCTCTCCCACAATGCTCCTGGGTCTGTTCATAGGTGACAGAAGATATCGGCTGTTTAACTGGCAGAATTTGTACATTAACTGGCAGAATTTGTACATTAAATGGAAGAATTTGTACATTAACTGGCAGAATTTGTACATTAACTGGCAGAATTTGTACATTCACTGCCAGAATTTGTACATTATCTGGCAGAATTTGTACATTAACTGGCAGAATTTGTACATTCACTGCCAGAATTTGTACACAGAATTTGAACATTCAATGGCAGAATCTGTACCTTAGCTGCCAGAATCTTTACATTAACTGCCAGAATTTGTACACTCAATGGCAGAATTTGTACATTACCTGCCAGAGTTTGTACATTACCTGGCAGATTTGTACTTTAACTGGAAGATATTGTACATGAACTAGCAGAATTTGTACATTAACTGGCCGAATTTGTACATAACTGGCCAGAAGTTGTACATAACTGGCCAGAATTTGTACATAACTGGCCAGAATTTGTACATTAAATGGCAGAATTTGTACATTAACTGCAGAATTTGTACATTAACTGCCAGAATTTGTACAATAGTCAGCAGAATTTGTACATTAACTGCCAGAATTTGTACAATAGTCGGCAGAATGTACATTAACCAAACAGAATTTGCACATTAACCGGCAGAATTTGTACATTAACTGCCAGAATTTGTACATTAAATGCCAGAATTTGTACACTCAATTGCAGAATCTGTACATTAACTGGTAGAATTTGTACATTTACCCAGTCAAATGTGTACAATATTCAGTGACTGCTATTTTTTTTTCAGGCTGCCCACTGTGGCGTTTTCAATTCTGCACTTTTTTTCATTAGATAAATTTTTTAATTTTTTTTTTCTCTTCAATTTTGCACTTTCTCTCTCTATCTCTCTGTATATCTTGTCACCTCAGGACAGACCCAGCCAGTCCGTTCCTATCTGCAATACGGCTCACAGCTAAAATCCTGTTTACATGACACAAGAAAAGTGTGCACACTACAACAAGGCAAGTACCTCAATGGTGTTACCGTATCCTCTATTAAAGTAAGCATGATAGGCTGAAAGAGAGAGAGAGAGAGAGAGCAGTCACAGGCATGAGAATGAAAAAGAACGACCACAACACTTAACTCAGCTACATTTTTTTTTTTTTTTTTGGCCTTTTTTTTGGTTAGTGTTTTTTTTTTTGGGGGGGGGAATGGCATGAATTGGTTAGCAGATACACAAGACATTACAAGACACACGTGCTATGTTTTTTTTTGCCTTTTTTTTTTTTTTTGCATGGCATGAATTGGTTAGTGGACACACAAGACTTATGAAAGGGAACATGATAAATAGGGTTAAGTTGTTATTAAATCGTCACTGTACAATGTGCACAAATATATATATACATGATACACTGTAGAGAACATCAATATGGTAAGACAAGACAGGCATGCAAAAAATGAATGACGATAAACAGACACAGGTTTTATTCTATCTAAATAAAAATTGCCCTATCTGACTGATGATGTCACTTGTCAGAGCTTTGATGAAAGGCCATGTTACTCTCTTCAATCAATACTTTGTCACAGACAGACAGACAGACAGACAGACAGACAGACAGACAGACAGACACACATATGAAGTGTAGTATATATGTATTCACTGGCATGCTGATGTCACACAGAGATTCACACACACCACACACACACACACACACACACACACACACACACACACACACACGCACACACACACACACACACACACACACACACACGCACACACACACGCACACACACACACACTCACATATGAAGTGTAGTATATATGTATTCACTGGCATGCTGATGTCACACAGAGATTCACACACACACACACACACACACACACACACACACACACACACACACACACATGAAGTGTAGTATATATGTATTCACTGGCATGCTGATGTCACACAGAGATTCACACACACACACACACACACACACACACACACACACACACACACACACACACACACACACACACACACACAAACACATATGAAGTGTAGTATATATGTATTCACTGGCATGCTGATGTCACACAGAGATTCACACACACACAACACACACACACACACACACACACACACACACACACACACACACATATGAAGTGTAGTATATATGTATTCACTGGCATGCTGATGTCACACAGAGATTCACACACACACACACACACACACACACACACACACACACACACACACACACACACACACACACACACACATATGAGGTGTAGTATATATGTATTCACTGGCATGCTGATGTCACACAGAGATTCACACACACACACACACACACACACACACACACACACACACACACACACACACACACACACACACATATGAAGTGTAGTATATGTATTCACTGGCATGCTGATATCACACAGAGATTCACACACACACACACACACACACACACACACACACACACACACACACACACACACACACACACACACACACACAGAGAGTATAGACACGTGAAGAGAAGTATATGTATCCATTGGCATGCTGATGTTACACAGAGATTGATACACACGCACGCATGCATGCACGCACACACACAGACACACACACACACACTCTCCCCCTAAATCCGCCCCCCCCCCAAAAAAAAAACCCCAACAACAACCCCAAACCCCTAAACCATCCCAACTACACAGCCAACACTTACAATACTTGTAATACCATATATCATCACACAACACCACCAAAAAACACCCCACCTAAACCACACACACACAAAATCCCCCCCCCCCCCCCCCCAAAAAAAAAAAAAACCCAAACCAGCCCAACAAAACAGCCAACACTTAACAATACTTTTAAAAAAAAAAAAAAATTTCTTTATCTAAAATTTTTTTTTTAAACACTTACAATACCTTAAAAAAAAAAAATTAGTGATCTATTCATTTATATATGTTTTGACTCTTACAATACTTAAAAAAAAGAATTATTGATCTATTCATTTATATATATTTTTTGACTCTTACAATACTTAAAAAAAAAAAATTATTGATCTATTCATTTATATATATTTTTTGACTCTTACAATACTTAAAAAAAAACAAACAACTATTTATTTATTCATTATTTTTTTCACCACTTACAATACTTGGCGCGGGTCTGGCGTCGAGCCCTGTAGCATCGCCAGAGGAGGAAGACGAGGAGGACCAGGAGGAAGGCGGCTCCTGTCAGAGAGCCCGCCACGATGGCCGGCAGCTTGTGCGAGGCGCTGGAGGAGGTCTGGTTGCCTCCCCCTGTCATCGTCATCATCGTCGTCATCGCCTCCATCTGGCCGTCGTACGTCTCCTTCCCCTCCTCCTGGGAGGTGGTGAGGAACGAGGGTGGAGGGGGTGGTGGGGACTCTGTGCATACAATTGATATACATGTATATATGTGTGTGTTGTGTTGTGTATATATATATATAGTTTGTATATATATATATATATATATATTTGGTTTTAATGCGTTACCATTCTAGTAAAGACCCCCTTGAGAAAGAGGTTGCTGCCTCAAAAATTTGGGGAAAAAGATTACCAAGTGTTTGCTTCTGGGTTTTTTTCCTTCTCTCTCTCTCTCTCTCTCTCTCTCTCCTCTCTCTCTCTCTCTCTCTCTCTCTCTCTAATATATATATATATATAAATTTTTATTTGTTGTTGTTGGTTTGGTTTGGTTCCTTGGCTAGAGCTCTGAAGTTCACCAATGGTACGATTTTTGCATATGCAACCATTCCCCCCCCCCCTCCCCTCCCCAAACCACCATTTAGGTAACTGCCTTCTGACTAGGGGGATGGTGTCTAAGCACAACACCTGTATGCAAGTTTGGTTGGGGTTTTTTGTGATCAATTCCTACCACCACACAATGGCTTACAGTGTTTTTAATGTGTATGTAAGATATTCTTGCGTGCATTTGCATATGGGGCCTCCGTTCATAGTCTCATCTGAAGGACTCAGACATTCAGATCAAATTTTTTTCTCTGAACACAAACTGCCCCAAGATTTCACAATCGATCATGAAATCAGGTCAGGCACACATGCTCCCTCGCCTTTTCCCCCTTCAAAGTACATATCAGCAGCTATAATTACTTCCAGACTCTCAGCAGGATTTGTACCTCTGGCCTGATAGAGCTTTGACATGTGGTAGCAATTGGTGATGGTCACTGCGTGATAGAAATCTACTGTATGTAAATCCTGGCAAATCCTGGATTGGGACTAAGAGGGTTAATGTACCTTTTGTGAAAGGTGGATCGGTGGTCTAGAAGGTATGCGCCTTGCCTAGAAAGCAAAAAGTCTGGGTTGGAGTGTGCGGTGGTTCGTACCCTGTTTGGGCCCAAAACTTTTGCCCCATCCATTAGACCCTGAGTGGTGGCCTGGGCGCTAATCTTTCGGATGAGACGATAAACCCAGGTCCCGTGTGTTACACATCACTATTTAGCGCACGTAAAAGAACCCACAGCAACAAGGGGGTTGACCCTGGCAAAATTCTGTAGAAAAAAGCCACTCTGATTGGGAAACAAATACAGTTGCATGCATGAAAAAGAAAAAAAAAAAAGGGTAGGTGCTGCACTTGTGGCGACGCACTCGCTCTCCCTGGGGAGAGAGAGCAGCCCGAATTTCATGCAGAGAAATCTGCTGTGACATAAAGTGGCAGAAAATACAAACTACAAAATGGTTGGAGTCAGCCAGCCCTCCATCCTACCTTACCTGTGTAGAGTTTGATGAAGGTGACGTTGCCCCTGCCTGCAGCGTTCAGGGCACTGATGGAGATGTTGTACAGCACTCCTGCCTTCAGCTCTCTCAGCCTGACTTGGGGGGTGTGCACCACCATCACCTGGTGTTCTAGGGCTGTCACAGCACATCATATCACATTACATTACATTACATGTCACATTACATGTCACATTACATATCACATTACATATCACATCACATCAGATCAGATCACAGCAGATCAGATCACATGACATCACACACACACACACACACACACACACACACACACACACACACACACACACACACACACACACACACACATTAGTGTGTCCTATATCACCTAATGTAAAAAGCTGTGACATTAAAAATATCACACACACACACACACACACACAACACACACACCACACACACACACACACACACATTAGTGTGTCCTATATCACCTAATGTAAAAAGCTGCTCTTTATGAGCAGTAAAGCCCTCTGATGAGGGCTCATCCAGGAGCTGAAACTCAAGTCCAGTCAGGCCAAAGGCATGGTTCTTACACAGAAATGCCTACAATGCTGCCACTGAAAGACATTTAAAAAAAGTTAAAGTCTGTCCCGAGCCTAAGGCTCATCAGGCCGGTGCTTATCCCGGTTTCTGTGGCGTTAAGCGACTGAGAGTCATAGACTCCCCTCTGGATAGGACGCCAGGAAAGACATTATTCCCTAGAATTTTTTTTTTTTTTCTTTTTTTTTTTTTAATTTCAATCTTTGATAAGTCATTTTCAAAATGATTGAGAAGTTGGTACCTGCACTTGTCTTTCCTCACTACTTTTTCCTCACTAATGTAAAAAGCTGTGACATTAAAAATACACACACACACACATACATACACACACACACACACACACACACACACACACACACACACACACACACACACACACACACAACATTGTGTCCTACATCACCTAATGTAAAAAGATGTAACATTAAAAATATCACACACACTCACACACACCCACCATCAACAATAAAAAAACAAAAACAAAACAAAAACAAATAACAAAAACCAGCAATGACAGCAAAAAACAGACCCCCCCCCACCTCCCCCTCCCCCACCTCCCCCCCCCCCCCACAAATTAAATCCATGACCGATACACCTACCTGAGAAAGGAACAGGGTGGAAATCTACCCGGTACCCTTTCAACACCCCATTGATCTCCACAGGGGGTGCCCAGGACAGGGAGATGGAGGAGGTGGAGATGTTGAACGACACCTGACGCACTGGGCCCGCAGCTGTCACAGCACACAAACTCACAATTACCTGCAGTTTTAGCCAAGGTAAAAGGGGGGGGGATAGCTCAGTGGTCAGAGCGCTCGCTTTCCCCCCAGTTAAGCAGCGTCGAGGGTGGTTACCAGTTGGATGGGTGACCGTTTGCGCGCCTTGGCTTCAGTACAGTTCCCCCAGCTGTAAATGGGTACCTGCCCTCTTTAGGGTCAGGGAAGGTAAAGCAGCGAGGGAGAGGAGATGGGCGCCGCCCTCAACATGCTGGCCCCAAGAGATGCTGAGGTCTCTGACGCCTTGCTCCCTTACAACCGCCTAGATTATGGGACACCTTTACCTTTACCTAAAGGTAAAGGTGTTCCCATAACTTATTCCATCCTTGGAGAGTGAGATGCCAGAGACCTCAGCTTCTCTAGGGGCCAGCATGTTGAGGGCGGTGCCCATCTCCTCTCCCTCGCTGCTTTACCTTCCCTGACCTAAAGAAGGCAGGTACCCATTTACAGCTGGGTGAACTGGAGGGACTGTACTGAAGCCAAGGCGTGAAACATCAGTTAACATCAGTGCTGACTCCACTCTCTTCAAAACTCCTTCAGATGAGACTATAAACCGAGGCCCCATGTGCAAACGCACGCGTAATATCTTGCACACGTTAAATCCTGTTTCGCTTCCGTAAGAGTAGGCCATTGTGTACTGGTGGGAATAGATGACATTTCCAAATTGCATACATGGGGACTGGATGACAAAAAGCACACGAGTGCTTATTCCAATATCCTCAATATAAAATAAATAAATAAAAATAAAAAATAATTACCATTGGTGAACCTCACAGCTCTACCTGAGGAACAGGGGAGGGGGTTGGGGTGCAACCTTCCCTGACCCTAAAGAGGGCAGGTACCCATCCACAGCTGGGTGAACTGGGGGGGTACTGTTCTGAAGCCAAGGCGCGCAAACGGTCACCCATCCAACTGGTAACCATACTCAACGCTGCTTAACTTGACTTGGGGAAAGCCAGTGAGCGCTCTGACCACTGAGCTATCCCGCCCCCTATGCTTATTTCATTATCCTTGATATAAAAGAATAAAAGAATAAAGAAGTACACACCTGCCTGCAGTGTGTGTGTCTCCACCACAGCTGTGAAGGGACCTCTACCTGGAGACACCTGTCTGGTTTCCGCTGCAACGCGAACATCGTACCATGACCACGCCAAGATGCCCCTGAAATCAAAGAGGTAATGTATCAATGAACACGTTATCATGCACATGCACGCGCGCGCACACACACATACACAAACACACACTCACTTGTGCGTACAAACACAAACACACTTCACACACACATACACACACACACTCACACACACTACACACACTACACACACACACACTACACACACACACACACACACACACTTCACACACACACACACTTCACACACACACTTCACACAACACACTTCACACACACACACACATACACACACACACACACACACACACACACACACACACACACACACACACACACACACACACACACACACAAACACCTCACCTGATGGCAACGCTAAGAGTGCTGTTATCTCCAGTGGTTAACTCTTTCCATTCAGGACTGGCAGCCAGGCGGTACTGCACCACATAAGCAGCCAGCTCACTGTTGCGGCTCTGGGCAGGCACGGGCTGAAATGAGTTAAATGCCATATGATATCAGTGTGGTATCGAGACTGAAAACTGACAATATGAGAAGGCTTTGGGGGGGAGGGGAGAATGTGAAGTTATTTGGGGGTAAGGGGAGAAGAGTGACATAATAATAATAATAATGATAATGATGATGATGATAATAATAATAATGATATATGTGATTTATATAGCGCTGAATCTTGTAGAGCACACAAATCAAAGTGCTTGCACTCAAATTTGTCACGCACATACAACCGTTCACATCAAAGTTATTATGAATCAATTCATGCACTTCTTAATTAACAAAAAACCCCACAAAACTTCAGATATACAAACAACCAAAGAACAAATCAAATAAAACATTGCCAAATTTCAAACTCTTTGAGCTTGCAAAAGTAAACTCTTAACATTTTCTTCAGCTAAAAACAAAACAAAACCCCCTACATATCAAGCAAATCATAGCAAATTAAATATTTAAAAAAAGCCAGACAAAACAAAAAATAAAGAGCAGAATTCATCCTCTTTGTACTTGTAAACATACAACCAAATACTTTCCTAAGAAAAAAAACAAAAATCATTATATAAAAAAAATCAAACCATGGCAGTTTTCTTAAAAGAGGAAGAGAAAAAAAAAGCCACACCAACATTTCGCACAAGAAGAAAAGGAAGGAGAGGAGGGTGGAAGATGGTAACATTCCACACTCCCTCGCGACTGAACTAACACTGTCGTTAATAGGGGGCTTAGTAGGTGGTGTCCTGCGTATGTTAGCTCACAACAGGCACCACTGAACACCACCAAAGTGACCCAGCAGCAGTGTAAGGACCCTCTGGTTGGTGGCCCCATGGCAGCCTTATATTGATGGGCTCCCTGTGGACTTCCGACCCTGGGGACGAGACATGACAAACCTGGGTATGGCTGTGGCGGGGAGATTGAAATGAGTGGCATGGAAACAGCAGGGACGGGAACATCAGAGAAGATGAGGCAGCAAAAAAACAAACCAAAAAACCCCCATTCCACCCCCCCCCCCAAAAGAAAAAGAAATGTCACAGTGTCCTTTACTTACCTGCCAGGAGACATGTAGAGTGTTTTCCGGGAGAGCAGACACCTCCAGATTCTGAGGAGGACTGCCAGGCACTGAAACAGGCAGTGACAGTACAGACGTTAGAGGGCAAGAGGAGGAGGACGACGACGACGACAAAGGGGAGGAGGAGGAGGAAGAGGAGGAGGAAGAGGAGGAGGAGGGGGAAAGGAGTGTGTGTGTGAGTGTGTGTGTGTGTGTGTGTGTGTGTGTGTGTGTATGTGTGTGTGTGTGTGTGTCTTGTCATGTCATGTCGACTTCAGGGGGAAGACTCGAACTTGTGACCTCAGACAGTCATTACACTATAAGTTCCCACCCTCCAACTCTTACACAATTTGACGACCTGGGTTCGATTCCTGTTCAAGGGAATTTTTCCCCTGAAAATAACATCAGTGCTGACTCCGTTCTCCCCAAAAGTCTTTCGGATGAGACTATAAACCGAGGCCCTGTGTGTGAACGCACACAGAACATCTTGCGCACACCCTAAATCCTGTTCCGCTTTTTGTAAGAGTAGGCCATTGTGTGCCTGTGGGAACAGATGACAAGATTTACAAAACTGTATACACACGGGATTGGATGTAAAAAAAGCACATGAGTACTTACTCCATTATCCTTGATATAAAAGAATAAATAAATAAATAAATACACTATTCCATGGGGGCAGAATAGCTCAGTGGTCAGAGCGCTCACTTTCCCCAGGTCAAGTTAAGCAGCGTCGAGCGTGGTTACCAGTTGGATGGATGACTGTGTGTGCGCCTTGGCTTCAGTACAGTCCCCCAGTTCACCCAGCTGTAAATGGGTACTTGCCCTCTTTAGGGTCAGGGAAGGTAAAGCAGCGAGGGAGAGGAGATGGGTGCCACCCTCAATATGCTGGCCCTAAGAGAAGCTGAGGTCTCTGATGCCTCGCTCCCCTACGACCGCCTAGGTTATTAGACACCTTTACCTTTTACCTTTACACTATTCCACTTCATTCAGTGCTAAGATTGTCTGGAGTGGACGTCTGAAACGTCTGCTATAATTCTTTTCTAAAACCAGTTGTTTCTCCTTCCCTAAAACTTTCTTTTCAAACTGTAAACGAATTGATATACCTCTATCAATGTAAAAAAAAAAAAAATTTTTTTTTATAGTAACGACGATATCGAATCTCACCGGTAGGATCTGTTCTGATGTTGACGATCTCGCTCTTGGGGCCCATGCCTTTCGCATTTTCTGCCTCCACAGTAAAAGAGTACCGTGTCCAGGGAGATAAATCTCGGATCACAACAGTCCGCTGGGAACTGTCGGTAAAAACGGAGCCCAGAGTGGGGTTCCGTTCTCCAGCCGGTAGGTGACTTTGTATCGGAGGATGGGTCCATTTTGCTGCCCTAGGGGAACAGGCTGTAAAACAAGATAAGATAACCTGGATGGAAGGATCCATTTTACTACCCTGAAAAACAAGATAAACTGGATGGAAGGGTCCGTTTTGCTACCCTGAAAAACAAGATAACCTGGATGGATGGGTTCATTTTGCTGTTGTGGGGCAACAAGACAAGATAACCTGGATGGATGGGTCCATTTTGCTGCCATGGGGTCACAGGCAGTAAAACAGGGTATGGCATGGATGAGTTCATTATACTGTCGCAGAGGCACAGGCTGAAAGACAAGATGCTACTTTTTTAATAGATTGAAAAAAAAGCTAGTCTAGATAAATTATGAAACCAGAAAATTTTAACCCCCCCCCCCCCCCCCCCCCCCCCCCCCCCCCCCCCCCCCCAAAAAAACACCTCTTCAGGGGGAAGGGGGCGTAAATCCCCTTTTCACAAGTGTGAAGTACACACTGGAGTTTGCCACCAACACACACACACACACACACACACACACACACACACACACACACACACACACACACACACACACACACAAACATAAAATCGAACACAATCGTAAAATCGAACACACACAAACACACACACACACAATTTGACGACCTGGGTTCGATTCCCGTTAGAGGGGGATTTTTCCTCTGGAGTTAACATCAGTGCTGACTCCACTCCCCCCAAAAGTCTTCCAGATGAGACTATAAACCAAGGCCCCATGTGCGAACACACACAGAACATCATGCGCACACGTTACATCAGGTTTCGCTTATCGTAAGAGTAGGCCATCGTTTATTGATATCAGCTAAGTGCCAAGGCCTACATGAAACCTTTCTTATGTTGTAAAATGTTGTGTTGAGATTGCCTGCCTTCAGCCATGACAAGCTCTTAACAGAACAACCCGCGCTCTCCTTTAAAAGAGAAAAAATCCTCTGAAGTCAAGTATGGCTGCCTATATGGTGAGTTGCTTGAAAACAGTCATACACGCAAACTTCTCATTCAATGTACTTCCTATCTCACATTGATTCCCAAGTGGGATGGATGAGTGAGTCAAGAGTGCATGTTCTGGGTGGACCCCCAGAGTGTTAACCATCTTGCATTCTGATTCTCTGAACAAACTGCCCCTAGATTTCGCATTCCACCACAAAATCAGGTCAGGCACACATACTCCCCTACCTTTTCTTTCTTCTAAGTACATACCAGCAGCTATAATTACTTCCAGACTCCAGCAAGGTTTCTACTTCTAGCCTGATAGAGATTTGACATGTGGTAACAATTAGTGATGGTCACAGTATGATGGAAATCTACTGTGTGTAAATCCTGGCAAATCCCGGTTCGGGATTCAGGGGGTGGGACAATTATTCAATCCCGGCAAATCCAGGTTCGGGACTAAGAGGGTTAAGCTGGGGAACACACAACAACAACAAAGTTACAACACGGACACTCACCTGCCAGGTGACCTGTACAGAGAAAGGACCCAGCACAGACACTTGCACACTTCTTGGGGGGCTGGATGGAGCTGACAGAATAAACACACATCATTATAGATACATACTTACTTATACACTCACACAGACAGACAGACAGACAGACAGACAGACAGACAGACAGACAGACAGACAGACAGACAGACAGACAGACAGACAGACAGACAGACAGACAGACAGACAGACACACACACACACACTTGCACACTACACACACACATACACACACACACACACATATACACAGACACTACACTACACTACACTACACTACACTACACTACACTACACTACACACACACTACACTACACTACACTACACTACACTACACTACACTACACTACACTACACTACACTACACTACACTACACTACACTACACTACACTACACTACACACACACACACACACACACACACACACACACACACACACTACACTACACTACACTACACACACATACATCCTCCTTTGGATGAGACTATAAACCGAGGCCCCATGTGTGAACGCACGCAGAACATCTTGTGCACACGTTAAATCCTGTTCCGCTTTTCGTAAGAGTAGGCCATCGTGTGCCAGTGGCAACAGATGACATTTACAAAATTGCACACACACGGGGACTGGATGTAAAAAAAAAGCACACGAGTGCTTATTCCATTATCCTCAATAAAAGTAAAGGTGTCCCATAACCTAGGCGGTCGTATGGGAGCAAGGCGTCAGAGACCTCAGCTTCTCTAGGGACCAGCATGTTGAGGGCAGCGCCCATCTCCTCTCCCTCGCTGCTTTACCTTCCCTGACCCTAAAGAGGCCAGGTACCCATTTACAGCTAGGTGAACTGGGGGGACAGTGCTGAAGCCAAGGCGTGCAAATGGTCACCCATTCAACTGGTAACCACGCTCGATATTAATGTTAATGCCCCCACCCCCACCCCTCTCCATCCTCCCTACACCCCCAAAACTCACCTGATTCATTGGTTCTCAGAGTGACAGGGGCAGACATCAGCCCCCACAGGGTTTTTTCCCTGCCACAGGTTGGCGCCGCGAACACGCACATTGTACATGGTGTTGGGAGTCAACTGGTCCAACACCACTGTCTGACTGGGAGACCAAGAGCTGCTTACGCTTAGGACGGAATAATCTGAAAGGAACGGTGAGGATTTATTTGATTAAAATTTTTTTTAAATTTAGATTTGGAAGATATTAATTAATTAATCAATTAATTCCTTTATTCATTTATTTATACCACTTTATGTCACAACAGATTTCTCTGCGTGAAATTCGGGCTGCTGTCCCTGAGGAGAGCGCATCGCCACAAGTGCAGTGCCTGCCGGTTTTTTTTCCTATCTGCAACTGTATTTGTTTCCTATCAGAGTGGCTTTTTTCTACAGAATTTTGCCAGGGACAACCCCCTTGTTGCCATGGGTTCTTTTACGAGCGCTAAATAGTGATGTGTAACACACGGGACCTCAGTTTTATCATCTCATTCGAAAGGCGAGCACCCAGACCACAACTCATGGTCTAATGGATGGGGGAAAAGTTTTGGGCCCACACTGCTATTTATCAACTATATCCAAAATTATGGACTTGGGAGGGGGTGAGGTGGGCAGGATAGT
>CM060345.1:30574791-30592291 GCA_030674155.1 Stramonita haemastoma
ATACATGTAAACTGAATACTTTGTGGCAATAATTTACACATACACATGCTTGCATGTGCGTGCGCGTGCGCACACACACACACACACACACTGCATACACACGAGGACTGGATGTAAAAAAACATGTGATTGCTTATTCCATTATCCTTGATGTTAAAGAATAAATAAATAAATAAATAAATATATGTGTGTGTGTGTGTGTGTGTGTGTGCGCGCGTGTGAGTGCGTGTATGTGCGTGTGTATGTATGTATTCTATGCAAGCAAACATCTCATCCGGCAACTGCTAACATGTTTAACGATCTGACTGATGTGCAGGCATGATGAGTGAGACAGAGTGTGTATTCTGGGTGACCCCAGGGTGTGTAGTGTGGGGAACATGCAACATTCATTTGTTTGTTTGTTCGATCCTTGGCTAGAACTCCCAGGTTCACCAATGGTGAGATTTTTGTGTACGTGATCATGCCCCTCCCCTCCCCCCAAACCATTTAGGTGGCCATGTTCCAACTTCGGTGATGGTGTCTAAACACGACACCTGTATGCACGTGTTTTTGAAATTTTGTCATCCATTTCTACTGGCATGAAACAGTCTACCCTTCTGAAAGTCGGAAAGAGTTTTAACATATGTGCAAGATGTTCTGTGTGCATTGGCACATGTGGCTTTGGTTTATAGTCTCATCCAATGGACTTGGACATTCTAATTCAGTTTGATTTTTTTGGTTTTTGGGTCAAACTGGGAAAAAAGGGCAAATAAGGCTGGAATCGAACCGAGAACCTCACATTCTACTTGTTAAGCAGAAGAATGTTTTAACCATCCTGCCACCCACCTTCTTGCAACCTTAATCAACAGATATCTCAGGGAAACACTCCAACCCATGCCCCCAGCAACCACTCGATCACAAGTTCAACACTTTAAATTAATGACAAGGTTTTCCTGCCCTTTAGTCAGAATATCTACCTATCCTTTAGTCTGGCGACCCTGGGGGCACCCCTGAAGACTTGACAACCAGTTCCATCCATTCCTCTCTCTGTTCTGCCTTTCTCATGATTGAGTCAGAATATTTCTATAATATATAAATTCATACCCTGTGGTGTTTTTTTAGAGAAACACAAATATTTGAAATACCATTTCAGGATGACACTAAACACAAGCGCTTTGATTTGTTTGCTTCACAAGATTCAGAGTTATATAAATTCTATATATTATTATTATTATTAAACTGAAACTAAAGCACACAATGTATCATGTCTACTTACCAGAGCAGTTCAAGTTTATAAGAGGCTGATATTGTATATTATGTACAATATATATATATTACAGCCTGGCAATGTTTGATACTTCGTTGAACAACCAATACGCCTGCAGCTTTGACTGATTTCATCGACTCCATTACAAATGAATACATTTGCATTTTTAGATTAAATAATTCAGAAACAGGCACGATGTGATGCTATGCAACGCGACGAGACGAGACACTCCTTTATATAATCAATACATTTGCAAGTTTATTTAGCAGACAGGTATGGGCTGAAGACATGAGATGCTCCAGCACACTATGAACAGATATTATGTATATATGTATAAAAATATATATATATATATAAATGTTTTTAAAATATATATATATATATATTTTTTTGAAACATTTCGTTTGGTTCAGCAAAAATTTCCAGTTCTTCCAACGACAATCAACTGGTCTAACCATCAGCAGGAAAATTTGTGTACTAGTTTATAATAAAACTGGCACAAAATACTGGGAAAACACACTGACACAGACACTGACACAGACACACACACACACACATATATATAGTTGACTTGATAAAAACCCACAATTTATTTATATATATATATATAATAACTTTTTTCTGTCACTTTCTTTAAATCCTAACACCTTTTTCACACACATCCCCCCCCCCCTCACTCCAATAAAAAAAACAACAACACCCAAACCAAATCTAACAAAAACCAACCAAATAAAAAAATTAAATTAAAAAAACCCATCAAACACATGAAAAGCAACTTTCAAATACATACATAATATATATATATATATATATATATATATATATATATATATATATATATATATATATATATATATATATATATATATATACATACATACATACATACACTCACATAACACTCAACACAAAACGAAGACGGTAACTCCCAATTCAGATACCATATATATACACACTCACATAACACTCAACACAAAACGAAGACTCTGGTAACTCCCAACAGGACGTACGTACGTACGTACACTGGCACAGAATCAAAAAACACAACTGTCCTTGCCGATGCACACTCTGCCTCTAACGCAACACTCAAACCTCTCTCCATCCATCCCCATCCATCCCTGCCTGGCCTGGCCCTTCCTTCCCCTGTTGCCATCCTCCTTAAATATGCATGAAGTTTGTATCAGGCAGCTGGCCGTTCTCTGTCCCTCTCTCTCCCAGCACTCTGTGTGATTAAGACTAACTACAGAGGAGTGTGTGCGTACTCTTCCAGTTTATATAATGTTAAATCCAGTTCCGCTTTTCGTAAGAGTAGGCCATCGTGTGCAGGTGGGAACATGACGTTTACAAAACTGCGTACACTTGGGAGCTGGATGTAAAAAAAAAAAAGCATATCATTGCTTATTCCATTATTCTCAATATAAATAAATAAATAAATAAAATATATATTTTAAAAAATTATTTATTTTTTTATATCGAGGATAATGGAATAAACACTCATGTGATTTTTTTAACCCAGTCCCAGTGTGTATGCAGTTTTGTAAATCTTGTCATCCGTTCCCACTGGCAGACAATGGCCTACTCTTACAAAAAGCGGAACAGGATTTAATGTGTGCGCAAGAATTATACATGCCTGCAGCTTCCTCCATAGCTGTGGAAGACAAGAGCGAAGAAATATTCCTGAATGAATGAATCCTTCTTCAAAGAGGAAAAAAAAAAAAGAACCACAAGCAGGATTTATTTTTCTACGTCTTGTCCTCGAGCAATGGGATTTTTTAGGTGTTTTTTTTTCAAAATCACATAGAAATGAAGATTATGACCTGCCATATCTCCAGTCCCATCATCATACATCCACAAATGCTTTTCAATACCCCATCTTTGAATAAAGAGAGAATGAGAGACAAAAAATGAGAAAAAGAAGAAAAATAACACCCCAAAAAAGACCACCCTCACCCCATAAAAAAACAACTGAATTTTGTAAAGCAAACAAATCAAACTGCTTGCTTTCAAACCATTCCTGTGCATCGTACAATTCACAAATATAAGATTAACAGATATTAAAATTTATACACAAATAAGCAAAGGATAAATTCATTAAATTCTCATTTCAGTTTCTTCTGCAAACATACACAAGTCAAAACAAGTCTATCTAAAAACAAAACAAAACAAAACAAAATTCAAGTCTATCTCCATCACAGCCACCCCTCCCCCTCCCCCCCCACACCCCCCCCCCCCGCACACACACACACACACAAACCCCCAAAAACAAACATCTGAACCAAACGTACAGTGTGCCAGAACCACTAAACCACCCCTCTGGACCTTAACTAAGCCAGGACAGCCGCTACAGGAGGCAGGCAGGCAGAGAGGAGGGATCCATAATTTATTGAAGGCGCCTCACAGCAGTTCTCCAGGGGACGACACAAATGGCAGTCAATATCCTCACAGCTTTCTGTTTCGGGCAAGATGAGATGCTTTTTTTTTCTTTTTTTTTTCTGTGCAAACGAAGAGGCTATTCCCTCCCCCCCCCCCCCAGCCCCACTTTTTTCCTCAGCTACAGCTCTGAGGTTCAGCTAATGGTTAGATTTTACACACACAGCCCGCACGCACGCGCGCACACACACACACACACACACACACACACAAACACACAACATACACACACACACACCAATATATATATGTATGTGTATATGTATGTATATATGTATATATGTATATATATATAATATGTATATATATATATATATATATATATATATATATATATATATATATATATATATATATATATATATATATATATATAATACATAATATATATATATACACATATACATATATATATATACATACATATATATATATATATATATGTGTGTGTGTGTGTGTGTGTGTGTGTGTGTGTGTGTGTGTGTGGTGTGTGTGTGTGTGTGTGTGTGTGTGTGTGTGTGTGCCACCAATTGCCAATAGCTAAGGTAGCCGCATTTCCACCTCAGGGATGATGTCTAAACACACCACCAGTGAGTATGTGGCTTTTTCTTCCCTTCAATTTTGTTATTTGTCCCTACAGGCATGCAAATGCCTACTCTTCTGAAAGGTGTAATGGGTTTTAACATGCGTTTAACATGGTTTAATATAGTCTCATCTGAAAGACTTTCAGAGGAGTGGAGTCTGTGTAAGTTATTGCTGTTAACTCCAGGGAAAAAATCCTCTAAAAAAAATCCCCTCATCTTGATGGTAGCTGGAACCTGCGCCTTCAGATTGCAAGCTTAATGCTCTAACTGACAGCCTATCCTGCCCCCCCCCCCCCCTCCCACTCCACTGAGAGGCCATCTAACATTAATGAAACGGAATTGAGAAGTACCTTGCACATGTATGTGTGCAGTATCATACCAATATTTCCTATCATGCTGTTGTTAATCTGCTGATATTGAAGTGTAATATATTCCTTAACAATGCATTACTTTTGACTTGTAACTGTTCCATAGACAAGGTAAAAGAGGTAAGGGTAAGGGTGTCCCATAACCTAGGCAGTCTATCTGTTGTCTGGCTGCTGTCAAAGTTCAGCATTCCTAAATATATCTCATTTGCAAAGAGTTGTTCCAACAATTCAGGCAGAACTCAGCCTGATTTTTGGGGATGAAATTATTTCTCTGATTTTGAAACTGGCTACTCCTCAATATACTATAGGGAGGTGTTACTTGTACGCCTTGGAGAAAGTCTGTGTGGCTGACACTGTCTGAGCTAAAATCTGATGACCCTGCCCACACTGGGAAGAACAGTACTGTCACTTGCTATGCTCTTGTCACCAATTTTCATCATGTAGGGCATTATATATATATATTCTTTCAAATTCAAAAGGTAGTATGAATCATTATCATGAATGCAGAGCCAGAGACCATGCAAAACTACAGGGAATGTGAATCAAGAGGCGATGCAATCCTACAGGCAATGTAATCCTACAGGCAGTGTGACTCAAGAGGCAATGTGATCCTACAGGCAATCATGAAATGTGATCCTACAAGCAATGTGATCCTACAGGCAATGTGATCCTACAGGTAATGTGATCCCACAGGCAATGTGATCCTACAGGCAATGCAAATCTACAGGCAATGCAATCCTACAGGCAATGTGATCCTACAGGCAATGTGAATCTACAGGCAATGTGAATCTACAGGCAATGTGATCCCACAGGCAATGTGAATCAAGAGGCAATGTGATCCTACAGGCAATGTGAATCAAGAGGTAATATGAATCATGAGGCAATAAGATCCTACAGGCAATATGATCCCACAGGGAATGTAATCCTACAGGCAATGTGAATCAAGAGGCAATGTGATCCTACAGGCAATGTGATCTATAGGCAATGTGATCCTACAGGCAATGTGATCCTACAGGCAATGTGATCCTACAGGCAATGTGAATCCTATAGGCAATGTGATCCTACAGGCAATGTGATCCTACAGGCAATGTGAATCATGAAGTAATGTAATGGTATGAATAGGCAAACATGTCAATAGAAAAGGCAATGTGAAATCAAGTGGCAATGTAATCTTGAACATATCTAGGCAATGTGCATCAAGCAAGACACAACAAGAGGCAATGTGAATTGTGAGCTGTAGGACCAGGTACTGCACAGGTCTTTCCCTGCAGGGATGCCAGAAGCCTGTCAGTATAAATAGCATCTCCACATTCTGGAAATTCTGTGCTTGGAATTCCCTCTTTTCTATCCATCTCTTTTGTTTATGCATTGTTCTTTTTCTTCCTGTCACCTCTTTCTTGTCTATTTTCTGCCTTCTTGTTCCAGTCTCCTGCCTTTTTTCCCAGGAAGACTTAACACAAAGTTAACAGATAACGATTCTCTTCCATGCCAAAGTCAGATGTGATGGGCCGGAGGTATCAGGTGATCAATGGCAGTGCAATTCATTCTTTGCTCACATGACATGCAACAATAGTGAATTGGTGGTCTAGAGGTAATGCACCTGTCTAGAAAGCAAAAAGTCTGGGTCGGAGTGTGCAGTGGTTTGAATCCCGTTGAGGCCCAAAACTTTTCCCCCATCCATTACATCATGAGTGGTGGTCTGGGTGCTAGTCTTTCGAATGAGACAATAATCCAAGATCCCGTGTGTTACACATCATTATTTAGCACATGTAAAAGAACCCACAGCAACAAGAGAGTTGTCCCTGGCCAAATTCTGCAGAAAAAAACCACTCTGATAGGGAAACAAATACAACTGCAGACAGGAAAAACAAACCAAAAAATTGGGTAGGCACTGCACTTGTGGCGACACGCTTTTCTTGGGGAGAGCAGCCCAAATTTCACACAGAGAAATCTGCTGTGACATAATGATAAATTGGTATAAATAAATATGTAGCTGATGAAGATATACAGGACTCTGAGACAATGCATCTCAAGACCCTACTTCTTGAAGTCATGATGAACCCACAAAGTTGACAAACTGAGGGGGGACAATGTACTTCAGGAGGATGCACCGTCTCAGATGAGAATGTGTCTTCTGGGGCTCACTGCTCCAACAGCAACAGAAACCTACAGGTGGAGCTGTACTAGTATGGCAACACTGGGGCAGCAGCTTCTATTTCCAGCAAAGAAATCTGCTGTATATATAATTAAAATGAAATGCAATACAAATTATTGCAATACAATATCCCCATTTCTAGTATTACTACTAATACAAAAACAGGATGTGTACTTGTAATGAAGTACAATGCAAAGCCACATAACAACACAATTTAAAACACGCTGATATAGCAGAACACAATAAAGTAAAATCTAATACTCAGGGTTTGCGATAACCGATAATTGTAGGTATTTTACCGATTGTAAACAGGGAATACGGAAAATTTTCGAAGCATCCGGTACCACCTACCGATTCTGTTTGCCTGTGACCGATTAGATTTCCATCTAAAAAATAAAGTCTGAAGTGATATTTTCTGAGTCTTGTCATGCGCCTGTGCTTACGCACCTACCCCTTGCCACCCCTTCCAAGGACTCTTACCTTTGGCGCAAACCTCATTAGCGCACAGAACAGCAAGCTTTACTGTGAAAGAACAGAGATTTGTGCTTTTCTCAGCATGACAGTGGCTTCCATTCACAATGAGTAAATGGGGCCTAGAGGGTCTATAACTATTAATTTGCATGTTGCCTTGATAGAGAAGAGTCGAAAATGGCAAAAAAAACCCCAGAGGTCGCTTTTTTCTTTCTTTAAGAAACCCTCAGCCCCCAAACAATCCAGAGAAGAAGATGCAAGTGAAAGCTATAGCACTAGTGCCAGTTTGGATGCTTTTCTGGTTCAGCCTTGTACCAGTGCTGCTGATACAGTGGATAGCCTAGTCGGCCCAGTGTTTCATCAATGGCTGAAAAAAGTACAGCAAGCAGCAGAGTTTTGCGGCCGAACAATTCCCCCCTCCCCCACCCCCTCACTGAATAGCTTCGTTTTGTTCACAGTAGGTACCGGATTTTATTTTCTGGGACCGATTTTGGGGGAGTTGGTCAAGATTTCTCTGAAATGGAAACTCACAGTACCGGTTTAAAAAAATCCTAGCGCGAACCATGGTAATACTAATAGTAATAGTAATACTATAACACAAAAACATGATGCAAAGAAACAAACATGATAATCTACTACGTTCAATAAAATATAGTTATATACTGAAACAGAACACAATACAAAATTTAATTACCACACAAGAATAAGAGGAACTGTAACTGCACGCGTAATGACTGAAACTATGCTACTGAGTGTATGGGGGCGGATAGCCTAGTGGTCAGAACATTGCGCTGGCAATTTGAAGACCCGGGTTCGAGTCCGGTCGAGGAAATTTTCTTCCTGGAGTTAACATCAGTGCTGACTCCACTCTCCCCAAAAGTCCTTCGGATGAGACTTTAAACCGAGGCCCCGTGTGCGAACGCACGCAGAACATCTTGCGCACACCCTAAATCCTGTTCCGCTTTTCGTAAGAGTAGGCCATCGTGTGCCGGTGGGAACAGATGACAATAGTTACAAAACTGCATACACACGGGGACCGGGTGAAAAAAAGCACATGATTGCTTATTCTGTTATCCTCGATATAAAAGAATAAATAAATAAATAAATAAACTATGCTACTGAGTGTATTACATTACTAGCCTAACACAAGTCAAACGAGTCAAGTCAAAAACACTTCTGTATCATGTGCACCAGGGGGCAATCTACCTTAGAAACACAAGAGAGTTTTCGCCGGGACTTTCTCCACACTGTCACCGATCAATTCAGTGAATGCCTGATCACTGCAAATGCATCGCTGCAGTTCTTAAGTGTAGTAAATTCGGAATGTTTTGCCGAACAACGAAAGCCGGAATCAGGAATTGAGGCTAGTGTCGTCAAGAAAACACGAATTCACGGACAGTTGGCTCGTTCATCAAAGAAAAAGCTGCACGAAAGACTTCGGATATGAACATACAAACAAGGAATATAACAAAACATCGTGCAATAAACTGAAAGTCCTTACTTCAAGGCAAAACAACCAACATTTGTTTGCATAGCACTGCCGCCAGATCCGCCTTCCCTGTGAAGAACGTCATCGATCCGAGGGCACTACCTTTAACCGGAAGTTTTTATTCTTCTGCAAGGAGGGGGGAAGGGGGGGGGTGTTCCAGCACTCAGCAATCTTTATTCCAACATGTTCCACCGTCCAGATTGTATGCTGGTTATTTTTTTCATTAAAACCCCCAGAAACAGCTGACATACGTGTATTTTTTTTTTAATCGTATGTGCAAAAGGTTATGGTAACTGTCAATACACAGCACCTTGTATACACGCTGACGTAGACAGCAATTTCATAATTGTTCGCAGATATATCTACGTCACCCAAGTTGGTGTACACAAACTGAAAGATAAAAGGGGGTGGGGCAGGGATGGAAAGGGCTCTCTCTCTCTCTCTCTCTCTCTCTCTCTCTCTCTGCGGGGACTGAGTGTAAAATAATAATTTAAAAAATAATAAAAAAGCACGTAAGTGCTTATTCAATTTCTTCGAAAAAAAAAATTGACTTGACTTTTTTTTGGGGGGATTGGTTATTGGCTTGTTGTGTGTGTGTGTGTGTGTGTGTGTGTGTGTGTGTGTGTGTGTGTGTGTGTGTGTGTGTGGTGTGTGTGTGTGTGTGTGTGTGTGTGTTTGGGAGGGGATAGGGGGGGGTCTTTTTGTTCTTTTGTTCTTTCTTTTTCATTTGTTGTTGTTTTTGGCTGTGGCTCTTATTTATCTGCCTGTTTGGTTGTTGTACTATTTGATTGTTTACATATTGAGTTTGTTTGAGGTTTTTGTTATTGTTTGATTTTCATGATATATCCCCGATAAGGCCGGGGACTGGATGTAAAAAAGCATACACGTGCTTAATCATAATCCTTGAAATAAAAGATCTCTCTCTCTCTCTCTCTCTCTCTCTCTCTCTCTCTCTCTCTCTCTCTCTCTCTCTCTCTCTCTCTCTCTCTCTCTCTCTCTCTCTCTCTCTCTCTCTCTCACACACACACACACACACACACACACACACACACACACACACACACACACACACACACACACACACACACACACACACACACTCCATTATATATTCGAAAACTAGACATTAGTGTTGGATTTGATCCATTATTTAAAAAAAAAAAGACCCAGAAAAGTATCGTGTGTTTTATCACTTGATAGCAGTAAACTATTTTCATTCATATAGTTTGCTACCATATTCAATTTGTTTTGGTGCTATTATTTTTATGTAGTTCAAAGATCTCTCAGCTGAGGAGTATTCTTTTTAATTTATTTATTAATCCATTTATTCTTTTCTATCGAGGATGCTCTTTTACATCTAGTCCCCGTGTGTATGCAGTTTTGTAAATCTTGTCATCTGGTCCCACCAGCACACAATGGCCTACTCTTACAAAAAGCGGAACAGGATTTAGGGTGTGCACAAGATGTTCTGCGTGCGTTCGCACACGGGGCCTCGGTTTATAGTCTCATCCGAAGGACTTTTGGGGAGAGTGGAGTCAGCACTGATGTTAACTCCAGGAGAAAAATCCCCTCGAACGGCAATCGAACCCTGGTCGTTAAATTGCGAGCACAATGTTCTAACCACTAGGCTAGGTGTGTGTGTGTGTGTGTGTGTGTGTGTGTGTGTGTGTGTGTGTGTGTGTGTGTGTGTGTGTGTGTGTGTGTGTGTTGAAGAACACAGTGGGGTTAGAACATGTGAGTGGATATGAAACTTTTTTTTAAAGAGCACCCCACATCATCTCCATAGAGCTCAAGATTGGATAAATTAACGAATACTTTATCATCTAAAAATAAAAAATAAAAAATAAAAATCCTGTAGGTTACAAGCAGTAGTAAACGTGACCAACAATGCATTTGCTTTTTCTAAAAACAACAACAACACACTATCTATCTATCTATCTATCTATCTATCTATCTATCTATCTATCTATCTATCTATCTATCTATCTATCTATCTATCTATCTATCTATCTATCTATCTATCCCTCAGTCTGGCGACCGTGGGGGCACCCCTGAAGACTTGACAACCAGTTCACTCCATTCCTCTCTCTGTTCTGCCTTTCTCAAAGTTTTGTTGAGTTCTAGGCCTGTCCATTCGCTGACGTTGTCCTCCCATCTCTTCCCTGGTCTGCCTCTTTTTCTTCCTCCTTGGACAGTGCTTTGCAGTATTGTTTTTGCAAGTCCTTTTGATCTTGTGACACGCCCGTACCATTTAAGTTTAGGCTTCTTTACGTTTGATAGAAAGTTTTCGTAGGGAAAAATGGTTTGCTGGATTCTGTTATGCACTTCTTTGTTGCTTCTGTGGTCTCTGTAGGAGATGCCAAGAAGTCTCAGGAAGCATCTCATCTCTACCGCCTGTACTCTCCTCTGCAAATCAGCAGTCAGGGTCCACGATTCACAGGCATGTATGAATATGGATATGACAAGGGAGCGCATTAGTCTGATCTTGGAGTTGAGTGGGATATTTTTATCTTTCCAGACAGTGTTCAGTTTTGACAGTGCTGTTATTGTCTGTGCAATCCTGCATATTACCCATGACTCTCCCAAATACTTGAAGCTTTGAACCATTTCCAGCTTCTGGTCATTGATCTTGGTATCAGTGCTGATGCCCTTGGCGTTATTGATCATCAGTTTGGTCTTCTCTGCACTGATTTCCATGTCGTATGTTTTAGAGGCCTTGTTCAGGTGTTCTGTTAAGCCGGCAAGCTCCTGTTCTGATCCTGCTAGTCTGTCAATGTCATCTGCGAAGCAGAGGTTTGTAATCGTTCTGCCACCAATGCTGACTGATCCTTTATGGTGTTCCATTGTATCAGCCATGATTCTCCCAAGGAAGATGTTGAAAAGAGTGGGTGAGAGTAGACAGCCCTACCTTACTCCAACTGTTGATCACAACTACTCTCCAATGTTGCTGTTGTAATACACTGCACTGGTGGCCTTGTTGTACAGCTCTTTGATGACTCTGATTAGAGTTGCATTGATGCTGTAAAAATTCATGGTTGCCCAAAAACTACATGCCGCACGCTGTACACACACACACACACACACACACACACACAACTAACCTTCATTCAAAGAAAAAGCTGAAGCATTTGCTGATTCTTTTTTCAAGACAAGTAGACAGGAGATTCTATTCACAGACAGAGGGACTTCACAGAACAGAGAGAATACATAAATAGTTTTGACGACTCTGTTCCCAATATTAACCATTTCCTCAATGCTCCATTAACTATTGTAAGCGGTAAGACACCAGGCTATATCATTTTTAACGTTCAAGAAGGTATCAGTTTACCAGAAAAATGGGCGAACAGTTTCTAGAATACATTTAATAAATTTGGGGGAGTAGTATTCTTTTTTTTTTGTTGGGGGGGGGGGGGGGGGGGGGGGGGGGGGGGGGGGGGGGGAGGATAGTGGTATTCTACCAAAAGTCTGGAAAAAGTCAAATATTGTTCCTATTCTTAAAAAACAACAACAACCAAAATCAACAGTAAGCCAAACACCAGCATAGATAGTTACAGGCACTTACATCTTATGCTTGTAAACTGCAGGATTAGAATTCTCTGACGCCTCGCTCCCCTACGACCACATATGTTATGGAACACCTTTACCTTTTTTTTTTTTTTACCTTTAATTTGTTTTAAGCCAGAGAAAGATTTTTATGTCCAAATTTTATGTGGGTCGACTTGAGTGAATTAAGAGGACATAAGTATGTACAAACTAAAGTACCACCTTTCAGGGTGAGTTTATGTCCCTTGCCATGGACTTTGGCTTTTCCATTTCTCATTTCTCTGACCTTTCAGTTTGTGCCGAATTGGCACTGGCCCATTACATACCAAAATATTTTGCTTCGTGTCTGAATGAATTCTATCATTTAGCTTACGTCTGGAATCTTGCATTTTGAGTTTTAATAGCAACAGTGCGTGACTCATCTATCCGCCATTTTAGATTGATGATCAGATCGGAAGTAGGAAGAGGTCGGCACATCTGTGGAGTAGCCTAGCCTAGCTCGTCTTCGCCGGAGACTGTGATTGTATTGTTTCCGTTTTGTTTTGAAGACCAAATGCAGCCATGAGTTGGGGCTCCGAGCTTTGGGTTCGTTGTGTTTGATTGATGTTCTTTACTGCTTTTCTTTACCCATCCATCATTCCGAGCTTCGTCTCGCATCAGCAACACAAGCAGACATCATTCATACATTGTGTGCAGACAGACTGACAGCGACATGTCACTTTTTATTGGCCTCTAGGTAGTAGGATCACGTTCAGAGATATTGCGATAGACCATTTTGACGGGTGTATAATCATGCAGGAACAAAATGGATCCGATTTACTGTAAAATGCCGTAGTTTGTGTTTTACTAACGTTCTGATAGTGACACCCAACAAATTAAGTAGACCGGACAGTTCCATCAGTACACAGCACAGTATGGGCTTAGAGAGTCGTGGCCAAGTAGGAAGAAGAAAACGAGTTTAGCAGAAAAAAAGGCCTGGAAAATGACTTGCATAGAAACTATACAGAATGTATCAGAGAGAGAGAGAGAGAGAGAGAGAGAGAGAGAGAGAGAGAGAGAGAGAGAGAGATTGTTGTTGCTGGGCTGGTACCCAGAAAGAATGTTTACTGCTGCTGTAGTCCTAATGGTAACCAGAAGTAAACTACTTGCAAACTGCAACTTGTACAACAGTGCAACTATACTGAAGTAAATTCTTTAAAAATGTAAAAAAGATGAAGTAATGAACTTGGAACATTACATTATCATTTATTAAGTAAGGCCTAATAAAGGCTAATTATTTATTGATTATCAGTAATCATGCCATGTTGTTGATGAAACACTGAGATGCATTTTTTTCTTGTTTTACAAGTTTCAGTCTGTGTTCTAAGACCAAATTCTTATCTATTTATATGTGAATGTTTGGTAAGAAAAATATTATGAGTAATACTACTAATAAAAAAAATACTATACAGACATACACTGATTACAGCACACACACACACACACACACACACACACACACACACACACACACACACACACACACACACACATTCAGTATGTACATGCACATGTGCCACAGAACTGTCTTACAGTACACTCATCACTAGTTACAGTTCTAAATAGCAGCCTACTGCAGTCAGATGTCAGACATTCAAAATTCTAACTTATCACTGTTATCAGTTTTCTCAGCTTGTCATGTTAATTGTTATATAATAAATCAATGCTCCAAGGAAACTAAATTGAATAGAAACATTTTTCATTTCCATTATGTTTCCTGGATCAGGGGGTGAAGCGAAAGAGTGTTGAGTTCAACACTTGACACAATAATGAAAGGAAATGTTGAGAACCCTTTTTACTATATTTTAGTGTTTCAAGGTGGCTGTTGTATAATTTAATAAAGAACTGTGTGCCTTAGTTAAGTGCCCCATGGTGGGAAAAGTCAACTTGTAACATGATAGTTATTACCGTGTAAAGCCCTTCATATGTATGGAGAACATCTTACACACACATTAAAAACCCATTCTGCCTTTGTGAAGAGTAGTCCATTGGGAACTGGTAGGAATGGATGTCAAAATTTAACATTTGATAAACAAACGCATTCATGATTCACACAGGTGTCGTGTTTAGACACCGTCCCCAAAGTTGGAATGTCGCTTGTAATGATACACAAAATTTCACCGGTTGGCGGCCTTTACTAGAGCTGTAGGAGAGGAATGGAAAAAAGAAAAGAATTATCATGCTTTTTTTTTCTACCAAAATTATTACATTACTCATATACTATTTTTTCAGCCTAGATATGTACATCATACAGATAGATCTACATCACTCTTGCAGGGCAAGGTACAATCGCAGGCCAAATTTCTGAAGTTTGTTTTGGGTTTTGTTTTGGTCTACAGTTAATAAATTAATTCAAGATCACCCTTCTCTTCACCCTTGGATTAAAGTATAGTCTTCATACATTTGAAATAAGCTGCCAGTGAGCAGATAATGGGTGTGGCAGTAAAGGGTTTGAGTGTTGACACTTTTGACAGCTGCTGAGATGGCCACTGTCACGGAGTCAGTAACACCCCAGCTTAAGGCCATTTTTATTTAAAGCTAGGTTGTGTCAGTGTCTTCTTTTTTGTTTTTGTTTGTTTGTTTATTTTTAGATAAAGGATTTTTTGCCCCTCAGAAGGTTTTTCTATCATTAATGAATTTTTGGGGAAAAGGGTGTGTGTTTGTGTGTGTGTATGTGTGTGTGTGCGTGCGTGTGTGCGTGCGTGCGTGCATGCGTGCGTGTGTGTGTGTGTGTGTGTGTGTATATGAGAGAGAGAGAGAGAGAGAGAGAGAGAGAGAGAGAGAGAGAGAGAGAGAGAGAGAGAGTGAGAGAGAGAGAGACTCAGAGACAGACAGACAGACAAAGACAGAGAGAGAGACTGACACTTAGGGCTTGAGTTGACATCATACCTGATCTCTTGTGTCCTACTCCTATTGTTCAGGACATGACGTCCATACTGGGGCTAGAAATTTGCACAGTCAATTTTTCATTGTCCTGATAACAAGTATTCAACTTCAGGTATTGTTGTCTCAAACTGTTACATGGTATACAAGTACCATTTGCAAAATTATCTAAGTATGCAAATTATAATTGAAGTTTTCAGCAGGACCTAGATTGTAAATTTGTATCAAGAATAATTGCTTACTCCTGCAACCTTGTCATTGATTTGGTCATCAGAAGATAGGGGGATAGGGGTGGGCAGGTGGGTGTTGGATGGGGTACTGTAGGGTGGGCAGGTGAGGTAGGTGTTGGATGGGGTAGGATGGGTAGATGGGTATAAGGGTGTTGGATGGGGTAGGGTGGGCAGGTGGTGTGTTGGGTGGGGTAGGGTGGGCACATGGATGGGGGTGGGTAGTTGATGGAGGAGGGAACAGGATGTTTGTGGTAGACTTTATAACTACAAGGGATGATAGTCATCCATTTTGATCTTTGCTGGGTGGGTGGCAGCAGGCAGGTCTAACATGAGAACTGTTTGTTTATGTTCTATTGACTATTGTGACTTTGACTTGACTTATGCCTGTGAATTCCCTTGGAAACAAAGGGCCGCAACAACACTCAGGACTCTAACAGACTCGGTTATAACTGGGAGAGTCTCTTCAGCTCAGCCCACATCATTCTGGCTGACTCCACTCTCCCCAAAAGTCCTTTGGATGAGACTTTAAACCGAGGCCCCATGTGCGAACGCACGCAAAACACCTGGCGCACACGTTAAATCCTGTTCCACTTTTCATAGGAGTAGGCCATCGTGTGCCGGTGGGAACAGATGACATTTACAAAAATGCATACACACGGGGACTGGATGAAAAAAGCACAAGAGTGCTTATTCCATTATCCTCGATATAAAAGAATATTTAAAGAAAGAAAGAAAAAAAAGTAAAAGTATTTACATGCATTAATGCAGCTCTTCACACTGCGGCATACGATGAAAAAAAAATGTACAAGTTTATGCAGTAGCAGTCCCAATGTGTTTACTTTTTTTTCTTTAACAAAAAAAATCTTTCAGTTTAAAATTGTGCATTGGTGTCTCTTTTTTTTTCTTTGATATTTTTCAATTACTAATCATTATAATGTGCTGTTTTGTGAGATTTGTTTGGTTTTTGTTTGTTTGTTTGGGGTTTTTTTGGTTCATCTCAAAGTTCAGAGGTTCACCAATGGTGAGATTTTTGTGTTTTGCAACTTTTTCCACTATTAACTCAGTAAAAAAAAAAAAAAAAAGAGGGCGGGATAGCTGAGTGGTCAGAGCGCTCACTTTCCCCATGTCAAAGTTAAGCAGCATTGAGCACAGTTACCAGTTGGATGGGTGACCGTTTGCGCGCCTTGGCTTCAGTACTGTTCCCCTAGTTCATCCAGCTGTAAATGGGTACCTGCTCTCTGTAGGGTCAGGGAAGGTAAAGCAGCGAGGGAGAGGAGATGGGCGGTATCCTCAACAAGCTGGCCCCTAGAGAAGCTGAGGTCTCTGATGCCTTGTTCCCTACGACCACACAGGTTATGGGACACCTTTACTTGACCTTTTATTAACTGAGTAGCTGTATTTCAAATTAGGGGATACAGTTTGGAATTGAACAGGTAATTTTGCCAGGACAGTCATGAGGTACCTCCTTGCTCTTTCCAATTTTCAACTGTTGTGGGTTATTTTAACATGCCCAAGTCTAGGTAAGCATACAGGTGCAACTGGTTTTTAGGGGGGGGGGGGGCAGGGTAGCCCAGTGGTCAGAACATTAATTTGACGACCTGGGTTTGATTCCCGTTTGAGGGGATCAGTGCTGACTCCACTCTCCCCATAAGTCCTTCGGATGAAACTATTAACTGAGGCCCCATGTACAAATGCACGCAGAACATCTTGCGCACACGTTAACTTGAATGTTTTAGTTTAGTGTTTTATTTCAGTGAACATTACTTTATTAGTTATTGGGCCAATGTAATCATGAATTTTTTGAAAATACACAAAAATGATGACAATAATAATGATGATGATTTAAAAAAGACAACTTTTTGCGGCATTTGCTTTTATCTCTTGGACTAGTAATAGTCTGACAGTGTCAGAGTGTGGTGTTTTGTGATTTGATAATGAAAGGACAGTTTCATTAAAAAAAGAATAATGTTTTTAAAAAAAAGTCTATAGTTAACATTTCATAAAAAAATGAATATTTTCAAAAGAAAAATGTGTCTCTAAATATAACAAATGACAAAAAAAA
>CM060345.1:30594791-30607291 GCA_030674155.1 Stramonita haemastoma
TGTGTGTGTGTGTGCCTGTCTGTCTGTCTGTCTGTCTGTCTGTCTGTCTGTCTGTCTGCCTGTCTGTCTGTCTGTCTGTCTGTCTGTCTGTCTGTATCTGTGTGTATACATACATGTACATGTATACATGTGTGTATGTTCAACTTTAAGTGTGTATTATTAAGCAATGGTATGCAAGCACTTTTTGCCATTTTGGTCAATGCAGAAAATGTATGCGTTCACATTTACTATTTTTTTGGTTGTAATTTACCAAGGGGGGGGGGGGGGGGGGGGGGGGGGGGGAGTAAGTATTTTGTCACTGTTCTCAATTATTACAGAATAAATTCAATGCAAAATGTGACATTTTCAGAAAGCATGAATTTAAGTTGGATATATATTATAGTTAGTACCAGGAAAATGTTACTTCATGAAATGAATATCATGGGGATGGGGGTGGGGGGAAGGGGGCACAAGATAGTCTGGTGGCTTGCGGCTTAACCCTTTCAGCACAGTAAGCCAGTTTCCCGGCTCAGCTTTCTGCTACCCTTCAGTCCTGTAAGAAGGAAAACCGGCGCAACCAAATTTTCCTTCAATTCCTGGGTTTCTGAGGTGCAGAAGAGTGCAAAACGGGTACATAGGTAAATTTTATAAACAGGCACAAGAAGTTTTGTAAACATTCTCGTGGGAAAGAAGAAGCAGTGTTTGCTGTATCAATACTATTTTCCAGAGTCCGTTGATGCCAGTTTGCTGCATGACGGATCACTATAAACAAACCCTCCTCTGGTACCGTTATTGCCGGGAAATCGTCTGACAGGACTGAAGGGGAGAGTGCCGGGGCAGAAATTCAGGATAGGGGAAGTAATTTTCAGCAGATATAAGCCTGTGATCTGGTGGCACAAATTGGAGTCACCGCCAGAGAGAGATGTGTTCTTGACAGGGGATTTTTCCTCTGGAGTAAACCCATTTAGTTGGTAACTGCGCTCGACGCTGCTTAACTTGACTGGGGGAAAGCGAGCGCTCTGACCACTGAGCTACCCCACCCTCAAAAGTCAGAATGCGGCTACCTAAATGGTGGGCAGACGTACGGTCACGTTCACAAAATCTCACCATTGGTTGGACCCTAGGAGCTCTTGCCAAGGAATGCACAAAAAAAAGAAAAAAAGAGAAAAAATCAGGATCAGGAAAAATGTTAGCTAATTACATTGTGTGACTGTCACTCTTAGTGTGCTATCGTCATTGTTGGCTGGCTGTCTGTCTGTGTTCAGACCTGCAGAGTATTGTTTGTGGGGCTAATTTCCTGATGACCAGTATTCTTCCCTTTGTGTGTGCACTGCTGTCTGGTCTGGTCTGATCAGGAATGTGAAATGGGCTCTGGCTTCCACTAGTTCTATAATATATTCAGTCTCATGGATTGCATAGTCAGTAGAACATGTGTCGAGGCTTTTTGTGTTACACATATATATATATACATGTATAAAAATCAAATCTCTGTCTCTCTGTCTCTCTGTCTGTCTCTCTGTCTGTCTGTCTGTCTGTCTGTCTGTCTGTCTTTCTCTGTCTGTTTCTCTCTTTCTCTCTATCTCTCTCTGTGTCTGCCTTTCTCTCTCTGAGCAAGCTCTGTCTGTCTGTCTGTCTGTCTGTCTGTCTGTCTGTCTGTCTGTCTGTCTGTCTATATCTATCTCTCGGTCTCTCTCTTTGTCTGTCACACACACACACACACACACACACACACACACACACACACACACACACACACACACACACACACACACACACACACACACACACACACACACACACACACACACACAGACAGACAGACACACACACTACACACACACACACACACACACACACCACACACACACACACCACACACACACACACACACACACACACACACACACACACACACACACACACCCCTCTTACTTTAGTAATCCATCATCATTCATCTCTTCTTTGTCACTTTTTCATGCTTTATGACAGCAGTATATTAGGCTACGCTCAATAGAAAATGCCAGGACACCAGGCTCTGAAATCAGATTGTGACTGCCTATAGATCATATGTATACATGTACATGTATGTAGTTAGGTTTGTGAAAACAGCCTTACTTACTGAATGTTTACAACTTCTCATGCAGTACTTTTGTAAATTTAGTTTTGACAGTGATCCCAGGTGTGATATGTAATGGGATACAGTGTTGTGTAAGTTCTTTAGTTCCACAGTGATCCCCAGGTATGATATGTAATGGGATACAGTGTTGTGTAAGTTCTTTAGTTCCACAGTGATCCCCAGGTGTGATATGTAATGGGATACAGTGCATACTCTGGGTGATCCCCAGGTGTGATATGTAATGGGATACAGTGCATATTCTGGGTGATCCCCAGGTATGATATGTAATGGGATACAGTGCATATTCTGGGTGATCCCCAGGTGTGATATGTAATAGGATACAGTGCATACTCTGGGTGATCCCCAGGTGTGATATGTAATGGGATACAGTGCATATTCTGGGTGATCCCCAGGTGTGATATGTAATGGGATACAGTGCATATTCTGGGTGATCCCCAGGTATGATATGTAATGGGATACAGTGCATATTCTGGGTGATCCCCAGGTGTGATATGTAATAGGATACAGTGCATACTCTGGGTGATCCCCAGGTGTGATATGTAATGGGATACAGTGCATATTCTGGGTGATCCCCAGGTGTGATATGTAATAGGATACAGTGCATATTCTGGGTGATCCCCAGGTATGATATATATGTAATGGGATACAGTGCATATTCTGGGTGATCCCCAGGTGTGATATGTAATAGGATACAGTGCATACTCTGGGTGATCCCAGGTGTGATATGTAATGGGATACACTACAGTGCATACTCTGGGTGATCCCCAGGTGTGATATGTAATGGGATACACTACACTGCATATTCTGGGTGATCCCCAGGTGTGATACGTAATGGGATACACTACACTGCATATTCTGGGTGATCCCCAGGTGTGATACGTAATGGGATACACTACAGTGCATATTCTGGGTGATCCCCAAGGCATTCAGCTAGGGAATGCCCAACCACCACCACCACCACCACCACCACCACCACATTAACAACAACAACAACAACAAACCAAACAAACAAACAACCAAACACCACCATTTGAGAGAGGAAAAATTCTGGTAACAAGACCGACAGGGAAAATTCGACCCAAACAGTACAGGCACGAATACCTTGGAAGTATAAGTTTGCAACTTGTCCATGTGGATGTTACTAATTAACCTTTAGGCCTGCTGGATGTTGCTTTTTATGACACACACCCAGATAATGCAGTCTACACAGGGTCCTGCAGACATTTGGACTGTAGACGCTTTGCTGTGATGACGATACTGTTGTTGTTGTCGTCGTTGTTGTTGCACATACAGATGCTTTGCTCTGTTGATGATACTGTTGTTGTTGTTGTTGTTGTTGTTGTTGCACATACAGACGCTTTGCTCTGTTTATGATACTGTTGTTGTTGTTGTTGTACATATATTATTATTATATTATACAGACTGCTCTGTTGATGATACTGTTGTTGTTGTTGTTGTTGCACATACAGATGCTTTGCTCTGTTGATGATACTGTTATTGTTGTTGTTGTTGTTGTACATACAGATGCTTTGCTCTGTTGATGATACTGTTGTTGTTGTTTTTGAAAATTTATTATTATTATTTAAAGACTTTTGTTGATGATACGTTGTTGTTGTTGTTGTTGCGCACTTACGACGCTTTGCTATTTGATATTGTTTTTTTTGTTTTTGTTCACATTGTGTATAAAGGCATTTTGCCCCATTGATTCAACATGTTGTTTTTGGTTTTTTTTTGTTGTTGACATTCCCAGCTTTTACCCGGGGGATTCCCCGAATGTCCCCTCTGTCTCCCCCCCCCCCTGGGAATCTGGGGTAAGAACGTAAACTTGTTACTGGGATGAGAAGTTTACACATGACTGGGGTTAAGCACTCCCCAGAAAGCATCTACACCCGATTTGTGGTTTTGTTTTTTTCGTTTTTTTTGTTTTTGTTTTTTTTTTTTGGGATTTTTTTTTTTTTTTGAAGGGAATACAATTGTCATGGCTGCAGAATTCCATTTTAGAATAGTAAAAAGCGCTTTCAACTTTGTAACATAGGGCCTGGCTCTTTGTTTCATTTTTTAATTTAAATTATATAACCATTGACAAAACATTTGGCCTGGGCTTGTGTTGAGATTTTTTGAATATTACTTTAAGAGGTTGGCAACACAATTTGCATTCCGGGGAGAAGAGGTTTAAAACATTTAAAAAAAACCAACTCTCACACACACACACACCAGACAACGCAGACACACCAACACACACACAACACACAAAAAACCCCACACCACAAACACACCCACCACAAACACCACACACCACCCCAAAAACACAACACACCCCACACACACAACACACACAAACCAACAACCACAACACACACAACACAACACACACACACCACACAACCAAACCCCCAGGGTTAAGCCTTTAAAATCTCCCATCATTTAAACAGGACAGAACAGAAGGGAAAGCATTGGCAGTAGGCCAAAGTGTTCCAAAAACCTAAGGGTTGTAGGGGGCAAGGCGCAGAGCCTCGCTTCTCAGGGCCGTTTTTGAGGGGGCCAAGAAAAAGTTAAAATACCACACATGGACAAAATATATCAAAAAAAGACCCTTTGACCAAACTAACTTTATTTTTTCCCCAGAAACACAAACAAAATTGTAATTAAAAAAATAAAAAATAAAGAGGACAGAACCAAAATTTTATTTTTTTATTTATTTATTTTATTTTCTTTTAAATATTGAGGATAATGGAAATAAGCACTCTAGCAAAATTTTTTTTTTTTAAACTTCCAGCCCCCAGTGTAGCAGTTTGTAAATTTGTCCTTTTTCCCCTCAAGGTGACTGACTTTACAAAAAACGGAAAGGATTTAGATGAGCGCAAGATGAGGGGCATTGCTAGTATGTAGGACAAAAAAAACCCCAACTCGAATCAAAAAAACTTTTGCTTAGTTATTTTGGTGGGGGTACTACTGTTATGTGGTTGGTGTTTACTTTAAATTAAATTTAACTGGTTCAAAGTTAAGTTTTTCCGGTTGTAAAAAATTCACTGTGTACCTTTTCTTTATTAGAAACAGGGGGTTTTCATCCTAAATCTGGTTGAAAAAATCAACAGAGACTTAGAGTTTGGATCTCTTTTTGCATTTCCTTTTTTTTCCAGGTGAGGGGATGCATAGGCAAAGGTTGTATAGAGAAACGTTTTTTAAAAGGTATAAGGGGTTTGATAGGGGCGTTAAAAAAAAAAACAACAGCAACCAAAACCATGTGATATAATTTAATACACGGGGTCCACATAAATTTTCACCCCCCCCCCCCAAATCCCTCTAATCTAAAGAAATTATATGGACATTGTACAGAAAAGTTCAAAAAGAATGGTACTATACAAAAGTCTATGGCATATATTTGATAAATATTTATTTATTTTTTTATTATATATTATATATTTAATTTATTATATATATATATATATATATAGCTGTCTTGAGTCTGTTACAAAGAGATAGAAAAAAAACAACAACAAAAAAAAAAAACCCCAAATCCAAACTAACCCCATCATCAAACAGTTTAAATTCAGAAAAAGACTACTCACAAGCCAAAAAAAAAAAAAAATAAAAACTAAAACCAAAAATAATAATATAATAAAAATAATAAAATAATAAAAAATAATAATAATAATATGTCATGGAATTTTATTAATTTGGACATCCGCAAAAAAACCAAATCAAAACGCGACATCCAACCTATAAAAACCCAAGCAATCAACAAAATTAATTGGGCACTAAACCCCAAACAACCAAAACCCCCACCCCAACCCCACCAACCAACCAACCCCAACCACCCCCGCTCTCCACCCCAACAGGGGGCTGGCACAGGCAGGGTTTGGTGTTGTCCCCTGCAGGTTTGGGGTGTGGGAGGGGTAGCGGGGCATGCAGTTGGCGGGCCAGGGCAGGGCCGCCCCAGGCCTCGGGAATGGGGGCGGCAGTCAGGGCGCACCTGGGGGGCCTCCTGCAGGCACCACATGGGCCCTGGTCCCTCAGGGGGCCGGGATGCGGGAAGGGAGGAAGGCCCCCCCAAGCAGGAAGGGCAGGCGCCCCAAAGCACCACCCACCAGCGAGGAGTCTGTGCTCCCCACCGTGATTGCTATGCCGACTGTAGACTACAGACATAACAGACACAGTACATACAGTAAGCCGTCGCTGAAACTAGGGTTAGGGTGTTGGGGGCTCGTAATCTAAAGGTTTTCGGGTTTTCGATCCCACTTTCGGCTATGGCGTTGGCCTTGGAAAAGGCACTTTTCGGTATTTCCACCCCCCGGTGTAAAAGGGGGGGGACCAACCCTTTTGTTTGGGGGGTTAACCCTGGTAGAGGCAACCAAAACCGGGGGGGCTAGATCCACCTAACGCCACAGAAAATGGGCAAGACTGCCGATGAGCCTTAGGTCGGGAAGACTTTAAATTTAATAACATACAGTACAGACCCGACACGCCACATACAGGGGGGTAGCCTAAAGGGTTTTTGAACATTGCCCCGCAATTTAGACCCCGGGTTCGATTCCCGACTCCGCCTGGCCCCAAATACTGCTGAAAATCCAGCGTAATCTCGTCTTGGACTTCATCGACAGCACGTAGGGTGGCCAGTGGTCAGAACATTGCCCCGGGGAATTTTACACCCAGTTCGATTCCCGCTCCACCAGGGGCCATACGCGCATCTGAAGCGTGATCTCGTCTAAAGTCAGACTGGCACATAAGTGGAATACATCGGTGGGGGTTTTTGGTTTTTGGGTCAGGTCAAGTCAAAACAAATCGGCAAGTAGGGGCAAGTCAAAAAACTTTTAAACATACCCCCGAAGGGGAATTTAAAAATACGGGTTGGTTTAAGTCAAGTCAAATCAAGTCGAGTCAAAAAACCTTTTAAACATCCCCCCGAAGGGCAATTAACAAACTGGATTTGGGTTTTAAATCAAATCGAGTCGAGTCAAAAAACACTTTTAATCTCCCCCAAGGGGGAAATTTAAAAAGGAGGTGGGTTTTAGTAAGTCAGTAAGTCAAAAACACTTTAACATTCCCCTGAGGGGGAGTTAACAATTTGGAGTTGGGTTTTAGTAAGTCAAATCATACAAACTTTTTTAATCCCCCCCGAAGGGCATTACAATATGACAGGGTATTGATCAATACGAATCACAAAAGCACGTCCCTTTGATAGCTCTACATTTCTTTTTGTTCGAAAACATGACTAGGTAGTGCTAGTGTTTGTTGAGGATTTAAAAAAAAAAATTCTGAGGACAATTATTTCCTGAAGTTTGATTTTGGGGCCCCTTTTTGTGGGGGGGAGGGGGGGGGGGGGGAAAATTTGGGCGCATATATGTACACAAAAAAAAATTACCTTTTGGGAAACCCCCTGGCTCTGCCAAGGAATGGAAAAAAAAAAAAAAAGACAAAGGCTTATTTTATAAATTTAATATAGTTATAATGCCCAAAAGGAAAAGGTTTTGAAAGAACTACTGATAAGGGTACTTTTGGTTGAAGAAGTTGTAGAAATTGGGGAGGGGGGGGGGGGTGGGGGGGGGGGGGGGGTGAGGAGAAAGGAGATCCAATATTATTGAATTTTTAAAACATGTTGTGAATGTGTGTTATTTAATTGTTTTTACACCCCACACACACACACACACACACCACACACACCCCACACACACAACACACACAAAACCCCCCACACACACCCACACACACAAACACACACACACACCACACACACCACACACACACACACACACTCACATTCAGAGAGAGAGAAGAGAGAGGATTTTTCTTTGGAGTTTTCACCAGTCAACTCCCTCCCCCCAAAAGTCATTCAGATGATACTATAAACGAAAATCCCATGGCGAACACGTGCAAACATCTTGCAACACATTAAACAAACGGCTTCTATGAGCAAATTTTAATTTGGTTCAAAACTGTTAGGTTTTTCTCACGAGTTACATTGCTGCATAGATCATCTGTATATTGACAAAAAATTTTTAAAAAAGGGTCCCAAAACTATATTTTCAGGAGTGTGTTTTTTTGGTGTGTGTGTGTGTGTTTTTTTGGTGTGTGTGTTTGGGGTTTTGTGTGTGTTGGGTTTTGACTTATATATTCTGGGAAAGGAGGCAGAAATGTTTTCATAAATTTTCTCGTGAAAACTTTTTTTACTAAAAAATGTCTTTTATTCCTTAGTGACAGCAAAACCCCTCTTGGTTGTTTTCTTCTGGTCTGTCTGTCTTTTGTCGTCTGTCCCCCGTCTGTCTGTTGTTGCCCCCCACTGTCTGTCTGTCTGTCGTCTGTCGTATGTGAAGCCCCCGCTCACAGGTTTTTTTCCCCTCGGGGACCTGTTTCTAGTTTTAAGGTAAAAGGGTGCCATAACCCTTTTTTTGGGCAAGGGGAGGAGGCTCGAGACCCAGCTTTCTAGGGGCCAGCTTTGAAGGGGGCACCCCTGACCTCATTGATTTGTTATGGGGAAAGGGGGATGGGGGATGTGGATAGGGGGAGCTGTGGGAATTTACACATGTATGACACTATCGGCGTGCAGTAACATTTCTCTCTCCTCATCTTCTCTCTCTCTCATCTCTCTCTACTCTTATCTCTCCCCCTCTCTCCTCTCTCCTCATCTCTCTCTCCTCTCTCTCTCTCTCTCTTCTTAAATGAAAAAAAGTAGGGGAACTGTTACCCCAGTATTGAATTGTTTGGTGTGTAAATGTATACATATTTACTTTGCAAAGTTCCATCTAAATCAGTGCCCTCTCTCGTTCTGTTGTGTGTGTGCTTCAATTTGCGTCTTTTCTTTGCCTAGCGCAGCGGGTTTTTAGTTAGTCAAGTCAAGTGTCAAAATGAAGTCAAAAACACTTAATAACCTTAAAGGTAAAAATATTAAAAACAATTATTAGTGTCAGGCTGCTGTGTTGTGTGTCTTAGTTGCTGTCAAATTACATACTGTTACAGAGAAGTGACGATCAGACGGGAGGCAGGGTGAGGGGTTCTTTAATTGTTCTCAGATTTCCCAGGATTGCTTGGAGTTCCACCAGGGAAAGCATTAAATGCAGTAGGGGAGAGGCCTCCGGAAACATCAGTCCAGGTCATGTGGGAAGTCCTGGATAATGGCATCACAATGGGGTCAGATTTTTCCTACAGGCTTTCCTCCAGAATGTTTCGCGGAAAAGCAGAGGGAATTTGAACTTTTAAAGTAGTGGTGTGGTTTATAAAAATGGGATTTAGAGGGGGGGGGGGGGGGAGGGTAGCCCGTAGTGGTTAGATTGTGCTTGTATGTGCGGCCTGGGATGGGAGCCACTGTGGAGAGGGCCTTTTAAGGGGGTTTTACCTGGAGTTAACTCATAGTGACTCCACTCCCCAAAAAGCCTTCAAACCAATCAAAGCCTTTTTGCCTTCTTGGCATGAAAGGGCAGCAAAAAAGGGTTTTCACCCTGCCTGTCTGGGCCAGTTTCTAAAATGGTTCCCCAGGAGTGTTGGAGGGTCTTCAGCTCGTTTCTATTGTCCGACCCAGGTGTTTTGGTCGTCCTGCCTCGTTTTCGTTGGTGTCCAGTGGAGGGCTGTTCGGGCGATTTTTCCTTGTTCCGTCGGTTGATGTGTCCTATCCATCTCCTCGTTTTTGCATAATGATGGTATCTATATTTTCTTGGTCGCAGCGGGCCAGGAGTTCTTGGTTGGAGTATGGTCTCAGGCCAGAAGATGCGCAGTATTCTCCTGAGATTCTTCGTGTGGAATGTAGACAGTTTGTTAATGTCACTCTCAGTCATCCTCCAGCATTCTGCGCCATACAGGAGGGTGGAAAGTACGCAGCTCTGATACAGTCTTAGTTTGGTCTTTGTGCTGTATTGGGATGACTTCCACACATTGTTCAGATTTCTGTAAGCAGCTCTTGCTTTGTTGATGCGGTTTTTGATGTCACTTGCTTGCTCCGCCATCATGCTTGACAATACTCCCAAGGTATGTGAACTCTTCAGTTGTTGGCAGATCTTCTCCGTTCACTGTGACAGGAGAGGGATTCTGAACGTTTAGCATCATCACCTCTGTCTTCTTCTGGCTGATTTTCAGGCCTACTTGCTGGGCAAAAGTGTTGAGACGGGATGTCTTCTCCTGGATATGATGGTGGGTGTGTGAGAGCAGTGCCAGATCGTCAGCAAAATCTAGGTCTTCAAGTGTTGTGAAAGGGGTCCATCTGATGCCCCCGCGGCTGGTCAGCTGTTGTCTGTCTCATCACCCAGTCGATTGTCAGGTTGAAGAGCAGTGCCGACATGGGGCAGCCTTGTCTGACGCCGTCTTTTACACTGAAGCTGGTTTCACTGTTTCCTACTCTGCATGTGAAGTTTTTGTAGAAGCTCTTAATGACTTGTACAATCTCCTGCGGTATTCCATATGCTCGGAGTATGCACCATAGAAAAAGTCCTTCAGATGAGGCTATAAATCGGAGGCTTTGTGTGCGAATGGATGCAAATTATCGAAGGGTATTTGAGGCATAGAAGGGTATATAATATATATACTATACTAGTCATGATAGGGTATATACAGGCATGAAGAGTGTACTGTTTCTCTCTAGGCATGAAGAGTATAATTTTTGTCTTCATCTCTCCACTCTTCCCCAAAGTCTTTCAGATGAGACTAGAAACCGAGGCCCCATGTTCGAACGCACGCAGAACATCTTGCGCGTATGTTAAATCCTGTTCCGCTTTTCGTAAGAGTAGGCCATCATGTGCCGGTGGGAACAGATGACATGATTTACAAAAACAGCATACACACGGGGACTGGATGTAAAAAAAGCACTGAGTGCTTATTCATTATCCACGATATAAAGAATTAATGAATAAATAAATAAATGAATAAATAAAATAAATAAAATAAAATAAATGAATGAATGAATGAATGATAGATATATATAGATAAATTAAATAAATAAATGAATAAATAAATAAATGAATAAATAAATAAATGAATAAATAAATAAATAAATAAAATCATAAAGAGTATACTATATGTAACTACTACTAGGCAGAGCATGGGCAGGTGCAATACTGACCTGCATGAAGGGTATATACTACAGGCATAAAAGGTATTCTCTAGGCATGAAAGGTATACTGCAGGTATGAAGACTAACTCTAGTCACAGCATGCATGGGTGGGTGTGTGCAGCACAGCACTGACTGCATGAAGGGTATATACTACAGGCATAAAAGTATTCTCTAGGCATGAAAGGTATACTCTAGGCATGAAAGGTATTCTCTAGGCACAGCATGAATGGGTGTGTGCAGCACAGCACTGACCTGCATGAAGGGTATATATACATATATATATATATATATATATATACTACAGGCATAAAAAAGTAATTCTCTAGATATGAAAGGTATACTACAGGTATGAAAGGTATACTACAGGTATGACAGGTATACTCTAGGCAGAGCATGGGTGGGTGTGTGCAGCACTGTACTCAGTGTACTGACCTGCATGAAGGGGTTGGGCAGGGAGCCCAGGGTGTAGGGCATGTTCTGACACATGGCCACAGGGTTGGGCTGACACTCCGCGATCTGCCGCCGCCGCTTCTTGTTGGCCCATCCCGCTTAGAGCGCACACAGCCCTGAGACTTCTTGGATCCTGGGGGAGGGCAGCATAGCAGACAGTTTTAGTACCAGAGTTAGCATCTACAGTAAGACTTGAGGCATAGCAGACAGTTAAGTTTTAGTATAGAGTTGATATCTATAGTAAGACTGAGGCATAGCAGACAGTTAAGTATAGAGTTAATACAGATCTGCAGTAAGACTGAGGCATAGCAGAGAGGTAGCATCTATAGTAAGGCTTAGGCATTGCAGACAGCATCTATAGTAAGACATAGCAGACAGTGAGCATCTATAGTAAGGCTTAGGCATAGCAGACAGTGAGCATCTATAGTAAGGCTGAGGCATAGCAGACAGTGAGCATCTATAGTAAGGCTTAGGCATAGCAGACAGTGAGCATCTATAGTAAGACTTAGGCATAGCAGACAGCATCTATAGTAAGACATAGCAGACAGTGAGCATCTGTAGTAAGACTGAGGCATAGCAGACAGCCTCTGTAGTAAGGCATAGCAGACAGTGAGCATCTATCGTAAGGCATAGCAGACAGTGAGCATCTCTATAGTAAGGCATAGCAGACAGTGAGCATCTCTATAGTAAGGCATAGCAGACAGTGAGCATCTACAGTAAGGCATAGCAGACAGTAATTAAGTACTAGAGTTAGCATCTACAGTAAGACTGAGGCACAGCACAGAGAGAGAGAGAGAGAGAGAGAGAGAGAGAGAGAGAGAGAGAGAGAGAGAGAGAGAGTTACTAGAGTTAGCATCTACAGTAAGACTGAGACACAGCAGAGAGAGAGAGAGAGAGAGA
>CM060345.1:30612282-30637282 GCA_030674155.1 Stramonita haemastoma
TCACTGATCACATCCCCCAAAACTTTTTAAAACACCCAGGGGTAAAAAAGTCTGTGATTAGGCCCCTTTTTTCCAAAAAAATCTTCCAAAATTAAATTTTAGGGGGGCCATGCTGGGGCCTTCAGAGGAAAAATGACTTCCCCCAAATTTTTTCCAAGTTAACCCCGGGTTTGGGAAAACACACGGGAAAAATTGACAAAATACGGGTTTTGAAAATAAAACGACTCGGAAAAATTAATAGGAAAAGCCTAGGAGAGACATTTAGGGTGCAAAGTTTTGCATATCCCTCTTTCCCCGGTTCTGTGTCTACTGAAAAACTTTTATCTAAATAGACTATTTAAAATCCAAAATCATCTTTTTTACTGGGTTCATCGCTACCTGTCCAAAAAGTTGTAACAAAAATCTGACAAAAAACGCTAGCTAGATTAAGGGTTTTATTCACACACCCCCCAAACAGAGCTAAAAAAAGAAAAATGTTTTAAAACAAAATTTTGCTGCAAAAAAAAAGTAGCCCCAAAAAAATGGGGCATGACCAAGTCCACCAATTGCCCCTTTTGGGGATTTCTCAAAAAAGGGGAAAAAACGACATTTTTGAGCAAAAACTGAGCATTATGGGCCCTTTTTTCCCTGTTCCTCACGGCAACACTCCAAATTGGGGATCACAAAACAAATTGTTGTGCGTGTTGCAACCCAAAATCAACAACGCATTTCTTTTGGGCCCGGGGTGATATACCCCCAAAGTACTAACAAAAAATAAAAACAAATTTGGTGTAAAAATATTACCCCAAACATATAAAATCGACATACCTGACAAAAAAATTTTTTTTGAAAAAAAATGAAAAAAAAAAAAAAGATCTTGTTACTCTAACCAGTCATCCCCCATGCTACCACCAGCGAAGCCCCGACACCACAACACTAGCAAAAAGCTAACCCCAAGACCCTTCATTCACTATCACCAACCCAGAATTGAAAAAACAACCAACAAACACCACCCCTTCTTGTACAGTTTTTATACCTTACTACATTTTTTACATTCCAATGAAACCCTAGTTTCTATTCCCCCCAAAAGTAAAGCAAAAAGAGAATAAATTTTTGTCGAAAAATTAAATTCAAAATGAAAATTTAATTTTTCAAATTTGGGGGGGGAAGGGGGGGGGGGGGGGGGCAGGGGATGGCCGGGGGTTACAGCATTCACCAAAAGGTCAAAAGTCGGGTTTGAGCCACCCTGTGGCCCCATTAAAGGGTTTTTTTTCCCCCCCCCGGGTTTTCCCATAAACGATCCAAACGACCCCCCATGTGGAATGCAGCAAACATTTGCGTAAAAGGAAAAAAAAAGGTTTTCCCATAACCCCATGTGGTTGGGGAGAGCAGGCTCAGAGACCTCAGCTTCTCTGGGGCCAGCATTTGAGGCCGCCCATCCCTCCCCTTTGGGGCTTTCCTTCCCTACCCTAAGAGGGCAGGTACCCATTTAAGCGGGGGAAAACGGGGAGTGTACTGAAGCAAAGGCCGCAAACTCCCCCCCCATTTGGAACCCCACCTTATGCTCTTCACGTTAAATCCTGTTCAACCTTCAGGAAAAAAAAAAAAATCATTACATACCGGGGGAATGGACAAGTTTTTTAAAAAAAACCATGCACACAGGTTTTTTTTAGTCATCATCCGTGAAGTCAAAGCAGCTACCTTTTAATGGGGGCAAAAAGGTCGCTATGCAAAATCTCCCCATTGGTTTTTCCCAACCTCTACCTAAAAGCCCCCCCCCCCCTAAAAAAAAAACCCCTAAAACAAACAAACAAAAAAACTTCAACAAAACAAGACAGAAAGATTCTACCCAATACTTAAATACAAGGTTAACATAACTTGCAAAAAAAAAACATGAAACACACAAAAAAAAACTAAGTCCTGTAGATGTCATTGATTTCGTAGTTTAAATGGCGAACAGAATAAAAAACTAAACCTGACTCACTTTTTCAATAAATAGCTTGCCGATGGGATCAAAAAAAAAAAAAAAAGCCTGCCGTTGGATTAAAACAGTTTTTTTTTCTGGGGTTTAAAAAAAAAAAAAAAAACCCCAAAAACCCCCAAAAATTTTAAAAAAAAAAAAAAAAAAATTTTTCCCCCAAAAAAATGTTTACTGAATTTTTTTTCCAATAAACCGACATAACCCCGCACAACAGTAGTCAAATAAAGAAAAACATTCAAATCATTCTTAGACCATCTTTATGTGGCATAAGCGGGGGGCAAACGCCGGTATCAGAAGTAAAAAGAACAATACAGATAAAGACTACCAACATCAAGACAACAATCTTAAAAAACGACGGTGCATTTAGCAAAAGAGGAAAAAAAACCCCCCAAAACCAAACAAAAAAAAATTAAAAGGAAAATGGTAGAACCCTGAAAGGGGGGAGGGGAAGGGGTTTTAAACACGAAAAAAGCCCCCCCCCCCCCCCTCCCTCCTCCCCCCCCCCCCTTCGTACACAGGAAAGAACAAATTCCCATCAACACGGTATTTCCAATAACGCAAAAGGATTTCCGAAGCAAGGCTCTAAAAAACCAAAAGGGATCATCAGCATTTTCTCTCCTTGAGGCACAACAGGGGTTCTACTTAAACATCCAAAAAGAGTGCAAAGCCAATGAAGGAACAATTCAACTCATTGTTTTTTAAAACCCTTAACCTGGGTTTGTTTTCACATAATATACTCACTCCAAAAAGCAAAAACCCAAACCCAAAAAAAAGGAAGAAAAAAAAGTAAGCATCCCATTTTTTTTTTCCCTGAGTAATTTTCCGTGCGGTGTCAATTACAACCCCTTAACAAAAAACAAAATCCGGTTCCATAAATCAAACCTAACCCGATCACAAAATTGAACAGAAATAAATGAGTTTATATAAATACAATAATTTTTAAAAAATGTAATCACAGATAAGAAATCTACATGAAGAAGTCCAAAAATATAAAACAAGGGAAAAAAAAAAAAATTTTTGTATTGCGATATACAAAAAGTTAGGGGAAAAAGTTACAAAAAATCCTCCTCCCCCCCCCCTCCACACACAGCTTGGGAAAAAAACCCGAAAAAAATACGCATGGGCATAATCATGAGACAGTGTTTCACCACACAAGTACAGCTCCGAAACACAACGAACAAAGCACACGCTCAAAGACACTACAGAGCACAGAACTACACCACAGACCCCACCTACATGTCTCATGTCTTCCTCTTCCAGTCCAAAACACAACACACACACACACACAAACCACACACACACAACACAAAACACACACACACACACACCACACACATCAAATATGACTATGCCCCTCTTCTTTCTCTCTCTCCCTCAAACACCACACACAAACACAAATATGAACTATGCCCCTCTCTTTTTGCTCCCCCCCCCCACCCTCCCCCTCTAAACACATGTAACTTTTTCCATTTTTTTCCTCTCTTCTTCCCTCCTCCTACCTTCTCCTCTCCCCCCCCTCGCCCCCCCCACCCCCGGGGTTTATTGCTTAATTACAAGTACCTCCATCACTCTTCTCTTGGGAACACATTCAGAAGATTTTTTGTTATGTTTTCCTCTCTGCCCTCCCCCTCTCACTCCCCACACACATCAACGAAAAACTATGCCTCCTACGTACATTATTTCCTCCCCCCTCCCCTCCTTCCACCCCACCCCCCCCTCCTCCAACCTCCCCCCCCCCCCCCCCCCTCTCTCTCTCTCTCCGCAACGCACACACACATACACGTTTAATTTGTTTTTGCTAGATAGATGGCTTGATAAAAAAAAAAGCAAATTTATTGCTTATTCAATGTACCATCTGGAAATAAAATTTTGACTTGACTTGACTTGACTTGACTTGACTTGACTTCACACACACACACAACACACACACACACACACACACACACACACACACACCACACACAAACACCACACAAAACACAAACTTTTGGTCAGTGAGAGCTCAGATCCAGTCTGACGAAATCAGACCAACTTGAAGGCCAAAGTGACGTGACGATTTTCTACAAAAAAATAAAATAACCGGACCAAAGACAGTGAAAAATGTAGACCGCATGCACACCCACTTCCCAGCTAAACTGACCATAGCAGTAGCATCTAGTCCAAAAGTGCAAAAGCTCCCTCAGTGCCCAATGAACAGTGTTGTTGCTGTTGTCATTGTCACCCGTCGTCGTCATAAAGAGTGTAACGCACTAAAGACAGGTTTTCATCGATTATTCTCACTCTATAAATATTCAAAGGTAATTCCTTCTACCAGCACATTAATGTAAGCACACATATATATGTAAAACAAAATATCACACATACAAAGGGCAATGCAACAGGCATAAATCCCACAATGAACTAAAAAACTGCTTGTCAGTATAATTTCTGAGAAAAAAACAAACAAAACAAACAAAAAAACAAGAGAAAAAAAAAATTCTTGGTGAAATTGCCAATTTTGTACAGAAACAGTGGATATGTTTTTGACAACAACAACATCAATGGCCATCTTCTTCTTTTCCCGATGAAAGAACCGGAATGTTCCAAAAATGGAAAGTTCTAAAATTTTGCAGTATTGCCATTCCTCTGGTTCAGTTATGAAACAATTTTTAGGTTTTGATATATATATATTTAAAAAAAAAAAAAAAAAGAAGCCTATTTTCATTTTTGGCTAGGCTTTCCATCCATCATTTCTGTATAAAATTTCAAAACAGCAATGGGTATGTCGTCACAACCCTGTATAATAAAGCCATTTTTCTTTTTCGTAAACAGTGAACACTTAAAATCAATTTATTGAACCATTTTTAAAACTTTTTCATCTTTTCCGACTTGACATTATTCACACACACACATTTGTTAAGAGTATTATGATTTTTTTTTTTTGGGGGGGGGATACCACATATTGGAAATATGTAGTCAAATAAGAACAATAATAACACAACAGCAGCAGCAGCAACGGTAATGTAACAACAGTATCATTCCACTTGTGGAGATTCACCAAAGTCAAAACAGTCTTCAGGCAGATTTTTTCAACACATCAAACAGAAATTTCTGAGCATTTGGGGGGGGGGGGGGGGGGGCGGGGGTGTTGTCGGTTTCCATCATAAACCTCCAAATCTGACACCATCACACACTAACTCTAAGGCTCGAGTTTTTGACATCACAGTCACAAACACAGTCTTTCAAAAGGGCTACTAAAGATTTCTACAGCTACAGCCACAAAGACCAAATTTGTCCAAACTATCACTTAAGTTTTTAGGGCGCAAAAAAAGCCAACAGCCTAAATTTTCCATGTTAAAAAAAAAAAAAAAAAAGTAGTAGGCCCCATACAAGCTTGCATTCAATGATCTCCTTGATTAGCAAAACTGCTGCTTATATGAGAGTGAAACGTGTGTTAGTAACGTTGTTCTGTTTATGAGGTAATCATGAAGTTAATCATCGCACACCGGAATGAACAGTTTTTTTGGGAAAATCTATTGTGTGCTTTATTTCATTTGCTGGGTGGGAAAAAAAACCCCAAAATCTTTACAAAGCAAAATACATGGAATGGTAATATTGATATGCCATAAGTCTTCTCTTACTAATTAATCCTTGGCTATTTTATACCTAGTGCACAGCTGCAAAAACTATTTTAAAAAGTTTCATGATGGAGAAATCTGTCTACTGATCTTTTTTTCATCATTACTGAAATCATGGCAAAACTCCTTTTTTTTTTTACAGTTTTTTTTTTCAGATTCATTGCAAAAATGTGCTTCCACTTCTCTTTTCTTTTCAATGAAAAAGATATTCTTGATGAATGACAAAATCATTTAGCTTCTGTGCCAAAAAACCCCACGTGATTCATAGCAAATCCTACTACCATTTTTCATTACTGTCCCCCCCCAAAAAGCATCAGACTCGAGGTAAATTTCTGCAACTAGTTTTCTTTTTTATTTTAAGAATTATATAAAAAACTAAAAAAAAAAAAATTCTGTTTCCATTTTCTTTTCCATCCAAGAAACACATATCCAATTTTCATGTACTCTTAAAAAAAAAAATTAATCCATACATACATACATGAGATTTGTGTTTGGTGTGTGAAGAAAACCCTGATGATGATAAAAAAAAAATCATACATACAAGAGATTTGTGATGAAAAAAAAGCAAATCAATGCTTATTTCAATGTACCATCTGGAAATAAAAATTTGATTTGATTTGATTTGATTTGATTTGTTTTGCGTGTGTGAAGGTACCCCTGATAAAAAAAAACCCATACATTTAAAAAATTAAAAAAAAAAAAAAAATTAAATTAAATTTATTTTTAACAATAGTCCATACATACAAGAAATTTATGACGGCATGTATATGAAAAGTACTCCCTGATTTAAAAAAACAACAACCCACAAAACCTCCGCCTGCTCAGAAATTACCCTCTGATAAAAAAAAACAAAAACAAACACCCCCCCCAAAAAAAACTCTGCCCCCAGCTGAGAAATCACAAGACTGTGCGGTGCTTGAAGACCACCTCTGTGTCCACGTTGGAGAATTCATTGGACAGCAGGAACTGCGTGTCGTCTGCAGGACCGGCCGTGCTGCGCATCACTGCGATGGCCGCTGCACTCTCTGCTGCGCATGCGTCCCTTTTTCCGATTCAGCGTGGAGGATCTCTGGAAAAAAAAAAAATGTAACAACGTGACAAAGGTATGGATTTGATGGAGGAGGGCTCATTGGGCTTCAGAGACAAAAAATTTGCACAAAAAGAGTGATGCACTTTGCAGCGTGAAAAAACCCCTCACAGGTACAGAAAGATGCGCTCACACAAGCAGCTCAACACACACACACACACACACACACACCATACACACAGACACACAGACAACACACACCACACACAATAATAATAATACATGGAACTTATATAGCGCAACACACACACACACACACACACACACACACACAGAGGCACCCCCTCCACCCCTCTCTCCCCACACAAAACACACACAACTGTATCTTTCTGATTAACCCTCTTGCATTCAGATTCTCTGAACACAAACTGCCCCTAGATTTAGCATTCCATCACGAAATCAGGTCAGGCACACATGCTCGCTGGCCTTTTCCTCCTTCTAAGTACATACCAGCAGCTATAATTACTTCCAGACTCTCAGCAAGCTCTGTGCTTCTAGCCTGATAGAGCTTTGACATGTGGTAGCAATCAGTGGAGGTCACAGCGTGATGGAAATCTGCTGTGTGTGAATCCCGGGAGGGGGGTGGAGGGGGGGATTCAGGGGGGCAATTATTCAATCCTGGCAAATCCCCATTCGGGACTAACAGGTTAAATCTCACCAGTTGTGCCCCCTCCTCTCCGGCAGTGACAGAGGCTCCGTCAGGGGAAGGAAGCTCGGCATTGGGGAGAGGCCAGGCAGAAGAAGCCGGTCATCACTGAAGCCTGCATTGTCTATGCCTGCACAAAGAAAAACAACAACATTTCTACAACATGATAAAAAGGTGACGGTAAAGGTGTCCCATAACCAGTGTGGTCATAGGGAGCGAGGTGTCACTGAAGCCGGCATTGTCTATGCCTGAACAACAAAAAAACAACATTTCTACAACATGATAAAAAGGTCATCACTGAAGCCTGCATTGTCTATGCCTGAACAACAAAGACAACATTTCTACAACACGATAAAAAGTTAAAGGTAAAAAAGGTAAAGGTAAAGGTGTCCCATAACCTGTGTGGTCGTAGGGGAGCGAGGCATCACTGAAGCCTGCATTGTCTATGCCTGAACAAAAAAAAAACAACAGTTTCTAGAGCATGATAAAAAGGTAAATGTAAAGGTGTCCCATAACCTATGTGGTCGTAGGGGAGTGAAGTGTCAAAGACCTCACCTTCTCTAGGGGAGGGGCCAGCATACTGAGGGCGGCACCCGTCTCCTCTCCCTCGCTGCTTTTACCTTCCCTGACCCTAAAGAGGGCAGGTACCCATTTACAGCTGGGTGAACTGGGGGACTGTACTGAAGCCAAGGCGTGCAAATGGTCACCCATCCAACTGGTAACCACGCTCGACGCTGCTTAACCTTGGCTGGGGAAAGCGAGCGCTCTGACCACTGAGCTATCCTGCCCCCTTAGAACATGATACCTAACATAATTTCAAAAAAAAAGAAAAAAAAGAAGTCCACCTTGGAAAAGTTTGGTGCCAATACTTTGCTATTTTAAAAACAAACAAACAAATCTATACAGGCGGACAGTCCAACATTTCAAATGTTTAAATCCCTAATGACTGACTTCCTAACTCCTTTTTTCTGAAATGAAAATATGAACCAGTAATACTTACAGACTCATTTATATTATTGCTGTAAAACATGTCATGGCAAACCCCCACCCCTCCACCTATTTCATGCTTGGACCTTTTTCTTTCTTTAATGTTTAAAAAATAAATTTTGGGGGGGGCACGGTAAAAGTTAGGTATCCAGCAAGATAAAAGGTGGCAGTGCAGTTGAGACGTTCATCTGCTTATCGAGTAAACTGTGAGGTTCTGGGTTCCATTTCCAGCCTCGCCCTGTCTTCCCCCAGTTCGACCACAAAAATAAAGTCAAAGTCCTTCAGATAGGACTATAAACCGAGGCACAGTGTGAAAATGCACGCTGAACATCTTGTGTACACATTAAAAACCTGTTCCGCCTTTCAGAAGAGTAGGTAATTTTGTGGGTGAAGAACGTCACATGCAAAAGTCTTGTGAACCTCAAAGCTCTAGCTGAGGGATGAAAACTAAAAAATCCTGAAGATACAGGGTGTGTGTGTGTGTGTGTGTGTGTGTGAGTGTGTGTAGGTGTGTGTAGGTGTGTGTGTGTGCGTATGTGTATGCTAGCATGTGTGCATGCGTGAGTGTGTGTTTGTGCGTGCATGCATGCATGCATGCGGGCATGTGTGTGCGTGCATGTGTGAAAGAAAGGGGCGTAACACTGGGGTAGGGTAGGGCAGGGCAGAAAGGGGTGGATGGAGTGGGGGTGGGTGGGTGAGGGTGTCTGAGAGATCTGTACCAATCATGCACATCAAGCGCTTTGATTTGTTTTTGCAAGATATAGCGCTATATAAATTCAATGTATTATTATTATTATTACTATTATTATTATTATCATGTGTGTCTGCTTGTGCCAGAGGTGGCAGATGTGAAGATAGAGATTCCTCTTTGTTTCTGGACAGAAACTGAGGAGTTTGAAATTAGTGCATTCGGTGCATTATATGTAAAAAAAAAAAAGTACATGAGTGCTTATTCCATTATCCTCGATATAAAAGAATAAATAAATAGTAAATATGTCAGGTACATGAACGTACAGCAGGTGGAGGAGCTTTGTCTGCGTATTGTATGGTGTGGTGTGGTGTGGTGTGATGTGGTGTGGTGCTGTCTTGTGTTGTGTGGTGTGGTGTATTGATGTGAAGTGGAAAGTAGTGTAATGACTGAGTGAATGAGTGAGTGAGTGAATGTGTGTATGTATGTATGTATGTATGTATGTATGTATGTATGTATGTATGTATGTATGTATGCATGTATGTATGTATGAGTGTATGTGAGAGTGCGTGTGAGTGTGTGTTTACGTGTGCGTGTGTGTTTACGTGTGTGAGTGTGAGTGTGTGTGTGTGTGTGTGTTGTGTGTATGTGTGTGTGTGTGTGCGTGCGTTCGTGTGTATGCGTGCATTAGGGAAGACTATAATCTTAATCTCTCTGAAATCTTTTGCTCCATGGCTGTGCACAATGGTTAGCAGTGTTCATTAGGTTTCCGTTATGTGTCGGGTATTTCCACCCCTCTTCATGCACACACAGACAGCCTGAAAAGAAAGAGGCAGTTCTGACCCTCACCCTCCCCCCTCAAAAAAAAAATTCCACCCTCCTCCCACCCCACCTCCCCACCAAAAAATTCCCCCAACCCCAAACAACCCACCAAAACATTATCATATCGAAGGATTGTGTTGATCCCTCAATCAAACAACTAAAATAATCAGAAAGTACACCACTTGGGTCAATAAACAATCCACTGATTTAAAACAATCATCCCTGAAGTTGGAATGCAGCTACCTAAATGGTGGGGGTGGATAGGGGTGGGTGGGGGTAAACCGGTTGCATGCGCAAAACTCTCACTATTGGTGAACCTTGGAGCTCTAGCTGAGGAACAACCCCCCCCCCCCCCCCCCCCCCCCCCCCCGATGAAAACACAAAAAAATACCTCCAAAACAACCCCCCCCAAATGATCAACTAATAAAAATGTCCCATAACCTATGTGGTTGTAGGGGAGCGAGGCGTCAAAGACCTCAGCTTCTCTAGGGCCAACATGTTGAGGGCGGCGCCCATCTCCTCTCCCTCGCTGCTTTACCTTCCCTGACCCTAAAGAGGGCAGGTACCCATTTACAGCTGGGTGAACTGGGGAGGGACTGTACTGAAGCCAAGGTGTGCAAACAGTCACCCATCCAACTAGTAACCACGTTCGACGCTGCTCAACTTGACATGGGGAAAGCGAGCACTCTGACTACTTAGCTATTCCGCCCCTAATACAAAAAAACAACAACATCAGATGAGGAAGACATAATACTACAGTCTGGCTACATATCATATACATCCACTTAGACAGCAAGGAAAACCCACGAGTGCCATTGTCACTTGCTCCTAAGTTTCTGGCCATCCTTTCACGCTATCCAGACAACTCTTTCCTTTTAAAAAAAACAAAACAAAACAAAAAATAAAAAAACAACTCTTTCCTTTTATAACCTGCCTGTTTGCACAAGGTGTCTTGTCTATCAATGCATTACTGTTAAAAGCAGAAGGGTACATCAACATTCTTCAAAGTGCATGTTATAACGTGCAGAGAATATCATCATCATCTACACACATTAAGAGTTCGGAATACTTTTCAGATATAGAAAAAAAAAAACCCACCTCAAAAACCCTACAAAAAAAAACAACAACCATGTAATCTAACTGAAGGACAGACACACTATCTTCTTTCTTTTTCAAAACTTCAATTTCATTGATGTTATATTCTAGCTTTTAAGGGCAAATTTTCTCCTATAAAACAGAACCACCCTCCCCCCCCCCCCCAAAAAAAAAAAAAGGAGACATGCAGTGAGTGTGCAAACCCAGCCTAACAGGGGACGGGATAGCCTAGTGGTCAGAACATTGCGCTCACAATTTGACAACCCAGGTTCGATTCCTGTTTGAGGGGATTTTTCCCCTGGAGTTAACATCAGTGCTGACTCCACTCTCCCCAAAAGTCCTTCGGATGAGACTATAAAACTGAAGGTCCCTGTATGCAAACGCACACAGAACATCTTGCACACATGTTAAATCCTGTTAAGCTTTTTGTAAGAGTAGGCCATTGTGTGCCGGTAGGAACAGATGACAAGATTTACAAAACTGTACAGACACGGGGATTGGATGTTAAAAAGCACTTGAGTCCTTATTCTATTCTTGTCGATATAAAAGAAAAAAAAAAAAAAAAAGAATAAGTGCAATCAGTTCCTGCTATAATCAGCACCAGCTGGGCTGGATAGACTGGAAGAATGGATAGCAGCTGAGAGAAGTTGAAAGTGGGGGGGGGGGGGAGAATGACAGCTGTGCCCCCCCACCACCCCCCTCCAACCTTCCTTACGTCTTATTCAGGTTATTTATGATACGAGGTGGGTGAAAGTGTCATGTGTGAGGTGCTCTTGAGGCAGAGTGAAAGACGACTTGGGAACAGGGGCCACTACTCACTCTCCTCCTCCTCCTCCATATCTAGACAGGACAAAGCTGTTGATGAAAACTCAGCACATGGAGACAGACAGACAGAGAGACAGACAGACTGATAGACACCCACACATCCACCACCACCACCACCACCAGCAGCAGCAGCAGCAGCAGCAGCAGCAGCAGCAGCAGCAGCAGCAGCAGCAGCAGCAGCAGCAGCAGCAGCAGCATCATCATCATCGTCATCGTCATCGTCATCATCATCATCATCACCATCACCCACACCTCCATGCTCTCTCTTGTTTACTTCCGTTGTGTTCGACGATGACCTCTAAAACAGCAGAGGAGGCAGCTGCTGTTTCGGAAATGGGGCAGAAATTTGATTATATTGAAGATGCCTTGCCCACAGTTCACCCCCACTCTCTCGGCCAAGAGGGCATATGGACAGTCAGTGTTGGAGATATTCTCCAAAGGCCAACTAGCCCTCAGGGTTGCAGCACATAAGGACTGTGCAAGTCAAGCCTCATAGTTAGAGAGTCATAGTCGGTCACTAAAGACTAAACTGTAAAGTGAAATTCCATGAGTGGGAAAGAAAGCCACTGATCATACAGCCTCTCACTTTGCTGTTGCCCATAGCGTCAATGGTTTAATCAAGAACTGGGATAAAGCCACTGATCATACAGCCTCTCACTTTGTTGCTGTCCCCAGCATCAATGGTTTAAACTATAGTCATTGTTCTACCTTGTAATGAAATATCAAGTCATGATTTTGTATCCTTTTGCTTTTAAACATGGTTTTAAAATACCCAAGCCCTCATTCTGACTACCTTTTCTGATGCTAAACTTGTCAATTTTTCTTTTTGTTATTTTCTGCAGTCTATCATTTCAAGTTGTAATAACTTTTGATAAAATTGTCAGATTTTCAATCTGTTTTTTATATTTTTATATTGTATAGCCATTTTACTTCAGATTAATAACATATCAATAAAAAAAAAACCAACCCTCCCATTTCAATAACTGAAAATTGACCTTTGGTGCAATGCGACTCATTATGTGGTGGAGCGCCACACATGTCACACATATATGCAAAATCTCACAATTGGTGAACCTCATGAATTCTTGCTGATGAACACTCAAACCTCCCCACTCCCAAAACCAAGCCCCCCTCCCCTCCCCCCCAAAATCAAGGTACAAACAGGTCATAATTATATAATACAAAATCTCACAATTGGTGAAACCTCATGAGTTCTTACCAAAGAACACTCAAATCAAAAACCAAGCCCCCCCCCCCCCCCAAAACAATCCCCCACCCCACCCCCAAAAATACCCATCCCCCCATAATCATTGACAGGAAAAGTGAGTCACAGTTAACCCACCTTTTAAAAAAACAAAACTTTATTATTTTATTTTAATTTTTAATTGTTTATTTATTGTTATTTATTCTTTTATTTTCTAAAATAAAATTTTTAAGTGACCCACCTTGCACGAAGAAGACATCGCGGTCTGAGGAAGGCGGCACGACCAAGACTTGGGGGACAGTTTCCCCCCCACCTCCCCCCACAGGTAGGTACACAGGGGGCCCTGAACACACAGACACAGACACACACACACACACACACACACCACAAACACACACACACACACACCACGCACATGCGCACGCACGCACGCACACACATGTTTACACACACACACACACACACACACATAAACACATGCTCACACACACACACACACACACACACACACACACACACACACACACACACACACACACACACACACACTCACCATGCACACACACACACACACACACACACACACCACACCACCACCACCACACACACACACACCACACACACACACACACACACACACACACACACACACACACACACCACACACACACACACACACACGCACACACACACACACACACACACTCACACACACAACACACTCACACACACACACACACACAACACACACACACACACACACACAACACACACCACACACCACACACACACATTACCCTTACCCCTGCATCCAGTTTCTGTGCCTGCTGACTCAACCAGGTAGGGTCTGCCAACTGTTGGGGTGTTCTGCTTTTCGCCTGTTGCTGCTGCTGCTGCTGCTGCTGCTGTTGCTGCTGTAGTGGTGGTGGTGGTAATGATGATGATGACGATGGAAGGACGGATGCTGATGAATCAGAGTGCTCTGACGATGACGATCGCTGTGGGTTGGTGATGATGAAATCATTGGCCTCGTCCACGTGTCTGGATGAAAAAGACAGGGGAGATGAATACACCATCTCTCCTCAGAGGTTGGAGTACAGCTGCCTATACGACGCGGTAACTTCAAAAACAGTCGTATACTCGCAAACTTCTCATTCAGTGTGCAGTTTCAATCTCACAGTGATTCCCAGGTGGGATGGGTGAGTGAGTCAGAGTGCACATTCTGGGTTGACCCCCCAGACTGTTAAGCAGCAGCAATGATAATACACAGTCTAGTTCTTTGCTGTTTTGTTACACGTTTGTTTTGGATGATTTGCCAAATTAAAGTTTTCTTTATTCTGAATGAATGTGGCTCTAGAGCGCAAAGCCGGGGTAAGTAAGTATGGAGGGCAAGCTGTTACCCATGCAGCAGACCTCTTTCACCCACCCACCCCTTTCCATGTTGCTGGAATGATCCATTGGAAAGGCAATCGCTGATAGGAATGGTTCCAGTGCCATAGCAGAAGCACCAGAACGTTGCCATATACAGCCCCAAACTGCCCTGGGGACTCCAACTCCCCGATTTTTCCTCAGGGATGGTGTCAAAACATGACACTCGTGTGCATGCTGGCTTTTTAAAAAATTTGTTGTCGTCCACTCCCAGCAGCACTCAATGGCCTGCTCTTGCAAAAGGCAGAATGGGTTTTTAATATGTACGCAAGATGTCCTGTGTGAGTTCGCACACGGGGCCTCGGTTTATAGTCTCATCCAAATGACGTTGACATTCAGTTCAATTTTTTCGTCAAACTGGGAAGAAAGGGTGAGGCTGGGAATCGAACCCAGAACCTCACGGTTTTACTTGCTGGCAGACAAACATCTCAACCATCCTGCCATCTTCCTTCCTAGTCAAAGTCAAATCTCTATTTCTAGATGGTGCATTGAATAAGCATTGATTTGCTTTATTTTTCATTAAGCCATCTATCTAGGAAAAAAAAGAAGAGAAAAACAAACATTTCACCAATACTGTTTAACCCTCTTGCATTCGGTGTCTCTGAACACAAACTGCCCCTAGATTTCACATCCCATCATGAAATCAGTTCAGGCACACATGCTCCCTCGCCTTTTCCTCCTTCTAAGTACATACCAGCAGCTATAATTACTTCCAGACACTCTACAGGGTTTCTCCTTCTGGCCTGATAGAGCTTTGACATGTGGTAGCAATTACTGATGGTCACAGCGTGATGGAAATCTACTGTGTGTAAATCCCAGCAAATCTCGGATTGGGACTTAGAGGGTAATTATTCAATCCCAGATCAGGACTAAGAGGGTTAACTAACACGATTCAGCGGAATTTAGTTTACACTTAGAGCAGACAGAACAAACAAACAAACAAACAGAAAGAGGGCCCAACAAGCAAGAGACAGGCAAGGCAGCAAAGGAAGAAATCAGGCTACACCTGATACAGGTCTCACTCACCTGTACTGGGTTTCCGAGACAAAGCCTTGAAGACTGCTGCTCTGTATTACTGTCATCACACACAACACATCCACACAGCGCATCAGTCCACAGTATCCCTGACTCCTCTCTAACACTTGACAGTAGTATTCAACTGTTATCTTAGTCAATAGAGAGAGAGAGAGAGAAAAGAGAGAGAGAGAGAGAGAGAGAGAGAGAGAGAGAGAGAGAGAGAGAGAGAGAGAGAGAGAGAGAGAGAGAGAAACACAGAGAGAGAGAGAGAGAGAAACAGAGAGAGAGAGAGAGAGAGAGAGAGAGAGAGAGAGAGAGAGAGAGAGAGAGAGAGAGAGAGAGAGAGAGAGAGAGAGAGAGAAGACAAGAAACATGGAAGTGAAGAAAGAAAAGATAATACAAATATGAAAACTTTAATGTCTCCAAAAAAAAATGGGCGAGAAATTCATGAGGGTTACAAGCAAGCATAGCTAAAAAACAGTCAACATGTAAAGAAAATAGCGTAAATTGATAAATTGACACTTATCAGAGAGGAGAGCAAAGATGAACATTTCTAAACATCTTGAAATTATCACAAGAAAGATTAAAATTAAAAAGTTAACTCATTAAGACAGGAATTTAGGCAAGAAAGAAAAGAATCAAAAATGGAAAGAACTGGACGAAAAGTAAAAGAAGGGAAAGACAGAAATATGAGGAAAGGATGGAAGGAAGGAAGGAAGGAAGAAAGAAATGATGAAAAACACAACACACAGCATATCTTTAAATTTAGTATACACACAACAAGCTGATTCAAAACTTTGTTACCTCATGAATTCTAATTGAAAATGCAATTGAGGATGAAGTTAATACCAATGAAGATAATACTAAATATTAAAAAAAATAAGTCTTCATTAAATTTTCGTGAAAAGATTGTCAAAATTATGCACTCTTCACAAAACCAGCACAAAGCAATTATGGTTATCAAACGAAAATACAAAAAGAAAAGAAGATCAACTTTATCACCGCAAATGGAGAAAATTACTGAATAAATGGCACAAAACTAGTAAACAAGTGGCACAAAACTATTGAACAAATGGCACAGAACTACTGAACAAATGGCATAAAATTACTAAACAAATGGCACAAAACTATTGAACCAATGGCACAAAATTACCTAACAAATGGCACAAAGTTAAAGTTAAAGTCTGTCCCGAGCCTAAGGCTCATCAGGCCGGTGCTTATCCCGGTTTCTGTGGCCTTAAGCGACTGAGAGTCATAGACTCCCCCCTGGATAGGACGCCAGTCTATCGCAGGGTTAACCCCCAACACAAGGTTGGTACCCCTTTTACACCTGGGTGGGGTGAGAAAATAGCCCTAAAGTGCCTTTTCCAAGGGCACAACGCCATAGCCGAAAGCTGGGATCGAACCGCAACCTTTAGATTACGAGTCCAACGCCCTAACCACTAGACTACAGCGGCGGCAACAAATGGCACAAAACTACTGAACAAATGGCACACAATTACTGAACCAATAGCACAAAATTACTGAACCAATGGCACAAAATTACTGAACAAATGGCACAAAATTACTGAACAAATGGCACAAAATTACTGATGGCACAAAACTACTGAACAAATGGCACACAAATGGCACAGCATGTTTACCACACCTCCTGATGACGCGTGGACAAAAGCACTGATCAGAAAACAACATTTTACAAGGCTTTCTGAATTCTATATTTCGTTCTTCAACCACAGCTCCAAGGTTTATCATCAGTGGTGTGAAATTTCGCGTTTGTGACTTTAAAAAATTTTTTTATCCCCCATGAAGGTAGCCAAACTGTGACTTCAGAGATGTTGTCTGAATATGAAAATCAGCGTGCTCCTACAGACATGAAATGGCCTCTTCTTCAAAGAGGCAGGAAAGGTTTTTTAACAAGTGTGCAAGATGTTTCCGCGTGCGTTTGCACACTGCGCCTCGGTTTATAGTCTCACCTGAAGGACTTTTTTGGGGAGAGTGAAGTCAGCACTGATGTTAACTCCAGAGGAAAAAATCCCCATAAAGGGGATCTGAACCCAGGCTGTCAGATTGCGAGCACAATGTTCTAACCACTAGGCTATCCTGTCCCCAGAAGAATGTACTGCCCTCTTGCCCTTTAGGGTACATGAAATTTAATATGTTTTCCCTCAAAGAATTTTTAGAGATTTTTTGTTGTTGTTGAAGCTGACAAGATTGATTTCATGAGTTTTACCACACAATCAGCACATGGTGATTTTTCTGCATTTGATGCATCTGCATCCACATCACTTGAACTGCATATCTGTCTGTCTGTCTGTCTGTCTGTCTGTCTGTCTGTCTGTCTGTCTGTCTGTCTGTCTATCTATCTATCTATCTATCTATTTGTGTGTCTGTCTGTCTGTCTAATTATCTATCTATCTATCTATTTGTGTGTGTGTGTGTATGTGTGTGTGTGTGTGTGTGTGTGTGTGTGTGTGTGTGTGTGTGTGTGTGTGTGTGTGTGTGTGTGTGTGTGTGTGTGTGTGTGTGTGTGTGTGTGTGTGTGTATGTGTGAGTGTATGTGTGTGTGTGTGTGTGTGTGTGTGTGGTGCGTGCGTGCGTGCGTGCGTGCGTGCGTGCGTGCGTGTGTGTGTGCAAATCCAAGTAACAATTAAAAAAAAAAAAATTCTGATCTACCTTCACCTCAATCAGGAATATGATTGGAGTTAGAATCTACAACTACATTTCTCCCAGAAGCAAATCCAAATCTGGCTACAGTATATAACACATCCTATCACCAATAAAAGCTCTTCATTTGTCTGAATAACAAATAAACAATTCTACCAACAAACAAAAAATACCCCAAATAACTGAAATCAACCCAAACCCCCCAACAACCCTAAATGTTTTTGGTTTTTTTTTGAAAAATCAAAGTAGAATGAAATTATAAAAAAAAAAGCTGAGAGCAAGATGGGACTGTGTGAATGGCAACAGAAATACCAGACTAAACAAGTTTTATGACACCTCATCTGCAGTTATAAAAACAAATAAAACTGTGATGGCACACATAAACCAAAAAAAGCCCTTCTCCCCCCCCTCCCCCCCACCCCTCCCTTAAAAAAACAAGGGGGAAAGACAGGAGCCACAACCAAAAACAAAAAACAAGGCTGGTTTATGATTTCAACAAATACCAATACGACCAACACACACACACACCAAACCACACATAACATAATTTTCAGGTCAAAACGCTGCAAATCAAAAGTATAGTGCTGACAGACAACAGGAATGCACGCACGCACGCACGCACGCACGCACGCACGCAAGCACACACACACACACACATACACACATACACACACACACACACACACACACACACACACACACACACACACACACACACAAATCCAAACCAACAGAAAACCCAGACTCAGGTGCTAAAACTGACACACATCTTGTGCTAAAACCAAAACCAAACCAAAACAAAACAAAATAAACACACCCATCTCCAAAACATGATCCACCTTGCTTAAAAGAAAAAAAAAAAAAAAGTGCTGAAAATAGCCCATCTGATGAAATGATATTCCCAGTGCTAAAAATAAACAAAACATTCTCTCCCACGATGCTCCTGGGTCTGTTCATAGGTGACAGAAGATATCGGGTGTTTAACCAGCAGAATTTGTACATTAACTGGCAGAATTTGTACATGAACTGGCAGAATTTGTACATTAACTGGCAGAATTTGTACATTAACTGGCAGAATTTGTACATTAACTGGCAGAATTTCTACATTAACCGGCAGAATTTGTACATTATCTGGCAGAATTTGTACATTAACTGGCAGAAATTGTACATTAACTGGCAGAATTTGTACATTCATTGCCAGAATTTGTACATTATCTGGCAGAATTTGTACATTAACTGGCAGAATTTGTACATTATCTGGCAGAATTTGTACATTAACTGGCAGAAATTGTACATTAACTGGCAGAATTTGTACATTAACTGCCAGAATTAGTACACAGAATTTGTACATTAACTGCCAGAATTAGTACACAGAATTTGTACATTAACTGGCAGAAATTGTACATTAACTGGCAGAATTTGTACATTAACTGCCAGAATTAGTACACAGAATTTGTACATTAACTGCCAGAATTAGTACACAGAATTTGTACATTAACTGCCAGAATTAGTACACAGAATTTGTACATTAACTGGCAGAATTTGTACATTAAATGGAAGAATTTGTACATTAACTGGCAGATTTTGTACATTAACTGGCAGAATTTGTACATTAACTGGCAGAATTTGTACATTAACTGGCAGAATTTGTACATTAACTGGCAGAATTTGTACATTAACTGCCAGAATTAGTACACAGAATTTGTACATTCAATGGCAGAATCTGTACCTTAGCTGCCAGAATCTTTACATTAACTGCCAGAATTTGTACACTCAATGGCAGAATTTGTACATTACCTGCCAGAGTTTGTACATTACCTGGCAGATTTGTACTTTAACTGGAAGATATTGTACATTAACTAGCAGAATTTGTACATTAACTAGCAGAATTTGTACATTAACTGGCAGAATTTGTACATAACTGGCCAGAATTTGTACATTAAATGGCAGAATTTGTACATTAACTGCAAAATTTGTACATTAACTGCCAGAATTTGTACAATAGTCGGCAGAATGTACATTAACCAAACAGAATTTGCACATTAACCGGCAGAATTTGTACATTAACTGCCAATTTGTACATTAACTGCCAGAATTTGTACACTCAAATGCAGAATCTGTACATTAACTGGTAGAATTTGTACATTTACCCAGTCAAATGTGTACAATATTCAGTGACTGCTAATTTTTTTTCAGGCTGCCCAATGTGGCGTTTTCAATTCTGCACTTTTTTTATTATATAAATTTTTTAATTATATTTTTCCTCAATTTTGCACTTTCTCTCTCTATCTCTCTGTATATCTTGTCACCTCAGGACAGACCCAGCCAGTCCATTTGTATCTGCAATACGGCTCACAGCTAAAATCCTGTTTACATGACACAAGAAAAGTGTGCACACTACAACAAGGCAAGTACCTCAATGGTGTTACCGTATCCTCTATTAAAGTAAGCATGATAGGCTGAAAGAGAGAGAGAGAGAGAGCAGTCACAGGCATGAGAATGAAAAAGAACGACCACAACACTTAACTCAGCTACATTTTTTTTTTTTTTTCCTTTTTTTGGTTAGTGTTTTTTTTTTTGGGGGGGGGGGCACATGGCATGAATTGGTTAGCAGATACACAAGACATTACAAGACACTTGCGCTATGGGGTTTTTTTGCTTTTTTTTTTTTTTTTTTTTTTTTCCATGGCATGAATTGGTTAGTGGACACACAAGACTTATGAGAGGGAACATGATAAATAGGGTTAAGTTGTTATTAAATCGTCACTGTACAATGTGCACAAATATATATATACATGATACACTGTAGAGAACATCAATATGGTAAGACAAGACAGGCATGCAAAAAATGAATGACGATAAACAGACACAGGTCTTATTCTATTTAAATAAAAATTGGCCTATCTGACTGATGATGTCACTTGTCAGAGCTTTGATGAAAGGCTATGTTGCTCTCTTCAATCAATACTTTGTCATAGAAAGACAGACAGACAGACAGACAGACAGACAGACAGACAGACAGACAGACAGACAGACAGACAGACAGACACACACACACACACACACACAAACACATATGAAGTGTAGTATATATGTATTCACTGGCATGCTGATGTCACACAGAGATTCACACACACACACACACACACACACACACACACACACACACACACACACACACATATGAAGTGTAGTATATATGTATTCACTGGCATGCTGATGTCACACAGAGATTCACACACACACACACACACACACACACACACACACACACACACACACACACACACATGAAGTGTAGTATATATGTATTCACTGGCATGCTGATGTCACACAGAGATTCACACACACAAACACACACACACACACATATGAAGTGTAGTATATATGTATTCACTGGCATGCTGATGTCACACACACACACACACACACACACACACACACACACACACACACACACACACACGCACACACACACACACACATACACATATATGAAGTGTAGTATATATGTATTCACTGGCATGCTGATGTCACACAGAGATTCACACACACACACACACACACACACACACACACACACACACACACACACACACACACACATATGAAGTGTAGTATATGTATTCACTGGCATGCTGATGTCACACAGAGATTCACACACACACACACACACACACACACACACACACACACATATGAAGTGTAGTATATATGTATTCACTGGCATGCTGATGTCACACAGAGATTCACACACACACACACACACACACACACACACACACACACATATAAAGTGTAGTATATATGTATTCACTGGCATGCTGATGTCACACAGAGATTCACACACCACACACACACACACACACACACACACACACACACACACACACACCACACACATGAAGTGTAGTATACATGTATTCACTGGCATGCTGATGTCACACAGAGATTCACACACACACACACACACACATATGAAGTGTAGTATATATGTATTCACTGGCATGCTGATGTCACACAGAGATTCACACACATACACACACACACACACACACACACACACACACACACACACACACACACACACACATACACACACACACACACACACAGAGAGTATAGACACGTGAAGAGAAGTATATGTATCCATTGGCATGCTGATGTTACACAGAGATTGATACACACGCACGCATGCATGCACGCACGCACGCACACAGACACACACAGACACAGACACACACAGACACAGACACACACAGACACACACACACACAGACACAGACACACACAGACACACACAGACACAGACACACACAGACACAGACACAGACACAGACACACACAGACACACACAGACACACACACACACACACTCCCCCCCTAAATCCCCCCCCCCAAAAAAAAAAACAACAACCCCAAAACCCCTAAACCATCCCAACTAAACAGCCAACACTTACAATACTTGTAATACCATATATCATCACACAACACCACCAAAAAACACCCCACCTAAACCACACACACACAAAATCCCCCCCCCCCCCCCCCCCCAAAAAAAAACAAAACACCCAAACAAACAAAACCCCCCAAACCAGCCCAACAAAACAGCCAACACTTAACAATACTTTTTTAAAAAATAATTTCTTTATCTAAAAATTTTTTTTTAAACACTTACAATACCTTAAAAATTTTTTTATTGATCTATTCATTTATATATATTTTTTGACTCTTACAATACTTAAAAAAAAAAAAAAATTGATCTATTCATTTACATATATTTTTTGACTCTTACAATATTTTAAAAAAAAATTATTGATCTATTCATTTATATATATTTTTGACTCTTACAATACTTGAAAAAAAAAAAAAAAAAATCTATTTATTTATTCATTATTTTTTTCACCACTTACAATACTTGGCGCGGGTCTGGCGTCGAGCCCTGTAGCATCGCCAGAGGAGGAAGACGAGGAGGACCAGGAGGAAGGCGGCTCCTGTCAGAGAGCCCGCCACGATGGCCGGCAGCTTGTGCGAGGCGCTGGAGGAGGTCTGGTTACCTCCCCCTGTCATCGTCATCATCGTCGTCATCGCCTCCATCTGGCCGTCGTACGTCTCCTTCCCCTCCTCCTGGGAGGTGGTGAGGAACGAGGGTGGAGGGGGTGGCGGGGACTCTGGTGTAAAGAAATGATATATATATATAGTTTGTGTTTTGTTGTGTATATATATTTGATTTGATTTGATTTATTCTTTTATATCAAGGATAATGGAATAAGCACTCTTGTGCTTATTTACATCCAGTTCCCGTGTGTATGCAGCTTTGTAAGTGTCATCTGTTCCCACCGGCACATGATGGCCTACTTTTATGAAAAGCGTAACGGGATTTAACGTGTGCGCAAGATGTTCTGCGCGCGTTCGCACATGGGGCCTCGATTTAAAGTCTGATCCGAAGGACTTTTGGGGAGAGTGAAGTCAGCATTGATGTTAACTCCAGGAGAAAAATCTCCTCGACTGGACTCGAACCTGGGTCGTCAAATTGCCAGCGCAATGTTCTGACCACTAGGCTATCCGCCCCCCTATATATATATAGTTTGTGTGTGTGTGTGTGTGTGTGTGTGTGTGTGTGTGTGTGTGTGTGTGTGTGTGTGTGTGTGTATATATATATATGTATATATATATATATATATATATATATATATATATATATATATATATATATATATATATATAATATATATATATTGGTTTCAATGCATTAACATTCTAGTTTTTTTGTGTAAGGGCAGAAAAGGCGGCTACACCTATCTTTAGCAATTTTCATATTTTTGCAGTTTTGGTTTCTTCAAAACATCTAAAAATCATATGCCAAGGTAACAGAGCCCAATTCAAACTTATCAAGCTTAAAAGCCCTGTTGCTAAGGTCTTGTGATCAAGACACAAGTACACAGTTCAAGAAACTTCAAACGCAAATTCCTCAAAATGGCCGCCTCACCACTTTGTAAATTCAAACTACTGTAACTTTGCTTTTGGTCAAGCTACAGCAAAAACAAGTGCATCATTGTACAGCTAAATGATTTAACTTTTTCATTGTATCAAAATCTGAAAAATGACAAAAAGGCACTTAACCCTTTTGCATTTAGATTCTCTGAACTCAAACTGCCCCAAGATTTCACATTCCAACACGAAATCAGGTCAGGCACACATGCTCGCTCACCTTTTCCTCCTTCTAAGTACATGTATACCAGCAGCTATAATTACTTCCAGACTCTCAGCAGGGTTTCTCCTTCTAGCCTGATAGAGCTTTGACATGTGGTAGCAATTAGTGATGGTTACAGCGTGATGAAAAAATACTGTGTGTAAATCTCGGCAAATCCTGGTTCGGGACTTAGGGGGGTAATTATTCAATCCCGGCAAATCCTGGTACTGGTTTTTTCTTTTGGGGGAGGGGGGGAGGGCAGGGTCATAATATTGTTTTAAAGTAAGAAAGGTTTATCATGTTTTAATATGTATCTTTTTTGTTCCGGCTGCTCTTTTCTGCTGTCACTTCTCCCGGTATGGGACTAAGACGGTTAATTAATGTACCATTTGTGAATGTGGATCACGAATTATTGGAGCCATCCAGCCCATCTTACCTGTGTGGAGTTTGATGAAGGTGACGTTGCCCCTGCCTGCAGCGTTCAGGGCAGTGATGGAGATGTTGTACAGCACTCCTGCCTTCAGCTCTCTCAGCCTCACCTGGGGCGTGTGCACCACCATCACCTGGTGCTCTAGGGCTGTCACACCACAGCATAGCACATATTACATTACATATCACATTACATATCACATCACATCACATATCACATCACATCATATATCATGTCACATCATATCACATCATATCACATCATACCACAGCACAGCACATATCACATTTCATATCACATCACATCACATCAAATCACATATCACATCACATATCAC
>CM060345.1:30642282-30644782 GCA_030674155.1 Stramonita haemastoma
CTCTCTCTCTCTTCTCTCTCTCCTCTCTCTCAATAATCTTATCTCTGTGCATGTATGTGTTCGTTTGTAATACAAGCGACGTTATAAAAGTTACGCGCGCGCGCGCGCGTGCGTGTGTGCATGCGTTTGTGCGTGTGTGTGTGTGTGTGTATGTGTGTGTGTGTAATACAAGCGATGTTATATAAGTTACGCATGTGTGTGTGTGTGTTTGTGTGTGTGTGTGAGAGAGAGAGAGAGAGAGAGAGAGAGAGAGAGAGACAGAGACAGAGAGAGAGAGAGAGAGAGAGATAGTTATATCATTTAAGTAATATGTTCATTGCTGATGCAACTGTGTTGTTGTTTACAGCCGCGGTGTCAATGGCGGAAGGAGCTGACTATCAGCCGGAGGAGGCAGTGCTCCCCAGTGAGGACGAGGAGGAGGAGGACGAGCCGTTGTCTGCTCTCAGACGCAAATACAGGACTGAGTGTTCAAGTGATGATGAGCCGCTTATTAATAAAGTGAAACAATCAGCTGACAATGCACTAGATGCAGCAAAACGTGCGAGCTTGGAAGAGGCTAAAAAGCGTCAAAAAGAGACATTGGTCCACCAAACCTCACTTGACAACCTCCTTGGATCAAATGGATACGTTCGCGTTCCGATCAAAGCTGATGGCAATTGCTTTTTTGAAGCCGCAGTGACACACATCAAAGGCGTAACAGCGAGTGAACTACGGGCCAAGCTGTATGATCTTCTCATGACAGAGAGGCAGCTGTTCATGCCATTTCTGGGGGCTGAGGCACGTGTCATGGACAACACTGCCTACATCGATGCCATCGAGGATCTCCGGACTGAAGGCAGATGGTCCACAAGCATTGCCGATCTCCTGCCACTGGTCCTGGCAGAATGGACCAAAAGGCATGTGGAGATCTTCACAAGCCGGGTGTCTACACTCAATGTGGAGCCGATAAACAAGGACGCAGGAGAATTGACAAAACCCAATATCAGTCTTGCCCTGTTTCAATGCGACCCTCAACACTATGATGCCTGCATGTTCATTCTGCAGCCCACAGAGCAGTCCAGCTATGACTCAAGTGGTGTGACACAGAATGACACCTTCCCTGACACTTCAGCAAGCCATGCATCTCCAGGGTCTCCTCAGCAGCATTCCACCCCAAGAAAGCAGGGCCTCTACAACACCCCACCAAAAAAGAAACTGTCAAGGAAACGTTCTGCCAACCCACAAACGTGGAAAAAGAACGTTAGAAAGGCTCTGAAGCTGCAAGGTAAAGAACATGTAGCTCAGTCAGGAAAAAACATTCAGCAAAAGGAAATACGCTCTGTTGACTGCACCAAATGCAGGTTTGATTGTAAAAAAAATGAAAATGATGACCGCCAGGCAATTTTCGACGTTTTCTATGCCTTGCCATCCTATGACAGACAAAAGCAGTTTGTATGCTCAAATATTACTGAACAAGAGAGCAAGACCATACTCGGCAAGGACAAGTGCCCATTACCCAAGAAACGCAGCGTAGCCAGAGCCTTTCACTTCACCATCAATGGCAGCAGGATCAGGGTGTGCAAGAAGTTTTTTCTTGCGACCCTGGATGTTGGAGAGGGCTATGTCAACCATGCCATGGCCAACAGCGACATGGGCACCTTTACAGGTGATGGATGAGGAAAACACCCAGCTCACAACAGGACACAGACAGCTGCGGTGGAAAACGTACGAGAGCACATCCGATCCTTCCCCTGTGTTGAGAGTCACTACACCAGAAAGGACACCAGGAGACAGTACCTTGACCCTGCTCTCACCGTCACCAAGATGTACCATCTGTACAAGGAGAAATGCCAGGCTGAGGGAAACACTCCAGTGTCTTGTCGTAAATACAGAGATGTATTCAATTCAGATTTCAATTTGTCCTTCCACAAACCAAAGAAAGATCAGTGCCTAGTGTGTGTGAACTATGCGGCAAAACTTAAAGAAGGCGTAACAGAAGATGAGGAAAAGGAATACCAGAGGCACAGCCAGATGAAACTAAGAGCAAGAGAGGAGAAGGCAAAAGACAAGGAGCTGGCCAAACAAGATTCGTCCATCCATGTTGTTACCCTTGACCTTCAGGCTGTTCTTCCAACCCCATGCGGCCTTGTGAGTCAATTGTACTACAAGCGCAAGCTCTCTGTGTACAATTTCACGGTGTATTCTCTGGCAGATGGAAAGGCAACCTGCTATGTTTGGGATGAGACAAATAGAAAGAGGGGCTCAGTGGAAATTGCCTCTTGCCTTCTTCTCTACTTCCAGTCCCTTCCAGTGTCAGTGAAAGAGGTTGTGCTCTATTCAGACTGCTGTGGAGGACAAAATCGCAATCAGTACTTAGCAGTAGCCATCCTGTATGCCCTCGAGCAAGTTCCCACTATCACTTCAGTTACCCACAAGTACCTGGAGACCGGCCATACGCAGATGGAATGTGATTCTATGCACTCAGCAATTGCATTTGCACAAAAAGCAAGCCCTGTGTACA
>CM060345.1:30649782-30654782 GCA_030674155.1 Stramonita haemastoma
CAGGGAGACAAATCTCGGATCACAACAGTCTGCTGGGAACTGTCGGTAAAAACGGAGCCCAGAGTTGGGGTTCCATTCTCCAGCCTGTAGGTGACTTTGTAGCGGAGGATGGGTCCATTTTGCTGCCCTAGGGGAACAGGCTGTAAAACAAGATAAGATAACCTGGATGGATGGGTCCATTTTGGTGTCAGGGGGTCACAGGCTGTAAAACAAGGTATGGTATGGACGAGTTCATTTTACTGTTGCAGGGGCACAGGCTGAAAGGCAAGATGCTACTTTTTTAATAGATTGAAAAAAAACTATTCTAGATAAATTATGAAAGCAGAAAATTTTAACCTCTTCCCCCTCCCCCCCAAAAAATCTCTTTAAGGGTGACAAAGGGGGGAGAGGGAGGGGGGGAGGGGTAAATCCCTTTTTCACAAGTGTGAACTACACACTAGGGCTTACCCCCCAACACACACACCACTCTCACTCACTCACTCACACACACACACACACACAACACACACACACACACACACACACACACACACACACACACACGCACATGCACACACCCACACCACTCTCACTCACACACACACATACACACACCACTCTCACTCACTCACTCTCACACACACACACACACACACACACACACACACACACACACACACACACACACACACACACACACACATTCCGCTCACACTTTGACAACCTGGATTCAATCCCATTCTAGGGGGATTTTTCCTCTGGAGTTAACATCAGTGCTGACTCCACTCCCCCCAAAAGTCTTTCAGATGAAACTATAAACCGAGACCCCCTGTGCGAACGCACGCAGAACATCTTGTGCACACGTTACATCCTGTTCCGCTTATCATCCGAGTAGGCCATCATTTATTGATATCAGCTAAGTGCCAAGGCCTACATGAAACCTTTCTTATGTTGTGAAATGTTGTGTTGAGATTGCCTTCAGCCATGACAAGCTCTTAACATAACAACCTGAACAGTCTTTTAAAGGAAAAAAAATCCTCTGAAGTTGGAGTATGGCTGCCTATATGGCGAGGTACTTGAAAATAGTCATACACGCAAACTTCTCATTCGGTGTACTTCCTATCTCACAGTGATTCCCAGGTGGGATAGGTGAGTGAGTCAAGAGTGCACATTCTGGGTGACAGACCCCCTAGGGTGTTTAGCTGGGGGACGCACAACAACAACAACAACAAGGTTACAACACAGACACTTACCTGCCAGGTGACCTGTACAGAGAAAGGACCCAACACAGACACCTGCACACTTCTTGGGGGGCCGGATGGAGCTGAGAGAATAAACACACATCATTATGGATATTTAAAAAAAAAAAAAAAAAAAAAATTTATTTTATTCTTTTATACTCAAGACTCAAGAATACTTTAATGTCTCAACTAGAGAAATTATGAGTGGCATTTTAAAATCACAATTACACAGAATGCATTATCAATCAATACAGACATACTTATACACTCATACAGACACACACAGACACACATCCACACACACACATTTACACACACACACACACACACTACACACACACACTCTCATGCATACACACACACACTTACACACACACAATACACACAGAGCCCAAATTTCACACAGACAAAGCTGCATGTCTCTCAGATGAGACTGTAAACCGAGGCCCCATGCGCAAATACGTGCAGAACATCTTGCACACACGTTAAATCCTGTTCTGCTTTTCTTAAGAGTAGGCCATTTTGTGCCGGTGGGAATGGATGACAAGATTTACAAAAACTGCATACACACGGGGACTGGATGTAAAAAAAAGCACATGAGTGCTTATTCCATTATCCTCAATAAAAGTAAAGGTGTCCCATAACCTAGGCAGTTGTATGGGAGCGAGGCGTCAGAGACCTCAGCTTCTCTAGGGGCCAGCATATTATGGACGGTGCCCATCTCCTCTCCCTCACTGCTTTACCTTCCCTGACCCTAAAGAGGGCAGGTACCCATTGACAGCTGGGGGAACTGTGCTGAAGCCAAGGCACGCAAACGGTCTTCCATCCAACTGGTAACCAGGGTTCGCGATAACCGGTAATTGTCGGTATTTTACCGATTGTAAACAGGGAATACCGAAAATTTTTGAAGCAGCCGGTACCACGTACCGATTCTGTTTGCCTGTGACCGATTAGATTTCCGTCTCAAAAAAAGTCTGAAGTGACATTTTCTGACAGTCTGTCATGCGCCTGTACTGTGCTTACGCACCTACCCCTTCCTACCACCACCCCTTCCAACGAACATATTTGGCGCCAGCATGATTAGCCTAGCACGCAGAACAGCAAGCTTTACTGTGAAAGAATAGAGCTTCGCGCTCTTCTCGGCATGACAGTAACTTCCATTCACAATGAGTAAATGGGGCCTAGATTTATTTAATCTTTATTCTTTTAATCTGTTATAGCGAGGATAATGGAATAAGCACTCCTGTGCTTTTTTACATCCAGTCCCCATGTGTATGCAGTTTTGTAAATGTCATCTGTTCCCACCAGCACAGGATGGCCTGCTCTTACGAAAAGCGAAAAGCGGAAAGCGGAGGGTCTTTGACTATGAATTTGCGCGTTGCTTTGAGAGAGAAGAGTCGAAAACTGAATCTAAATTGAATGAAACATCTAGATGAGCGCTAAGCATAGAAACAAGAAAGAAGAATACAAGTCTCATGAATGATGCCATGCAAAACAACAGACTGAAACAGACAGTGACACAGGCGCTAGAAAAAAAATCCTATTTCCTGCGTGGCTTCATGCCCAAGAAGCGAGTGGCAGCAGCACGGCAGTTAAAGTCTGAGAGATTTGCGTTCAATTTAGATTTAGTTTTGCTGCCGAACAATCCCCCCCCCCCCCCTCCCCCATCCCCTCACTGAATAGTTTCGTTTTGTTCACAGTACGTACCGGATTTTATTTTCTGGGGACCGATTTTGGGGGAGTTGGTCAAGATATCTCTGAAATGGCAACTCGCAGTACCGGTTTTAAAAAATCCTAGCGCGAACCCTGGGTAACCACACTCAATATTAATGTTAATGGTCCCCCCCACCTCCCCAAACTCACCTGATTCGTTGGTTCTCAGAGTGACAGGGGCAGACATCAGCCCCCACAGGGTTTTCCCATTCCACAGGTTGGCGCCGCGAACACGCACATTGTACACGGTGTTGGGAGTCAACCGGTCCAACACCACTGTCTGACTGGGAGACCAAGAGCTGCTTACGCTTAGGACGGAATAATCTGAAAGGAATAGTAAAGATTTATTTGATTTAAATTAAAAAAAAAAAGATTTTGAAGGTATTTATCAACTATATTCAAATTATTGACTTGGAAGGGGGGTGGGATGGGAGTGGGGTGGGTAGGATAGCCTGGGATTCAGCCACCATGGAGGTACCTGTTTTAACCCTCTTAGTCCCAAACTGGGATTTGCCGGGATTAAATAATTGACCCCCCTACAAATGGAGTTTATGGCGAAACAAATAAATCATTTGACTTTGACTTTGACACACACAATAACACACACAATAACACACACACACACACACACACACACACACACACACACACACACACACCCACACACCTCTTAAATTCAGAGCAGAGGACAAGACAGGGAAAGAAAGACTGACCTGTTGCGTTGTGTGGTTTGAACTGTAACTGATAGCGCTCGATGTTGCCGTTGGGTTTGTCGGGAATTTCCCAGTAAACAGTCGCTGTGGTGGCTGTGGTGGAGATCACTCGCACATTTCTTGGGGCTGATGGGCCTGCAGACATTTAAAAAAAACAACAAAATCATCTGAAGTTAGAGTAAAAGTTAAAGGTAAAGGTGTCCCATAAACTTTGTTGTCGTAGGGGAGCAAGGCGTCAGAGACCTCGGCTTTTCTAGGCGCCAGCAATATTGAGGGTGGTGCCTATCTCCTCTCCCTCGCTGCTTTACCTTCCATGACCATAAAGAGGGTAGGTACCCATTGACAGCTGGGTGAAGTGTACTGAAGCCAAAGTGCGCAAACGGTCACCCATCGAAGTTGGAGTATGGCTGCCTATAAGGCGAGGTACTTGAAAACAGTCATTCATGCAAACTTCTCATCATCCAGTGTGTACTTACAGTCTCACAGTGATTCCCAGGTGGGATGAGTGAGACAGAGAGCATGTTCTGGGTGACAGACCCCCAGGGTTTAAAAGTTGGGGAAAGTGCAAAAACAACGACAACAACAATAACCACCAACTTAAAAAAAAAATTCTTCTTTGAACATGGCAAACAAAAACAGCAATTATATTAATAATAATTATCATAATAATATACAGAATTTGTATAGCGCTGAATCTTGTACAGCAAACAAATCAAAGTGCTTAATTATTATGTATTTAAGAGTCACTTCGGTTATTATCTAGCTAAGACTGACCACTTGGGTGGTTACAAACCTTATGAACTCCCTTGCATCCATTCAACAGGATTCCCAGACGTAAGGCACAAAGATTCACTAGGTGTTTATTTTCTCCTATTTATTTTTTTAGGTTTTTTGGTGCAACATATTTTCTAAGCATATTTTCTTTCTCTTTTTTATCATCATCTTTTGATGCTAGCTTTAAAAGGCCACAGGGATATCAAATATTCTTGTGAATGTGACTGACACTTATAAATTCTGAAAAGTGTCTTGCTGTAAGGTACCACAGCAGGTGGAGTTTCAATCACCGCCGGGACCTCTGATGAGGGCTCATCCAGGAGCCGAAACTCGAGTCAGGTCAGGTCAAAGGCATGGTTCTTACTCAGAAATGCCTAAAATACTGCCACTGAAAGAGATTATTTTCTGTAGTTTTTTTCCTTTTTAATGGAATCTTTGATAAATCATTTTCAAAATGATGGCGAACTTGTAAGTGATTACCTGCACTTGTTTTCCTCCGCTACTATTTCCCCAATCAAGTTTCATAATAAAGGAACAATGTACAAGACAAACACACAGAGAGACGCACACATGTAGAGAG
>CM060345.1:30659782-30669782 GCA_030674155.1 Stramonita haemastoma
TTCAGCACTTGGGGCTTAACTGGAACCAGAGGTATGACGCATTCTATCACAGTTTTTTTTGTGGCTGGTGGAGGGGGGTGGGTGGGTGGGGGGGGAAGTCTTCAAAGGGGTCTGCATTGTCATTATCATCATCTTAATTTAACCCTCTTAGTCCTGTAACGGGATTTGCCAGGATTGAATAATTGCCCCCCCCCTTGAATCCCAAACCCGGGATTTGCTGGGATTTACACACAGTAGATTTCCATCAGGCAATGACCATCACTAATTGCCACATCATGCTAAAGCTCTATCAGGCTAGAGGTAGAAACCTTGCTGAGAGTCTGGAAGTAATGATAGCTGCTGGTATGTACTTAGAAGGAAAAGGCCAGCCAGCACGTGTGCCTGACCTGATTTTGTGATGGAATGCGAAATCTAGAGGCAGTTTGTGTTCAGAGACACCGAATGCAAGAGGACTAATCATCATCATCATCATCATCATCTTAATTATCATCATCTGCCTGCAAATCATCATTCAAGTTTCCCTGGCTATTTTTCAAAGATGTTCATCTCTCCCTGCCTACTAACAACAGATTTTTTTTTTGTCTGTCCTTTGTCTCATATCTTCTGTATTACTTCGATTTTTGTTAAAGATGGAATAAAATGTTTTTAATAACAACTTTAAGGTGGGACACTGGGGTAGAAACTGATGAAATTTTGTTTACAAGCCCATGTTAAAAGTTATGCCATATATTGAAAGGACATCACTTGTAAAGCATAAAAATCAAAGAATTACTCAGTTTTCTGCACTGTTGCCATGGAAACAATCCAATATGGCCGCCAAAACTGAATATTTCAAATTCCTAAACCCTTTTTATCTATAACAAGTATGAGTAACCTGTTTCTACAGACATTTTTTACAACCTGAATTGTTTAAAATCACACAGGGAAATCTCCATAAATGTATCCAGCAATTTTTAATTCTAAAAAAAACATGATTTTGTCCACTTTTGGACCCGTGTCTCACCTTAAACCTGATATGAAGTGTTACTGAAACTGCTGACATGATACAATCAACAAGAATTTATTAAAAAAGAATTGGAGAATAAAATAGAATACAAAGAATAAAAAAAAACACCTGGAAATAAATCAAATAACTCCAAAGGAAAAAGAAGCTGAATGCCAAAAATACAAGAATCAAAGGAAATTAAATTTGTATGAAAGGGGTTAAAAACCCCAAAAAGGTTGAAAAAAAAAATCTTAAAGGATAAAAAGAACCTGGAGAAATAATAATAATGTGAAAAATAACTGAAGAAAAAAAAAACATTGAAAAAAATCTAAAAGAAAAAACCCCAAAACAATCTCAAGACAAATCTGAAAAAAAACCCAAACATTTTGAACTGAAAATAACCTTTAAAATAAGTTGAAGAAAAAAATTGGCGGGAGGGAGTCAAAAGAAAAAAAATCTGAAAAGACAAAAATAAGTTTGAAGAAAAAAAAATCTGCAAGTCTCAAATAAAAATTTTTTTTATCTCAAGATCAAGGCAAAAAAAAAAAAGTCAGAAAGAAAAAAAATCTAAAAAGCCAATAACAAAAAAAACACCCCAAACAAACAAACAAAAAAAAGTGATTTTTTTTTGTTAAAAGAAAGAAGACTCCCTTCCTCCCTTCTTTGTTTCTGTAAGCAAAACTGACCCTGTGTGTGGACAGTGACAGTGGCCATGGTCGTGTCCTCCAGGTTGGTGGCCACACAGGTGAACTGGCCTGACCACGCCCAGGTAAACACAGGTACCGTCACCGTCCTGTTGTCCCCAGACAGCCACCCATCCTCCACCCTCCTGCTACCCTGCAGCACAAGACAGACAGAGGGTATTTATTTATTTAAATTGCCTATTATCACGATTACTGTATATATAAAACTCTCACCCTGTCTCTCTCATAGATACACATACGCTAAATGCCCTATTTTCATGACCACTATTTTCATATTCTCTCTCTCTCCTCTCTCTCTCTCTCTCTCTCTCTCTCTCTCTCTCTCTCTCTCTCTCTTTACTCACTCACTCACTCGCTCACACTCGCTCACACACACACACACACACACACACACTTAATGCTAAGATGACTAGATTTACAAAACTGCATACACATGGGGACTGGATGTAAAAAAGCATATATATATATATATATATATATATATATATAAAAGTGCTTATTCCATTATCCTCAACATAAAAGAATGAATAAACAAATTAAAAAAAATAATAAATAAAAATGCACTATTATCAGGAACAATAATTATATTCATTCACATTTTCTCTCCCTCCCTCCCTCTGTGTGTGTATCTCTCACATACACACATACACAGATGTGCACGCTGGACAATGCACCTTTACCATGAAAGTCAATATTTCATGCAGAAAAAATCTGCTATAACTACATGTTACACAGTATAAAACGATACAACACAATGAATACCATACCATACACACATAATAAGATCCTTTTTTTTTTTTTACTCAAAGAAACAAGTGCATACATAAAACGTTAAGCTTACCCTTTAATCCATCTTAAGTTAAAAAACCAAAACAAAACAAAAACCCCAACACTTTGTAAGACTATAAACTGCAGTTTCTGATTAAAAAAAACCAAAACATTTTTTAACTTTATTTAGTTATTCTTTTATATTGATAATGGAATAAGCACTCATGTGCTTTTTTACATCCAGTCCCCGTGTGTATGCAGTTTTGCAAATTTTGTTATCTGTTCCCACCAGCACACAATGGCCTGCTCTTATGAAAAGCAGAACAGGATTGTACGTGTGTGCAAGATGTTCTGCGTGCGTTCACACACAGGGCTTCAGTTTATAGTCTCATCCGGACTTTGGGGGAGAGTGGAGTCAGCACTGATGTTAACATAAAACACAAGTACTATTTTTGATGGATATGTTATCAATTACAGCTTCATATCTTGTTCTACAACACACTGAAAAATCACCTAAGTACAAACTTGCTTACATTGTGCAACCAAGAGACAGAAGGTGCTGGATGACCTTGAACTTGACATCTCAAGGTCAGAGGCTCGCCCACAATTGCCGTGACCTCCTTGCTCCCAATGTCAGCAGTAGGTGGCACTGCAACACATTTTCGGACTTACCCCCTTTTGTTTGTTCAATCTTTCTCTCTGTCTGCGTGTCTTGTGTGTTGTGTGTGTGGGGGGGGGTTGTGTTTGTGTGGTTGTGTGCGTGTATGTTGTGTGTCTGTGTGTGTCTAGTTGTGTGTGTGTGTGTGTGTGTGTGTGTGTGTGTGTGTGTGTGTGTGTGTGTGTGTGTGTGTGTGTGTGGTGTGTGTGGTGTGTGTGTGTGTGTGTGTGTGTGTGTGTGTGTATGTGTGTGTGTGTGTGTGTGTGTGTGTGGTGTATATGTGTGTGTGTGTGTGTGTGTGTGTGTGTGTGTGTGTGTGTGTGTGTGTGTGTGTGGTGTATATATGTGTGTGTGTGTGTGTGTGTGTGTGTGTGTGTGTGTTTGGTGTGTGTATACATGTGTGAGTGAGTGTGTGTGTGTTGTATATATATATGTGTGTGTGTGTGTGTGTGTGTGTGTGTGTGTGTGTGTGTGTGTGTGTGTGTGTGTGTGTTGTGTGTGTGTGTGTGTGTGTGAGTGTATGTGTGTGTGGTGTGTGCATATACGGGTGTGTACGTGTGTGATGTGTGTGTATGTGTGTGCATGCATGCATGTGTGCACATAAAAAAACAACATATACACAGACACTCACACACACACACACACATCACATACACTCACACACACACACACACATCACATACACTCACACACACACACACAACACACACACACACACACACACACACACACACACACACACACACACACACACATATATATACAACACACACACACTCACTCACACATGTATACACACACCAAACACACACACACACACACACACACACACACACACACACACACACACACACACACAAAGTGTGCACATAAAAAAACAACATATACACAGACACACAAAGACAGAAGAAAACCTCACACGACTCACCAGTGACATCCAAAGTTCCATTACTCCAAGCAGTGCCCCCAGAGTTGCTGCCCTTGCAAGAGTAGTGCCCCCTGTCTTCCACAGAGGCGGGGTCAATGTACAGCCCTGTGGGCAACAGTCGGTGTCGTTCACTGTCTGTCACCTGGACCCCGTCTGAAACAACGTCCAGTTTTCCTGGGATATACTATTTATTTATTCTTGTGCTTTTTTACATCCAGTCCCCATGTGTATGCAGTTTTGTAAATCTTGTCATCTGTTCCCATCAGCACACGATGGTCTACTCTTATGAAAAGCGGAACAGGATTTTACATGTGCGCTAGATGTTCTGAGTGCATTCGCACATGAGGCCTCGGTTTACAGTCTCATCCAAAAGACTTTTGGGGAGAGTGGAGTCAGCACGGATGTTAACTCCAGGAGAAAAATCCCCTCACACGGGAATCAAACCTGGGTCGTCAAGTTGCGAGCGCAATGTTCTGACCACTAGGCTATTCCGTCCCCTTGTATTGCCTAGTATTAAACAGGAGGGGTGGGGGTGGGAGAGGAGGGAGTATTGCAGGACAGCCTGGTGGTTTGAGCATCCAGCTTGTGATCTGACAGCGCCAGTCGAGTCACAACCACAAAACTCGTTTTGAGGGGATTTTTTCCCCTTGAGAATCAACATCAGTGCTAAATCTACTCCCCTGAAAGTCCTTGAAAAGGTGGTGGCGATGGAGAGGGGGGGGACAGAGAAAAATGATAAAGAGGTACAAACACACAAGCAGAAGCACACACACATGCACGCTTGCATGCACGCGCACTCATGCACGTGCACGCACACACACAAACACACACAAATACTCAAACACAAACACACACACAAACACACAACACCCCCCCACCTACCCCCCCACACACACACACAAAACACCCCCCCTCCACCCCCCCCCCCCCCCTCACACACACACACAAACACCTACCCACTCACCCACCCACACACTCAAACCCAAAACAAATCTAGAACCACACATACACACACACACACACACAAAACCAGAAGAGAAATCCCCCCCCCCCTCCCACACACACACACACACACACAGGTTACCTACCATGAAACCACAGGAAGGCAGGTGTAGGGTCCCCATAGATGTAGCAAGGCAGCAGAACAGCGTAGTCCACTGTCACTGTTCTGGACCCTAGGGCCCTCAGAGCTATGGGAGGCACTGACAACATAGGGGTCAACACACAATCAGACCTTTTTTTCTGGTTCTTTTTTAGGGGGTCACCACACAATCAGACCTTATTTTTAGGGGTCACCACACAATCAGACCTTTTTTTTCTTGTTCTTTTTAGGGGTCACCACACAATCAGACCTTATTTTTAGGGGTCACCACACAATCAGACCTTTTTTTCTGGTTCTTTTTTAGGGGGTCACCACACAATCAGACCTTATTTTTAGGGGTCACCAGACAATCAGATTTTTTTCTGGTTCTTTTTTAGGGGTCACCACACAGACCTTTTTTTTAGGGGTCAACACACAATCAGACCCCTTTTTTAAGGGGTCACCACACCATCAGACCTTTCTTTTTAGGGTCACCACACAATCAGACCTTTCTTTTTAGGGGTCACCACACAATCAGACCTTTTTTTCTGTTTGTTTTTTTAGGGGTCAACACACCATCAGACCTTTTTTTCTGTTTTTTTTTAGGGTCAACACACAATCATACCTTTTATTTTAAGGGTTACCACACAATTAGACCTTTTTTCCTTGTTCTTTTTTAGGGGTCATCACACCATCAGACCCTTTTTTTTAGGGGTCACCACACAATCAGACCTTATTTTTAGGGGTCACCACACAATCAGACCTTTTTTTTCTGGTTCTTTTTTAGGGGGTCACCACACAATCAGACCTTATTTTTAGGGGTCACCAGACAATCAGATTTTTTTCTGGTTCTTTTTTAGGGGTCACCACACAGACCTTTTTTTTAGGGGTCAACACACAATCAGACCCCTTTTTTAAGGGGTCACCACAACCATCAGACCTTTCTTTTTAGGGGTCACCACACAATCAGACCTTTCTTTTTAGGGGTCACCACACAATCAGACCTTTTTTTCTGTTTGTTTTTTTAGGGGTCAACACACCATCAGACCTTTTTTTCTGTTTTTTTTTAGGGGTCAACACACAATCATACCTTTTATTTTAAGGGTTACCACACAATTAGACCTTTTTTCCTTGTTCTTTTTTAGGGGTCATCACACCATCAGACCCTTTTTTTTAGGGGTCACCACACAATCAGAACTTTTTTCTGGTTCTTTTTTATGGGCCACCACACAATCGAGGGCAGTTGGGAACAGGATAGCTCAGTGGTCAGAGCACTCAAATGAAGTGGGCTCTAACCATCCACAAATCACATACAGACAGACAGACACAGACAGACACACAGACAGACACACAGACAGACACACAATGACAAACAGGAAGACACAGACAGACACAAACACACACAGATGGACAGACAGACACAGAAAGAGACACAGACACATACAGACACAGAAAGAGACACAGACAGAGACACACGCACACACACACCCCTCCCCTCCATACACACACACACCAACCCCCCCCCCTCCCCCCACCCACACACACACACAACACCTCCCCCCCCCCCCACACACACCCCCTTATCCTCACCAATAACGGTGACAGTAGCCGACACGGTCTTCTGTCCGAAAGCATTTTCTGCTGTACAGGTGTACCTCCCTTCCCACGCCTTGCCCATGTTGCTGATCCACAGCTCCTGGCCATGGTTCCTGCACACCAGCATCATAATAATATGTGACGCTCCACCACACAAGGAGTTGCATTGCACCAGAGGTCAGTTTCTAGTTATTGACAAATTATTAATCTGCAATAAAAAGGCTATACAATACAAAAAACAGACTGAAAATCGGATAATTCTGTGCAAAGTTATTACAAAATGAAATGATAGACTGCAGGATGTGACAAAATGAGAAACGGGCAAGTTTAGTTTCGTAACAGGTTGTCAGAATGAGGGCTTGGGTATTTTCAAAACACATTTAAAAGCATAAGGAATAAAAAGTATGCCTTGATATTTCATTACAAGGTTTCTAGAATAATGGATATAGATTAATAGTCGATCAAATTCTCAAAGTTGACAACTTGACCCCCACCTGCCTTATATGGCTCCTATCACAAAATTGGGTAATGTGCTAAACGACTCATTTTGTGATGGAGCATATATATATATTTTTTTTTTTTGGTTGTAATTTCATGCTTTTTATTGCTTCATTTGTCAAAGTCTTGCTGGTTTTCTCCAGAGGAATGCTGCACTCATAAATGTCTCTGTCCTTAATAGACAACTGTGCAATATAAGAATTCAGTGTGAACCTCAGAATCCTCGAAAGAATGTCATTTTCAACATGCATTCTACATTCACTGACTGGAAATGGATATAGCCAGATAATTGTATCATGTGCACTGAGCCACAAGATTTGTTTTTTAGATTGTAGATTGTGTCTAGGTGACAAACGTGTTTCAGCTGAGACCATAATAATAATATATGGGATCTATATAGCGCTCAATCTTGTAGAGTACACAAATCAAAGCGCTTTCATTCAAATTAGTCACACGCATGCAACCATTTACATATGAAATTATCAAATTACTTGTCTAAGCACACACACACGTGTGTGTGTGTGTGTGTGTGTGTGTGTGTGTGTGTGTGTGTGTGTGTGTGTGTGTGTGTGTGTGTGTGTGGTGTGTCTGTCTGTCTGTGTGTGGTGTGGTGTGGTGTGATGTGATTAGTGCGTGTGTGTGTGTGTGTGTGTGTGTGTGTGTGTGTGTGTGTGTGTGTGTGTGTGTGTGTGTGTGTGTGCATGCGTGCACGCACCTGCCTGCATGCGTGCATGTGTGTGTGTTAAAAGTAAACCGTAACATCCCCCCTACCCCCTCCCACCCAGAAACAACACGTACACACACACTCATGCATGCATAAAAACATCCCCTTTCATTCACCCCTTCTTGACCACAAACATTCCAACTCACGTGATCCACACAGTGGATGACGTCTGAATTCTGTCACCACGGAAACTCCAGAAGACAGAGGTCACTGTGCGGAGGTCAACCAGACATTTCAACCCCAGTAGTGTCCCCTTCATGACCTTGGTGTTTATAGGGGCTCCGTTATCACAGGCGAGCCTAGGACCAAAAAAAAAAAAAAAATTAACACTTCTTTATTTTATTGACGAAAAAGTAGTGGAGGAAAAACAAGTGCAGGTAACCACTTAAAACTTCTCAATCATTTTGAAAATGACTTCAAAAAGATTCAATAAAAAAAAAATAAAAAAAAAGAAGATAAATTCTAAGGAATATGTTTTTCGATGGCAGCATTTTAGGCATTTTTGAGTAAGAACCATGCCTTTGGCCTGACCTGACTCGAGTTTCGGCTCCTGGATGAGCCCTCATCAGATGAGATTTTCTGTTTTTAAAAATTTAATATCGCTAACACAGTCATTTTCTGTTTTTAAAAATTTAATATCGCTAACACAGTCATTTTCTGTTTTTAAAAATTTAATATCGCTAACACAGTCATTTTCTGTTTTTAAAAATTTAATGTCGCTAACACCGTCATTTTCTGTTTTAAAAAATTTAATGTCGCTAACAGCATAATTTCCTGTTTTGAAAATTTTAATGTCACTAACACCGTCATTTTTCTTCTTTTTTTTTTTTTAATGTTGCTAACACTGTCATTTTCTGTTTTTTAAAATGCAACATCACTCACACCGTCATTTTCTGTTTTAAAAAATTTAACATCACTAACACCATCATTTTCTGTTAAAAATTTTTTTACATCACTCACACCTTCATTTTTCTGTTTTTTTAAAATTCAGCATCACCCACACCATCATTTCCTGTTTTTAAAAACTGAAAGTCGCTAACACTGTCATGTTCTGTTTTTAAAAATTTAACGTCACTAACATCGTAGTTTTCTGTTTTAAAAAAAAATTAATATCACTAACACCATTATTTTCTGTTTTTAAAAAAAAAATTAACATGACTAACACCATCATTTTCTGTTTTAAAACAAATTCAACATCACTAACACCGTCATTTTCTGTTTTAAAAAAACTTTAACATCACTAACACCATCATTTTCTGTGTTTTTTAATTTAACATCACACACACCGTCATTTTCTGTTTAAAAAAAAAAAAAAAATTCAACATCACTCACACCATACCTTCAACAGTCAAGTGCGCGAGAGTGGAGGTTCGGCTGACAGGGGCAGAGAACTGGTTATTGGCAACACAATAGTACTCTCCCTCGTCGCTCTCCTGCACCGAAGAGAAGTGAAGGTTCCTTGCCAAGCCCTCATGGACGACAGTGGCGGCAAACATGCCCTTGCGCGGCGTGAAGGGGGCGTAATCTTTGTACCAGGTGACGTTGGCTGGGGGGACGCTGTAGGGGGGAGTGCAGAAGAGAGTCACCGCATGACCCGCCATGGCCCTTGTGTCCGAGGGTTCTTCTGAGAAACTGTCGTTGATCACTGATGGGGACAGAGATATGACAACGGTGATAATGGTGATAATGATATTGCGCAACGGTGATAATTGATTGCGCAGTGGTGATAATGATGATAATGATATTGCGCAACAGTGATGATGACGACAATGATATTGCGCAATGGTGATAATGATGATAATGGTATTGCGCAATGGTGATAATGATGATAATGATATTGCGCAACAGTGATAACTATGATAATGATATTGCCCAACGGTGATAATGATATTGCGCAACGGTGATAATGATATTGCGCAATGGTGATAATGATATTGCGCAATGGTGATAACGGTATTCGCAATGGTGATAATGATATTGCGCAATGGTGATAATGATGATAATGATATTGCGCAGCGCACATGTTAAATCCTGTTCCGCTTTTCGTAAGAGTAGGCC
>CM060345.1:30677282-30682282 GCA_030674155.1 Stramonita haemastoma
GTCTAAACACGACACCTGTATGCACGCGTTTTTGAAATTTTGTCATCCATTTCTACTGGCATGAAACAGTCTACCCTTCTGAAAGTCGGAAAGGGTTTTAACATATGTGCAAGATGTTCTGTGTGCATTGGCACATGTGACTTTGGTTTATAGTCTCATCCAATGGACTTTGACATTCTAATTCAGTTTGATTTTTTTGTTTATTGGGTCAAACTGGGAAAAAAGGGCAAATAAGGCTGGAATCGAACCGAGAACCTCACATTCTACTTGTTAAGCAGAAGAATGTTTTAACCATCCTGCCACCCACCTTCTTGCAACCTTAATCAACAGATATCTCAGGGAAACACTCCAACCCATGCCCCCAGCAACCACTCGATCACAAGTTCAACACTTTAAATTAATGACAAGGTTTTCCTGCCCTTTAGTCAGAATATCTACCTATCCTTTAGTCTGGCGACCCTGGGGGCACCCCCTGAAGACTTGACAACCAGTTCCATCCATTCCTCTCTCTGTTCTGCCTTTCTCATGATTGAGTCAGAATATTTCTATAATATATAAATTTATACCCTGTGTTGTTTTTTTTAGAGGAACACAAATACTTGAAATACCATTTCAGGATGACACTAAACACAAGCGCTTTGATTTCTTTGCTTTACAAGATTTAGCGCTATATAAATTCTATATTATTATCAATTATTATTAAACTGAAACTAAAGCACACAATGTATCATGTCTACTTACCAGAGCAGTTCAAGTTAAGATCTCGACTGATATTTATTATCATATATTACAGCCTGGCAATGTGTGATACTTCATTGAACAACCAATACGCCTGCAGCTTTGACTGATTTCATCGACTCCATTACAAATGAATACATTTGCATTTTTAGATTAAATAATTCAGAAACAGGCACGATGTGATGCTACGCAATGCGACGAGACGAGACACTCCTTTATACAATCAATACATTTGCAAGTCTATTTAGCAGACAGGTATGGGCTGAAGACATGAGATGCTCCAGCACACTATGAACAGATATTATGTAGTATGTATGTATAAATATATATATATATATATATATATTAAAATATATAAATATATATATTTTAATATTTTGTTGGTTCAACAAAAATTTCCAGTTCTTCCAACGATAATCAATTGGTCTGACTGTAAGCAGGAAAATTTGCTTACTAGTTTATAATAAAACTGGCTCAAAACCCTTGGAAAACACACACACACACACACACACACACACACACACACACACACACACACACACACACACATATATAGTTGACTTGATAAAAACCCACAATATATACATAATATATATATAATAACTTTTTGCAGTCACTTTCTTTAAATCCTAACACCTTTTTCACACACATCCCCCCCCACTCCAATAAAAAAAAACAACAACACCCAAACCAAAATCTAACAAAAACCAACCAAATAAAAAAATAAAATAAAAAAACCCCATCAAACACATGAAAAGCAACTTTCAAATACATATATATATATATATACATATATATACATACATACATACATATAATATATATATATATATATATATATATATATATATATATATATATATATATATATATATATATATATATATATATACACTTACTCACATAACACTCAACACAAAACGAAGACGGTAACTCCCAATTCAGATACCACATATACACACTCACGTCACACACAACACAAAACGAAGTCTCTGGTAACTCCCAACATACGTACACTGGCACAGAATCAAAAAACACAACTGTCCTTGCCGACGCACACTCTGCCTATAACGCAACACTCAAACCTCTCTCCATCCATCCCCATCCATCCCTGCCTGGCCTGGCCCTTCCTTACCCCTGCTGCCATCCTCCTGAAATATGCATGAAGTTTGTATCAGGCAGCTGGCCGTTCTCTGTCCCTCTCTCTCCCAGCACTCTGTGTGATTAAGACTAACTACTGAGGAGTGTGTGCGTACTCTTCCAGTTTATATAATGTTAAATCCTGTTCCGCTTTTCGTAAGAGTAGGCCATCGTGTGCCGGTGGGAACAGATGGCGTTTACAAAACTGTGTACACTTGGGAGCTGGATGTAAAAAAAAAAAAGCATATGATTGCTTATTCCATTATCCTCAATATAAATACATTTTTAAAAATAAAAACAAAGATAAATAAATAAATACAAAAATGAAAAATAAAAAATATATATATATTAAAAATTATTTATTTATTCCTTCTTTTATATCGAGGACAATGGAATAAGTACTCATGCATTTTTTTTTTATATCCAATCCCTGTGTGTATGCAGTTTTGTAAACCTTGTCATCTGTTCCCACTGGCACACAATGGCCTACTCTTACGAAAAGCAGAACAGGATTTAACATGTGCAGAAGATGTTTATATATACATATCTGCAGCTTTCTCAGCAGCTGTGGAAGACAAGAGTGAAGAAATATTCCTGAACGAATGAATACTTCTTCAATGAAGGGAAAAGAGGAAGCGCAAGCAGGATTTTTCTTTTCTACATCTTGTCCTCAAGCAATGATTTTTTTTTCAAAATCACATAGAAATAAAGAGTTGTTTTTTTTAAATTCATTTATTTATTTATTTATTTATTTATTCTTTTACATTGAAGATAATGGAATAAGCACTCATGTGTTTTTCATTCAGTCCCCGAGTATACGCAGTTTTTGTTAATTTTGTCATCTGTTCCCTGCCATATCTCAAGTCCCATCATCACATATCCACAGATGCTTTTCAATACCCCATCCTTGACTAGGAAGAGAATGAGAGACAGATAAAAGAGAAAAAGAAGAAAAATAACACCAAAAAAGTCCCCCCCCCCCCCCCCCCCCCCCCCGCAAAGGAGGAGGGAACTACAACTGAATCTTGTAAAGCAAACAAATCAATGTGCTTGCATTCAAATCGGTCCTGTGCATCGTACAATTCACAAATGTAAGATTAACAGATATCAAAATTTATACACAGATAAGCAAAGGATAAATTCATTAAATTCTCATTTTCTGTTTCTTCTGCAAACATACACAAGTCAAAACAAGTCTATCTAAAAACAAAACAAAACAAAATTCAAGTCTATCTCCATCACAGCCACCCCTCCCCCCCCCCCCCCCCCCCCCCCACACCACACACACAACACAACCCCAAAAAAACAAACATCTGAACCAAACGTACAGCGTGCCAGAACCACTAAACCACCCCTCTGGACCTTAACTAAGCCAGGACAGCGGCTACAGGAGGCAGGCAGGCAGAGAGGAGGAATCCATAATTTATTGAAGGCGCCTCACAGCAGTTCTCCAGGGGATGACACAAATGGCAGTCAATATCCTCACAGCTTTCTGTTTCGGGCAAGATGAGATGCTTTTTTTTTCTTCTTTTTCTTCTGTGCAAACGAAGAGGCCATCTTCCCTCCTCCCTCCCCCCCGCCCCACTTTTTTCCTCAGCTACAGCTCTGAGGTTCAGCTAATGGTTAGATTTTACACGCACGCGCACAACGCACACACATAATATATTTTATTATATATATTATATATATATATATATATATATATATATATATATATATATATATATATATACATGCATGTGTATATGTATGTACATGTATATATATAGGTATATATATGTATATATGTATATATATATATATATATGTGTGTGTGTGTGTGTGTGTGTGTGTGTGTGTGTGTGTGTGTGTGTGTGTGTGTGTGTGTGTGTGTGTGTGTGTGTGTGTGTGTGTGTGCCACCAATTGCCAATAGCTAAGGTAGCCGCATTTCCACTTCAGGGATGATGTCTAAACACACCACCAGTGAGTATGTGGCTTTTTTTCCCTTCAATTTTTTATTTGTCCCTACAGGCATGCACATGCCTACTCATCTGAAAGGTGTAATGGGTTTTTAACATGCGTTTAACATGGTTTAATATAGTCTCATCTGAAAGACTTTCAGAGGCGTGGAGTCGGTATTGCTGTTAACTCCAGAGAAAAAATCCTCTTTAAAAAATCCTCTCATCTTGATGGTAGCTGGAACCTGTGCCTTTATTTATCTATTTATTTTTTTTAATTTATTTATTCTTTTATATCGAGGTTAATGGAATAAGCACTCATGTGCTTTTTTTTTTTTTACATCCAGTCCCCATGTATATGCAGTTTTGTAACTCTTGTCATCTGTTCCCACCGGCACACAATGGCCTACTCTTACAAAAAGTGGAACAGGATTTAACACGCGCACAAGATGTTCTGCATGCATTCGCACATGGGACCTCGGTTTACAGTCTCATCTGAAGGACTTTTGGGGAGAGTGGAATCAGCACTGATGGTAACTTCAGATCGCAAGCTCAATGCTCTCACTAATAACCTATCTTACCACCCCCAACCCCACCCCCCTCCCCTACTCCACTGAGAGGCCATCTAACATTAATGAAACGGAATTGAGAACTACCTTGCACATGTATGTGTGCAGTATCATACCAACATTTTCTATCATGTTGCTGTTACTCTGCTGATATTGAAGTGTAATACATTCCTTAATAAAACATTACTTTTGACTTGTAACTGTTCCGTAGACAATGTAAAAGGGGTAAGGGTAATAAGGGTGTCCCATAACCTAGGCAGTCTATCTGCTGTCTGGCTGCTGTCAAAGTTCAGCATTCCTAAATATAATATCTCATTTGCAAAGAGTTGTTCAACAATTCATGCAGAATTCAGCCTAATTTGAGGGATGAAATTATTTCTCTGATTTGGAAACTGAGCTACTCCTCAATATACTATAGGGAGGTGCTTCTTGTATGCCTTGGAGAATGCTCTGTGCGGCTGACACTGTCTGAGCTACAATCTGATGACCCTGCCCACACTGGGAAGAACAGGACTGTGTCACTTGCTATGCTCTTGTCACCAAAATTTTTATTATAAATTTGATTCATATCAATATGCCTGTCAGTAGTGTAATTGCCCTTCAGGGGTGATATAA
>CM060345.1:30687282-30692282 GCA_030674155.1 Stramonita haemastoma
CAGAGTCCATGATTCACAGCCATTTTAATAGGAGGATAGATATCACGAGGGATTTGTAAAGGTGGTATTTGGTGCAGAAGCTGATGTTGTTGCTTCTGATGATCTTCTGAGTCTGACTAGAGCAGATGTTGCTATTGTAGTGCGAGCTTTCACTTCATTGTTTGATGTGCCTTCTTTGGTTAGGATGGAGCATAAGTATCTCCTCTCCATTCATCTTTATTTCTGTGATGTCATTACTCGCGCTGTTGACCATGATCTTTGATTTCTCTGTACTGACCTCCATGCCGTATGCGCTCGCTCGATCTGTTAGACTGTCTGTGAGGATTTGCAGTTCTTGTTTGCTGCTGCCCATGAGGTCAACGTCATCTGCAAATCTGAGGTTGCAAAGGGGTCTTCCACCAATGGAGATGGAAGTGTGGTGGTTTTGCAGTGTCTCTGTCATGATGTTTTCGAGGAAGAGGTTGAAGAGTACAGGTGAGAGAAGGCAGCCCTGGCGGACCCCAACAGTGGTCTTGAAGAATTCGCCCACGTAATTGTTCATGAAAACTGCACTTCTTGCGTTCTCGTACAGAGCCTTGATGATTTTAATTAGGCAGTTGTCAATGTTGAAGTGCCTGAGTACTTGCCAGAGGCCGTCATGCCATACCCTGTCAAAGGCCTTCTTGAAGTCTATGAAATTGTGGTACAAGTCTTTTTGGTGTTGGAGATGCTTCTCTATCAGAATTTTCAGATTGAAAATTTGTTCCATTGTGCTGCGTTTTGGTCTAAAGCCCGCTTGTTCTTCCGCTTGGTTTTTCAGTCTGTTGAGGACTACCTGCAGCATGGTCTTGCTAGGATGACTAATGAGACTGATGGTTCTGTAGTTCTGGCATTGCTTGAGGTTTCCTTTCTTTTCTTTTCTTTTCCCTGTGTGTATACAGTTTTGTAAATCTTGTCATCTGTTTCCACTGGCACACAATGGCCTACTCTTAAAAAAGCGGAACAGGATTTAGGGTGTGCACAATATGTTCTGCGTGTGTTCGCACAAGGGGCCTCGGTTTATAGTCTCATCTGAGGGACTTTTGGGGAGAGTGGAGTCAGCACTGATGTTAACTCCAGGAGAAAAATTCCTTCGAACGGGAATCGAACCAGGGTCGTCAAATTGCGAGCGCAATGTTCTGACCACTAGGCTAGGTGTGTGTGTGAGTGTGTGTGTGTGTGTGTGTGTGTGTGTGTGTGTGTGTGTGTGTGTGTGTGTGTGTGTGTGTGTGTGTGTGTGTGTGTGTGTGTGTGTGTGTTGTGATGGTGTTCAATATTGACAGTGTTGTTATTGTCTGTGCAATCCTGCATACTACTTATGACTTGAAACCCTTGTCTGATACAACAGCTCCCAAGTACTTGAAGCTTTGAACCGTTTCTAGCTTCTGGTCATTGACTCTGATATCAGTGCTGATGCCCATGGCATTATTGGTCATCAGTTTGGTCTTCTCTGCATTGATTTCCATGCCGTATGTTTTAGAGGCATTGTTCAGGTGTTCTCTTAGGCTGGCAAGCTCCTGTTCTGATCCTGCTAGTCCGTCAATATCATCTGCGAAGCAGAGGTTTGTGATCGTTCTGCCACCAGTGCTTACTGATTCTTTATGGTGTTCCAGTACATCGGCCATGATTCTCTCAAGGAAGATGTTGAAAAGACTGAATGAGAGTAGACAGCCCTACCTTACTCCAACTGTTGTTCGAAACCACTCTCTAATATTGCTGTTGAAGTACACTGCATCGGTGGCCTTGTACAGCTCTTTGATGACTCTGATTAGGTTTTTCATTGATGCTGTACAAATTCATGGTTGCCCCAAAACTGCATGCCACACCCTGTCCATACACACGCACACACGCACACACACACACACACACACACACACACACACACACACACACACAACTAACCTTCATTCACAGAAAAAGCTGAAGCATTTGCTGATTCTTTTTTCAAGACAAGTAGACAGGAGATTCTATTCACAGACAGAGGGACTTCACAGAACAGAGAGAATACATAAAAATTAATAGTTTTGACGACTCTGTTCCCAATATTAACCATTTCCTCAATGCTCCATTAACTATTGTAAGCGGTAAGACACCAGGCTATATCATTTTTAACGTTCAAGAAGGTATCAGTTTACCAGAAAAATGGGCGAACAGTTTCTAGAATACATTTAATAAATTTGGGGGAGTAGTATTTTTTTTTTTTTTTTGGGGGGGGGGGGTGGGGGGGGGGGGGGGGGGGGGGGGGGGGGGAGGAGGATATTGGTATTCTACCAAAAGTCTGGAAAAAAGTCAAATATTGTTCCCATTCTTAAAAAAAAACAACAACCAAAATCAACAGTAAGCCAAACACCAGCATAGATAGTTACAGGCACTTACATCTTATGCTTGCAAACTGCAGGATTAGAATTCTCTGACGCCTCGCTCCCCTACGACCACATAGGTTATGGAACACCTTTACCTTTTTTTTTTACCTTTAATTTGTTTTAAGCCAGAGAAAGATTTTTATGTCCAAATTTTATGTGGGTCGACTTGAGTGAATTAAGAGGACATAAGTATGTACAAACTAAAGTACCACCTTTCAGGGTGAGTTTATGTCCCTTGCCATGGACTTTGGCTTTTCCATTTCTCATTTCTCTGACCTTTCAGTTTGTGCCGAATTGGCACTGGCCCATTACATACCAAAATATTTTGCTTCGTGTCTGAATGAATTCTATCATTTAGCTTACGTCTGGAATCTTGCATTTTGAGTTTTAATAGCAACAGTGCGTGACTCATCTATCCGCCATTTTAGATTGATGATCAGATCGGAAGTAGGAAGAGGTCGGCACATCTGTGGAGTAGCCTAGCCTAGCTCGTCTTCGCCGGAGACTGTGATTGTATTGTTTCCGTTTTGTTTTGAAGACCAAATGCAGCCATGAGTTGGGGCTCCGAGCTTTGGGTTCGTTGTGTTTGATTGATGTTCTTTACTGCTTTTCTTTACCCATCCATCATTCCGAGCTTCGTCTCGCATCAGCAACACAAGCAGACATCATTCATACATTGTGTGCAGACAGACTGACAGCGACATGTCACTTTTTATTGGCCTCTAGGTAGTAGGATCACGTTCAGAGATATTGCGATAGACCATTTTGACGGGTGTATAATCATGCAGGAACAAAATGGATCCGATTTACTGTAAAATGCCGTAGTTTGTGTTTTACTAACGTTCTGATAGTGACACCCAACAAATTAAGTAGACCGGACAGTTCCATCAGTACACAGCACAGTATGGGCTTAGAGAGTCGTGGCCAAGTAGGAAGAAGAAAACGAGTTTAGCAGAAAAAAAGGCCTGGAAAATGACTTGCATAGAAACTATACAGAATGTATCAGAGAGAGAGAGAGAGAGAGATTTTTTTATTTATTTATTTATTTATCTTTTATATCGAGGATAACAGAATAAGCAATCATATGCTTTTTTTCATCCGGTCCCCGTGTGAATGCAGTTTTGTAAATGTCATCTGTTCCCACCGGCACACGATGGCCTACTCTTACGAAAAGCGGAACAGGATTTAACGTGTGCGCAAGATGTTCTGCGTGCGTTCGCACACGGGGCCTCGGTTTAAAGTCTCATCCGAAGGACTTTTGGGGAGAGTGGAGTCAGCACTGTTGTTAACTCCAGGAGAAAAATCTCCCTCCTCGACCGGACTCGAACCCGGGTCTTCAAATTGCCAGCGCAATGTTCTGAGAGAGAGAGAGAGAGAGAGAGAGAGAGAGAGAGAGAGAGAGAGAGAGATTGTTGTTGCTGGGCTGGTACCCAGAAAGAATGTTTACTGCTGCTGTAGTCCTAATGGTAACCAGAAGTAAACTACTTGCAAACTGCAACTTGTACAACAGTGCAACTATACTGAAGTAAATTCTTTAAAAATGTAAAAAGATGAAGTAATGAACTTGGAACATTACATTATCATTTATTATGATTAAGTAAGGCTTAATAAAGGCTAATTATTTATTGATTATCAGTAATCATGCCATGTTGTTGATGAAACACTGAGATGCATTTTTTCTTGTTTTACAAGTTTCAGTCTGTGTTCTAAGACCAAATTCTTATCTACTTATATGTGAATGTTTGGTAAGAAAATATTAAGAGTAATACTACTAATAAAAAAAAATACTATACAGACATACACTGATTACAGCACACACACACACACACACACACACACACACACACACACACACACACACACACACACACACATACAGTATACACATGCACATGTGCCACAGAACTGCTTTACAGTACACTCATCACTAGTTACAGTTCTAAAAAGCAGCCTACTGCAGTCAGATGTCAGACATTCAAAATCTTATCACTGTTATCAATTTTTTTTCAGCTTGTCATGTTATATAATAAATCAATGCTCCAAGGAAACTAAATTGAATAGAAACATTTTTCATTTCGATTATGTTTCCTGGATCAGGGGGTGAAGCGAAAGAGTGTTGAGTTCAACACTTGACACAATAATGAAAGGAAATGTTGAGAACCCTTTTAACTATATTTTAGTGTTTCAAGGTGGCTGTTGCATAATTTAATAAAGAACTGTGTGCCTTAGTTAAGTGCCCCATGGTGGGAAAAGTCAACTTGTAACATGATAGTTATTAGTTATTACCATGTAAAGCCCTTCATATGTATGGAGAAACATCTTACACACACATTAAAAACCCATTATTCTGCCTTTGTGAAGAGTAGTTCATTGGGAACCGGTAGGAATGGATGTCAAAATTTAACATTTGATAAACAAACGCATTCATGATTCACACAGGTGTCGTGTTTAGACACCGTCCCCAAAGTTGGAATGTCGCTTGTAATGATACACAAAATTTCACCTTTACTAGAGCTGTAGGAGAGGAATGGAAAAAAGAAAAGAATTATCATGCTTTTTTTTTCTACCAAAATTATTACATTACTCATATACTATTTTTTCAGCTAGATATGTACATCA
>CM060345.1:30697282-30702282 GCA_030674155.1 Stramonita haemastoma
TGTCTGTCTGTCTGTCTGTCTGTCTGTCTGTCTGTCTGTCTGTCTGTCTCTGTCTGTCTGTCTGTCTGTCTGTCTGTCTGTCTGTCTGTCTGTCTGTCTGTCTGTCTCTCTTTCTCTGTCTGTTTCTCTCTTTGTCTCTATCTCTGTCTGTGTCTGCCTTTCTCTCTCTGAGCAAGCTCTGTCTGTCTGTCTGTCTGTCTGTCTGTCTGTCTGTCTGTCTGTCTGTCTATATAGATCTCTCGGTCTCTCTCTTTGTCTGTCACACACACACACACACACACTCACACTCACACACACACACACACACACACACACACACACACACACACACACACACACACGGGGACGGATAGCCTAATGGTCAGAACATTGCGCTGGCAATTTGACGACCCGGGTTCGAGTCCGGTCGAGGAAATTTTTCTCCTGGAGTTAACATCAGTGCCGACTCCACTCTCCCCAAAAGTCCTTCGGATGAGACTTTAAACCGAGGCCCCGTGTGTGAACGCATGCAGAACATCTTGCGCACACGTTAAATCCTGTTCCGCTTTTCATAAGAGTAGGCCATCGTGTGCCGGTGGGAACAGATGACAATATTTACAAAAACTGCATACACACGGGGACAAGATGAAAAAAAGCACATGATTGCTTATTCTGTTATCCTCGATATAAAAGAATAAATAAATAAATAAATAAATAAAACACACACACACACAACACACACACACACACACACACACACACACACACACACACACACACACACACACACACACACACACACCCTCTTACTTTTGTAATCCATCATCATTCATCTCTTCTTTGTCACTTTTTCATGCTTTATGACAACAGTAGATTAGGCTACGCTCAATAGAAACTGCTAGGACACCAGGCTCTGAAATCAGATTGTGACCGATTATCTATAGATCTATACATGTAGCTAGGTTTGTGAAAACAGCCTTAGTTACTTACTGTATGTTTGCAACTTCTCAGCCAGTACTTTTGTAACTTTAGTTTCGCAGTGATCCCCAGGTGTGATATGTAATGGGATACACTGCATATTCTGGGTGATCCCCAGGTGTGATATGTAATATGATACACTACAGTGCATATTCTGGGTGATCCCCAGGTGTGATATGTAATGGGATACAGTGCATATTCTGGGTGATCCCCAGGTGTGATATGTAATGGGATACACAGTGCATACTCTGGGTGATCCCCAGATGTGATATGTAATGGGATACAGTGCATACTCTGGGTGATCCCCAGGGCTAGGGGGAATGCCCAACCACCGCCACCATCACCACCACCACCACCACCACCACCGCCGCCACAACAACAACAACAACAACAACAACAACAACAACAACAACAACAACAACAACAACAACAACCACCACCACCACCACAACAACAATAAACCAACCAAACAAACAACCAAACACCACCATTTGAGAGAGGAAAAATCTGGTAACAAGACCGACAGGGAAAATTCGACCCAAACAGTACAGGCAGGAATACCTTGGAAGTATAAGTTTGCAACTTGTCCATGTGGATGTTACTAATTAACCTTTAGGCCTGCTGGATGTTGCTTTTTATGACACACACCCAGATAATGCAGTCTACACAGGGTCCTGCAGACATTTGGACTGTAGACGCTTTTCTGTGATGACGATACTGTTGTTGTTGTTGTCATCGTTGTTGTTGCACATACAGGCGCTTTGCTTTGTTGATGATACTGTTGTTGTTGTTGCACATACAGGCGCTTTGCTTTGTTAATGATACTGTTGTTGTTGTTGTTGTACATACGGGTGCTTTGCTCTGGTAATGATACTGTTGTTGTTGTTGTTACTGTTGACAGTGTTGTTCCTGCACTTACAGATGCTTTGCTATGTTGATAATATTGTTGTTGTTGTTTTTGTTGCACATTGTGTATATTCAGGCACTTTGCTCCATTGATGACATGTTGTTGTTGTTGATGTTATTGTTGTTGCACATTCCCCAGCTTTACACCCTGGGGATTGCCCAGAATGTGCCCTCAGTCTCTCTCACCCCACCTGGGAATCATGGGGAGAAGAACGTAAACTTGTATACTATGGATGAGAAGTTTACACGTGACTGGTGTTAAGTACATCACCATAAAAGCATCTACACTCCGATTTGTGAGGATTTTTTTTGTTTGTTTTTGTTTTGTTTTTGGATTTTTTTGTTTGGAGGAGAATGAAGATTGTCATGGCTGCAGACATTCCCAGTATTATTTAGCTGAAATCGCATGAATTCAACATTTGTAACATAGGGCCTTGGGTCTTTGTTTCACATTTATATATACCAGTTGACAAAACATTTGGCCTGGGCTTGTGTTGAGGATTATTAGAATATTACTTTCAAGAGGTCTGGCAACACAAGTTTGCATTCCTGGGAGAAGAGGTTTAAAACATTAAAAAACCCCAACTCTTCTTCTACACACACACACACACACACACACACACACACACACACACACACACACACACACACACACACACACACACACATTCACACACACACACACACACACACACACACACACACACACACACACACACACACACATTCACACACACACACACACACACACACACACACACACACACACACACACACACCACACACACACACACACATACACACACACACACACACACACACACACACACACACACACACACACACACACACACACACACAGAGGCCAAACCTTTGAAATTTTTCACCAATACTTAATTTCCAACAGGACAGAACAGAAGGGAAGCAGTGGTCAGTAGGCCAAGAACAAGTTAAAACATAGACATCCACACGTCTGTGACACAATATATCACAAAAGACTCATCGACCAGATCTCAAATTTATTGTTTCCAGAAATACACTCCTGTATAATAATACTAAACAAGAAAGAGGACTAGAACCAAGAAGATTGTATTTTATTTATTTATTTATTTATTTTCTTTTATATTGAGGATAATGGAATAAGCACTCATATGCTTAAATTTTTTTTTTTAACTTTCAGTCCCCATGTGTATGCAGTTGTGTAAATCTTGTCCTCTGTTCCCACTGGCACATTATGAGCTGACTCTTACAAAAAACGGAACAGGATTTATGATGAGCGCAAGATGATGAGGCATTGCATAGTATGTCAGTGACAAAAAAAAAACCCAACTCGAATCATAAAACTTTTGCTTAGTTAGTTGGTGGGGGTACTACTGTTCATGTGGTTGTAGTGTTTACTTTGACTTCAAGTTCAACCTGGTTCAAAGTTAAGTTTTTCCAGAGTTGTAACTAATTCACTGTGTACCTTTCTTTATTAGAAACAGGTGGTTCACCCATATAACGCTGGTTGTAAAATCAAGCAGAGATCTGTAGAGATGGATCTCTGTTTGCAATTTACCATTTTTCCAGGTGACGGACTGCATGGGCTATAGGATAGTATAGAGACAACTGTTTACTTTATAAGATATATATAGAGGGTTATAATAGGAAGGTGTTAAAAACAACAACAACAGCAACCAAACCATGTGATATAATTATAATACACAGGTCCACATGAAATTCACCCCCCCCCCCCCCCCCAAATACCTCTAAGTCTAAAGAAATTATATGGACAGTCTGTACAGAAAGAGTTCTAAAAGAATGGTACTATACTAAAGTCTATAGGCATATATTTGATATATAGCATGTACTTGAGTCTGTTACAAAGAGATAGTATAAAAACAACAACAAAACAAAAAGCCCAATCCAAACTCAACTCCATCATCAAACAGATTAATTCAGTAAAGATCTACTACACAGAGACCAAAAAAAAAAATCAAAACTAAAACCAAAATAATGATAATAATAATAATAACGATAATAATAATAATACATGGAATTTATATATATAGCGCTACACCTCACAAAAAAGCAAATCAAAACGCTGACATCCAACCTCTACAACACACAAGCAATCAACAACTAATTAATCCACGAAACAACAACCAAAACCACCACCACCAACACCACCACCACACAACACCAAACCCTAAACCCCACCCGCTCTCACACCCCCACAGGAGGCATGGCACAGGGCACGGTGGTGTTGTCCTCCTGCAGGTAGTTGGAGGTGTGGGAGGGGTAGCGGTGGCAGTGCAGCTTGGCGGGCCAGGGCAGGCCGCCCCAGGCCTCGTGGAACTGGCGGCGGCAGTCGTGGCGCACCTGGTGGCAGACCTCCCTGCAGGGCACCACGTAGGCCTGATCCCTCAGGGGGCCGTGGATGCAGAAGGGCAGGAAGGCCCCGCACAGCAGGAAGGGCAGGCGCCCCGAGCACCCCGACTCCACCAGCGAGGAGTACTGCTGCATCTCCACCGTGATCTCGTCTATGTCCGACTGTAGACATACAGACATAACAGACACAGTACATACAGATAAGCCGTCGCTGTAGTCTAGTGGTTAGGGTGTTGGACTCGTAATCTAAAGGTTGCGGGTTCGATCCCAGCTTTCGGCTATGGCGTTGTGCCCTTGGAAAAGGCACTTTACGGCTATTTTCTCACCCCACCCAGGTGTAAAAGGGGTACCAACCTTGTGTTGGGGGTTAACCCTGTGATAGACTGGCATCCTATCCAGGGGGGAGTCTATGACTCTCAGTCGCTTAACGCCACAGAAACTGGGTCAAGCACTGGCCTGATGAGCCTTAGGCTCGGGACAGACTTTAACTTTAACTAACATACAGATACAGTACACACAGACACAGCACACATACAGGGGACAGGATAGCCTAGTGGTCTGAACATTGCCCTGGCAATTTGACGACCCGAGTTCGATTCCCGACTCCACCAGGGCCAAGTACTGCTGCATCTCCAGCGTAATCTTGTCTATGTCCGACTGTACATACAGACAGACACAGTATGGGATAGCCTAGTGGTCAGAACATTGCCCTGGCAATTTGACGACCCGAGTTCGATTCCCGACTCCACCAGGGCCAATACTGCTGC
>CM060345.1:30707282-30709782 GCA_030674155.1 Stramonita haemastoma
GCAGGCATAGCAGACAGTTTTAAGTACCAGAGTTAGCATCTACAGTAAGACTTGAGGCATAGCAGACAGTTCAGTTTTAGTATAGAGTTGATATCTATAGTAAGACTGAGGCATAGCAGACAGTTAAGTATAGAGTTAATACAGATCTGCAGTAAGACTGAGGCATAGCAGACAGTTAAGTATAGAGTTAATACAGATCTGCAGTAAGACTGAGGCATAGCAGACAGTGAGCATCTATAGTAAGGCTGAGGCATAGCAGACAGTGAGCATCTATAGTAAGGCTGAGGCATAGCAGACAGCATCTATAGTAAGACATAGCAGACAGTGAGCATCTATAGTAAGGCTTAGGCATAGCAGACAGCATCTATAGTAAGGCATAGCAGACAGTGAGCATCTATAGTAAGGCTTAGGCATAGCAGACAGCATCTATAGTAAGGCATAGCAGACAGTGAGCATCTATAGTAAGGCTTAGGCATAGCAGACAGCATCTATAGTAAGGCATAGCAGACAGTGAGCATCTATAGTAAGGCTTAGGCATAGCAGACAGCATCTATAGTAAGACATAGCAGACAGTGAGCATCTATAGTAAGGCTTAGGCATAGCAGACAGCATCTATAGTAAGACATAGCAGACAGTGAGCATCTGTAGTAAGACTGAGGCATAGCAGACAGCCTCTGTAGTAAGGCATAGCAGACAGTGAGCATCTACAGTAAGGCATAGCAGACAGTGAGCATCTATCGTAAGGCATAGCAGACAGTGAGCATCTACAGTAAGGCATAGCAGACAGTGAGCATCTATCGTAAGGCATAGCAGACAGTGAGCATCTCTATAGTAAGGCATAGCAGACAGTGAGCATCTCTATAGTAAGGCATAGCAGACAGTGAGCATCTACAGTAAGGCATAGCAGACAGTGAGCATCTACAGTAAGGCATAGCAGACAGTGAGCATCTACAGTAAGGCATAGCAGACAGTAATTAAGTACTAGAGTTAGCATCTACAGTAAGACTGAGACACAGCACAGAGAGAGAGAGAGAGAGAGAGAGAGAGAGAGAGAGAGAGAGAGAGAGAGAGAGAGAGAGAGAGAGAGAGAGAGAAGAAGCCAAAAGAAGTCGGCATACTCTTAGTCTTCTCAGTGTCTTCTCTTTAAATTTCTTCAGCTTTTTTCTTGTTTTCCTTCCTCCTTTTCTTTCACCTAGATTGTTGGTTGCAAATGTTGAGAGTCCATTTATGTTGAATTTGGATTAACTACAGTGAAAGAATTGAGCAAATACTTCCTCTTACTTTTGTTGAGTCAAGTTCAGTGGCTCAGAGAGAGAGAGAGAGGAGAGAGAGAGAGAGAGAGAGAGAGAGAGAGAGAGAAGAGAGAGGAATTATGTGGCAGACTCAGAAAGCAACAAAGAAGAGGAAAACAGAAGACTAGGAAACCAACCAGAAGAAAAGGCAGAGAGATACTGAGAGTAGTCCTGTTTTATGCTTGCTGTCTTTCCTTTTTCCTCGTTCCTAAGCTAGAGCTCCGAGGTTTACAAATTGTGAAATTTTTGTGTACATGCAATCATTCATATTTTCCCCACTTTTTAGTAAGCTCTGCATTCTGACTTTGTGTGGGCAAAAACGGTAGGTAAAGGTGTCCCATAACCTATGTGGTCATAGGAGAGCAAGGCGTTAGAGAAACCTCACTTCTCTAGGGGCCAGCATGTCGAGGGCGGCGCCCATCTCCTCTCCCTTGCTGCTTTACCTTCCCTGACTCTAAAGAGGGCAGGTACCCATTGACAGCTGGGTGAACTGGGGGACTGTACTGAAGCCAAGGCATGCAAACGGTCACCCATCCAACTGGTAACCACGCTCAGTGCTGCTTTAACATTGGCTGGGGGAAAGCAAGCGCTCTGACCACTGAGCTATTCTGTCCCGGGGGACGGGATAGCCTAGTGGTCAGAACATTGCACTTGCAATTTGACAACCCAGGTTCGATTCCCGCTCGAGAGGATTTTTCCTCTGGAGTTAACATCAGTGCTGACTCCACTCTCCCCCAAAGTCCTTCGGATGAGACTATAAACCTAGGCCCCAGTGTGTGAATGCATGCAGAACATCTTGCGCACACGTTAAATCCTGTTCCGCTTTCCGTAAGAGTAAGCCATCGTGTTCCGGTGGGAACAGACGACAAAATTTACAAAACTGCATACACACAGGAACTGGATGTAAAAAAGCACACGAGTGCTTATTCCGTTATCCTCAATATAAAAGAATAAATAAATAAATAAAATAAATGAATCCCCTATAAGTAAAAAAAAACAAAAAAAACCCCCCAAAATCTGAACCCCATACCGGAAAGCGTGGCACAGTCCAACAACTCCGACCACCGCAGGCCGTGATGCTCCACCACTGCTGCGCAGCGCGAGCGAGCCTTGGTGCAGGTCTGGCGGCAGGGGGGTCGGTGCCCAGCTGGCCCGGGGTGCAGCGGGGCAGGTAGAGGGCGCAGAGGAACGCACGCAGGTTGTCTGAG
>CM060345.1:30714782-30722282 GCA_030674155.1 Stramonita haemastoma
ATGTTGAGCGAGTCAGAGAGCATCTGGGAGAGGAAACCTCTAGAGTGTAAAGCTTGGGAACGCCCAACAGTAACAACATACTTGCATCTATAGTATACATGTATACATACATAGTTAAAAAGTTAAAGTCTGTCCCGAGCCTAAGGCTCATCAGGCCGGTGCTTATCCCGGTTTCTGTGGCATTAAGCGACTGAGAGTCATAGACTCCCCCTGGATAGGACGCCAGTCTATCGCAGGGTTAACCCCCAACACAAGGTTGGTACCCCTTTTACACCTGGGTGGGGTGAGATACATGTATAACATGGATCTATTGACCCTTGACTACAGAGGCTGTGTGTGCAGTTATATATAGATCATAGGAAGAGATAACCTTACCTCTATCTAAACACAACATGGTTCAGAAGCATCTTTGGTGGAGGGGGGGGGGGGAGGAGGAATGCATGCCATGTGTCATTAAGTGGTTCCCTTGGCATTAACTAGCGCAAGACACTTTACTGGTGCAAACCCTGCCCCAAAGTAAATTTGAAAATTTTATGTTTTTTAAACTGTTTAGCATTATATCTATATCTATATCTATACCTATATCTATATCTATCTATATATCTATATATATATATATTTATATATAAAATTTATATGGGTTTACATTGATCAACACAGATGAAGGCATGACCCAGACAAAATTTTGATGAATTTGACTTTGCTCTGATGTCTGGTCATTTTGTGATTTACCAGTATGGTATGCAGCATGAAAGGGGAGAGAGGGAGAGGGAGAGAGAGAGAGAGAGAGACAGACAGACAGACAGACAGACAGACAGACAGACAGACAGACAGACAGACAGACAGACAGACAGACAGACAGACAGACAGACAGACAGAGTAAGAGAGAAAGAGGGACAGAGACAGAGAGAAAGAGTAAGAGAGAGAGAGAGAGAGAGAGACACAGAGACAGAGAGACAGAGACAGAAAGACAGACAGAAAGATGAGACTTAAACCGAGGCTCCGTGTGTGAATGCACGCAGAACATCTTTTGCACACATTAAATCCTGTTCCGCTTTTCGTAAGAGTAGGCCATTGTGTACCGGTGGGAACAGATGACATTTACAAAAACTGCATACACACGGGACTGGATGTAAAAAAGCATATGATTGCTTATTCCATTATTCTCGATATAAAAGAATATAAATAAATAAACAAAAAAAAAAATAAATAAAAAAAAAAAAAAAAAAAAAAAAAAAAATAAAAAGACAGAGAGGGCAAGTCTTATCTCTGGGAAGCCTAGATAGATAGATCCACTTTAGGACATCAAGCACTTAAGGACAGCCAGCCAGCACAGCTGTGTTTGATCTGCCAGACACAACATTCATTCAGGGTGCCTCTGCTCTGTTCCTGGTCAGCTATGACTGGATAAATACAAAGGGGGGGGGGTATGGTGGTAGGCTGCTCATTTCCCACTGTATGTATAGTATAGCCTTGGGGGTGGGGGATAGGATGGTGTGTGAGTGTGTGTGTTTTGTTGTGTGTGTGTGTGTGTGTGTGTGTGTGTGTGTGTGTGTGTGTGTGTGTGTGTGTGTGTGCACGCGCGTGAGCGTGCATGCATGCATGCATGCATGCATGCGTGTCTACATGTATACACATACAAAGGCTGAAATAGTTGTCATCTTCAAATTATGAATGTGTACACATACATGCTCATGTATGCATTTTTTTTATGTTATGTCATCAGATTATGAGTGCAACACTCCAACCACCATCCTCCCCCCCCTAACCCCCCCCCCACCCAAAACAAAACATGTGCATGTTTAATAACACAGACACAGGAGAAAAAGAGGCAGCAGAGTCAAGCCAAGTCAGAAACACTTTACTCATCTGATGAAGAGCAAAAGGGACGGGATAGCCTAGTAGTCAGAACATTGCGCTGGCAATTTGATGACCCTTGTTCGATTCCTGTTCGAGGGGATTTTCCCCCTGGATTTAACATCAGTGCTGACTCCACTCTCCCCAAAAGTCCTTAGGATGAGACTATAAACCAAGGCCCAGTGTGTGAATGCACACAGAACATCTTGCGCACACATAAGATCCTGTTCCGCTTTTCGTAAGAGTAGGCCACCGTGTGCCGGTGGGATCAGATGACAAGATTGATAAAACTGCATACACATGGGGACTGGATGTAAAAAAGCACATGCGTGCTTATTCCATTATCCTCGATATAAAAGAATGAAATTAAAAAAAAAAAGAAAATAAAGAGCAATTCATAAAATACTGATAGGCACATTGATAGTCTAAATCATAATCTCCAAAAAACACAAGGAAGCTACATCTCAGATTGCACCGGTATTTCAAACTACACCACCCTCACTCCAATATCCCCAGTGCAGTCAGCAGTGCAGTGTGTGTGTGTGTGTGTTGTACCCTATTCCTGTGTCTGCCAGATTAGTACTTTAACAAAGGAATGATTGATCCACTGACGTCTACACTGCAGATCTGTGTGCCTGCTCTCATTGACAGCTTGGAGAAAGGAAAGGAGCAAAGACTTTCTAGTATACTTCATTGAAAAGTCATGCTAGTGTATACATGTTGTACTGTATGGAGTATGTGTGTGTGATATGTGTGTGTGAATTGTGTGTGTGTGTGTTCTTCAGTTTAACGTCTATTCACATTAAGTGATTTTAGACAAAAAAAAACATAAAAAACCCAACCCCCCCAAAAAACAACAACAACCGTGAACAAGAAAAATTGAACAATAGCTGAAACCAATGCCAGATAACAAAGTTAAAATATAAAACTAACTTTAACAAACTATAAATATTGAATTATCGGACTTCGTATTATTAGCGCTAACACAATGTCCAACAATCGCGAGGTTCAGACAACAATGGTCCAGTGTTAGATTAGGCACAACAGGTAAAAGTGTTTTAGATATATATCCACAAAGAAGACTATGACTAAGAAGTGTGTGTGTGTGTGTGTGTGTGTGTGTGTGTGTGTGTGTGTGTGTGTGTGTGTGTGTGTGATGTGTGTGTTGTGTGGTTTGTGTGTGTGTGTTAGTGTGTGTGTGTGTGTATGTGTGTGTGAATGTGTGTGTGTGTGTGTGTGTGTGTGTGTGTGTGTGTGTGTTGTGTGTGTGTGGTGTGTGTGTGTGTGTGTGTGTGTGTGTGTGTGTGTGTGAAATGTGTGTGTTTGTGTGTGTGTTGTGTGTGTGTGTGTGTGTGTTGTGTGTGTGTATGTGTGTGTGTGTGTGTGTGTGTTTTATATCGTGTTGTGCAGTTGAGAGACATTTTTGCATATTATAATGTAAGTGGACAAGAAAGGTTGCTTGTATCTTGTGTTCCTCACATCAAATGCTTTTCCACTTGAAGCGATCATTCTTAGATGACAGGGAAATGGGTTATGAGTTGCAGGGAAAAGAGGGATGGAGGAGTGTGTGTGAATGGGTGTGTGTGTGTTTTAGTGTGTGCATAGAGAGAACAAGAAAGCCAAGAGAGAAGGAGAAAAGGGGAGAGAGAGAGACTGTGCATGATAAAGAGTGTGATGTGTGTGTGTTGTTGTGTGTGTGGTGTGTGTGTGTTGTGTGTGTGTGTGTGTGTGGTGATGTGTGTTGTGTGTGTGTGTGTGTGTGTGTGTGTGTGTGTGTGTGTGTGTGTGTGTTGTGTGTGTGTGTGTGTGTGTGTGTTGTGTGTGTGTTTTGTGTGTGTGTGTGTGTGTGTGTTTGTGTGGTGTGTGTGTGTGTGTGTGGGGTGTGTTGTTGTGTTTGGTGTGTTGTGTGTGTGTGTGTGTGTGTGTGTGTGTGTGTGTGTGTGTGTTTGTGTGTGTGTTGGTGGTGGTGGTGTGTGTGGTGTTGTGTGTGTGTTTGTGTGTGTTGTGTGTGTGTGTGTGTGTGTGTGTGTGTGTGGTGTGTGTGTGTGTGTGTGTGTGTGACCGTGAGTGTGCACATGCATAACTGTGAATGGGTGTGAATGTGTGTGTGTGTGTTTATTTATTTTTATTTATTTATTTATTTATTCTTTTATATCGAGGATAATAGAATAAGCACTCATGTGCTTTTTTTTATCCAGTCCCTGCGTGTATGCAATTGAGTTGTGTAAATCTTGTCATCTGTTTCCACCGGCACACAATGGCCTACTCTTCTGAAAAGCGGAACAGGATTTGACATGTGCACAAGATGTTCACACGTTGTTTTGTGTGTGTGTGTGTGTGTGTGTGTGTGTGTGTGTGTGTGTGTGTGTGTTGTGTGTGTGTGTGTATACATGCGTTTTCACTTGCATGTGTAAATGTGCATGCAATGCATTGTGTGTAATATATGTGGTTGCTAGCTGGAGCTGAACAAAACACAACAGAAATTATCCCCTAGAGACAGATAAGACTTGTTAACTTAATTAAGGACAATCAGATCTATATAGTCTTTTTTGACTTGAGTTTCCTTTTTTGGAAACTTAAGGACCATTCTCCATGCTGATTTGTCTCACTCCGTAGAGTGAATGTTGGCACATAATTATGTGAGAGGCTTCATCTGGGTCTTATTGCCTTGACTAGTGTAATTCACTCCAGACTGGCTGGTCTGTCTTGAATCTCAGAGAGTCGGTCGTCTTCAACACTTTCAGAATTTAGTGCATGCAGCATGTTTGATTTTTCAGAAAATCAAAGAAAGATCACGTCACTCTCATTTTTGGCCAAACTCCTCTGGCTGCCAGTAACACCTCAGATCAAATTCAAATTTTTTTTGGTTGCTATTCTAGCTTTTTGCAGTTTTGATGGATCTTTTCCACTTTTATCTCCCTCCCCTCTCTTCTTCAGATTTATTAGCTTTATTTTCATCTCAGAAGTAACATTGGAAAAAAAAAGTTTTTGTTTGTTGCTTAAAACCAGCTACAAGTCATTTGGTCAGCAATTTTTCGGCAATCAAGTTTTCTGCTTTATGGTTCCAACTCTTTTCCACCCTCTCTCTCTCTCTCTCTCTCTCTTCCTCTCTCTCACAGAAATATTCAAGCTCTACCTGCTTTTGAAACTTATCTTCAAATTTCCTTTTTCCAGGAAAAGCTGTGGTTCTACCTTAACGGTCTTTGAACTAGATTGTCCATGTACACAGTGTGCATTCATGAACAACTGTATTGTATAATTTGTAAAGTGTGTGCTCTGTTTGTGCACGTGTGCTAGATTCCATGCTTTTGAGCCCATTCACTGGAGCATTGGCCTATTCAAGAAAAGATTTCTTATTAAATGCTATAATTACCATATATATCATGACATATCCCTGAAGTAGGAATGCACATGTATGTACAACAATGGTGAGCATACAGTCGCATATTACGCAAAATCTCGCTTTTGGTGAACCTGAAAGTTCTAGTCCAGGAACAAAAACCCCCCAACCTAAATACACATGACCGTGACTCGAGTGCCTTTCATTTTCCTGCAGTTACGAATCAGGGGCTATGGGGTTTTTTTGTTGGAAGAAGGTGAAGTTTTGTTGTGCTTCCTTTGTGTGTGGAGGTTTTGAATGTCGTGATCTTGAATTGATTGCAGTTTAATGGTTCTGATTAGTCAAGCAATGTGTGTGTGTGTGTGTGTGACGTGTGTGTGTGTGTGTGTGTGTGTGTGTGTGTGTGTGTGTGTGTGTGTGTTTGGTTGTGTGTGGTGCGTGGTGTGTGTGTGTGTGTGTGTTTGTTATCAATTATTTTTTTGTGAGATAATGGTAAAATTGTTAATATGCTTTTTTTACTAATTCATGTTATGTGCGTGTGCGTTCTTGATGCTCATTTATGTCGTTGTTGTGCTACATCAATGGCTGTACTCTTGCATGATGTCAATATATATGAACTCAACGACATGTCATGCAGCAGAAATTTGCTGCACATGTTAAACCCATCGTTTTTGGAGGGGCATCTTGGGTGCATGCAAAATTAATAACAAAGCAGCACACAGGTGTGTGTTAGACACCATACTAGAAAAAACAGGACTTGAGTCCAAGCGGCTGAGGCTGTATATAGCAAAGATCAGGATGTGCCTCTACAATGTACCTCCCACCCACCACCACCGTTGACCACTCCGTTCTCTTCGTCTGTCTTTGCGCCTCGGGGGCACAGACTGTCTTTAGGTCAAATGCAAGCGCTTTGATTTGTTCTTACAAGAGATAGCGCTATACAAATTCCATGTAATAATAATAATAATAATAATGTGTGTGTGTGTGTGTGTGTGTGTGTGTGTGTGTGTGTGTGTGTGTGTGTGTGTGTGTGTGTGTTAAATATTGTAAAATTGTGTTGATACTGTTATGCCTGCCTTCTTTTTTGTACTGTAAATTGTGCATGCATGCGTGCGTGCGTGCATGTGTCTATGTTTGTGTGTGTGTGTGTGTGTGTGTGTGCATGCGTGTGTGCATGTGTGCGTGCATGCGTGTGAGCATGTGTGTGTGTGTGCATACATCGTATGTGTGTGCTTGCATGTGCATATATATATATGCACGCATACACATGTGTACATGCATGTATGTGTACATGTATAGCATGTTTTTTTGGGGGGGAACTTGGGTGCATCCAAGCACATGTAGATGGAACTAAGCAGACAGTGTGAGAAACTCAATACTAAAAAACAGAGACCAGTCTAACTTGCTGAGCTTTTACTAGCTAAGATTTCAGGAGTGTACCCCTCTTCCTCCCTCTCCATCTCTTCTTCTGCCTCATCAGGGTGAAGTGTTTTTAAGCGTACTGACTGTTTTGAAATCGTACTGGAGTGCTTCTTAGCTTCTCCTCATCTTTTCAGGAAAAGTGTGTGTGTGTGTGTGTGTGTGTGTGTGTGTGTGTGTGTGTGTGTGTGTGTGTGTGTGTGTGTGTGTGTGTGTTTGTTTGAGGTGTGTGTGTGTGTGTTCAAGGTGTGCGTGTGTGTGTGTGCGTTGTCTGATGTTTGAATTGTACTGGGTGTGTTTGTTTCTCTCTTGGTCAAGGGTGTGTGTGTGTGTGTGTGTGTGTGTGTGTGTGTGTGTGTGTGTGAGATGGTGGTGTTGTGTGTGTGTGTGTGTGTGTGTGTGATCATGAGACAGATCAATTTTGTATTTGATGGTATTGGTGTGTGTGTGTGTGTGGTGTGGTGTGTGTGTGGTGTGTGGTGTGTGTTTGCATGAACCTGCTGCACATGTGCTTGTTTGATGTAAGAATTTGTGCCTGCAGCATATCTAGATACATGTACTCACATATACTCCAAAGTCCACCACTCAGTCTACTGTATGTATTATAAATTTCATTCTAAAGATAACCCTCTCACACCCAGCCATGCCTAGTTGTTTATCAACTCATTGAGGCTATTTTAGTCACTGTCAACAAGGGAATTTTCATCCATGGTGGAAGAGTGGGGTGATGATAAATTCACAGTAAAATGTTGACATTAGGAATTGTGATTTGAATCTCAGGGCTACTTGCTCCACACAGACATATCAGGTAAGGTAAAAGGTAAGGTGTCCCATAACCTGTGGGGTCGTAGGGGAGCGAGGCGTCAGAGACCTCAGCTTCTCTA
>CM060345.1:30734782-30739501 GCA_030674155.1 Stramonita haemastoma
TCATGTAATAGGTTCTCTGTTGAATCAATGTTGAGGCTGCCTCCATGAAACTTTCTCCTCCTCCTCTTCACTATTGTGGTGTAATGGTTACTGTGTGTGTGTGTGTGTGTGTGTGTGTGTGTGTGTGTGTGTGTGTGTGTGTGTGTGTGTGTGTGTGTGTGTGTGTGTGTGAGTGATGTAATCCATTCCCCATCATGTAATTATTGGATGGTCTGTTTTTCTGTCTGTCTGTCTGTCTGTCTGTCTGGACTGTCAGTCTGTTGGATTCCTTGTCAGATCAAATTTGAAGCGTGTTCTTAGGATACTATTACTACTTTCTCTCCTTCCACTACTGTAGTGTAATTATGGGATGCATGGTCTGCCTGTCTGTCTGTTCATTTTTGTCTGTCTGTCTGTCTGTCTGTTACCTCATCTTCCTTAGGCCCTGTTAGCATCAAATTCAGGGCTGCTGTTAAGAGAACTTTCTCTCCAGTACTGTAGTGTAATTATTGGATGGTCTGTCTGTCTGTCTGCCTGTCTGTCTGCCTCTCTGTCTGTCTATTCATCTGTCTGTTTCAGTGTCTGTCATCTCATACATTCAGGTCTTAATTTTAATTATTTAATTTGATATTACTGCTCTGAATTACATGCTTTCTCTCTTCTTTCTACTGTAAGTGTAATTATTGGTTGATCTGTCTTTCTGTTTGTCTTTCTGTCTGTCTGTCTGTCTGTCTAAGAACATAATGTGAAAGTTTTGCTAGCTCATCAGAAACAAAAGTCTGTCTTTCTATCTGTCTGTCTGTCTGTCTACAGTGCATACTGTGAAAGTTTTGCTAGCTCATCAGAAACAAAAGTATGTCTTTCTGTCTGTCTGTCTGTCTGTCTGTCTGTCTGTCTGTCTGTCTGTCTGTCTTCAGTACATAATGTGAAAGTTTTGCTAGCTGATCAGAAACAAAAGTATGTCTTTCTGTCTGTCTGTCTGTCTGTCTGTCTGTCTGTCTGTCTGTCTGTCTGTCTGTCTACAGTGCATACTGTGAAAGTTTTGCTAGCTCATCAGAAACAAAAGTATGTCTGTCTGTCTGTCTGTCTACAGTGCATACTGTGAAAGTTTTGCTAGCTCATCAGAAACAAAAGTATGTCTGTCTGTCTGTCTGTCTGTCTGTCTGTCTGTCTGTCTGTCTGTCTGTCTACAGTGCATACTGTGAAAGTTTTGCTAGCGCATCAGAAACAAAAGTATGTCTTTCTGTCTGTCTGTCTGTCTGTCTGTCTGTCTACAGTGCATAATGTGAAAGTTTTGCTTAGCTCATCATAAACAAAAGTTTGGCTTTGAAGATCTCTATGTGGGAAAATGACTTCTCTAAACGCATGCATTGACCAAAAAAAAAAAAAAAGTGGAGGTAGAATTATTTTCTCCTTTTCTTCAGTGCAAAGTTGAGATGACTTTGGTGGGTTTTGCACAGGTCTGTTGTAAATGTCCACGACATTGGTTGTTTAGGGTCTAGATCTAGATAGAATCTCACGTTTCATAAACCAGCAATAAGAAAGAAGGTGGCAGGGTGGTTAAGATATTCACATACCTAACAATGAAACTGTGAGGTCCCGGGTTTGATTCCAGCCTCGCCTTTTCTTCCCAGTTTGACGAAAAAGTCAAACTGAATGTCAAAGTCTTTTGGATGAGACTATAAACCCAGGCCCATGTGCAAACACACAGACATCTTGCACACAGGTTAAAACCCATTCTGCCTTTTGGAAGAGTAAGCCCTGTTGTGCTGGTATGCATGGATGGCAACATTTCCAAAAAATGCGTGCACATAGGTGTAGTCTATATATATACACCATCCACAAAGTCAGAATGCGGCATGTAAAGTGGGTGGGGGTGGGGGTGCAGGGTGGGGTGGGGGGGGGGGGCAACCAGACATGAATGCAGAATCTGGACACCATTGGTGAACCTTTAGCTCTAGCCAAGCAACAGATAAACAAAAACAGAAAGAGGGCTGGAACAAGATTCTCAACCCACCCTCCCAATGAAGTGTGTGTAGCACTAGCAGTCTTGGTGCCATGGGGCGTTGTTGGCATTACTGGTATGTTTTCATGGGTTGTTTCAGAACATCAGGAAAACTCTTCACACATGTATGTATGTATGTATGCACAGACACACAGACAGACACACAGACAGACACACCCAGAAACCCCCAGACACACACACACAGACACAAAAACCGAGGCCCCGTGTGTGAACGTACGCAGAACATCTTGCGCACATGTTAAATCCTGTTCTGCTTTTCGTAAGAGTAGGCCATCGTGTGCCATTGGGAACAGATGACATTTACAAATCTGCATACACACGGGGATGGGATGAAAAAAAAAGCACTTAAGTGCTTATTCCATTATCCTCGATATAAAAAAACCACACAAAAAAAACACAGACAGACAGACAGACAGACAGACAGACAGACAGACAGACAGACAGACAGACAGACAGACACACACACACACACACACACACACACACACACACACACACACACACACACACACACACACTTATAACTCTCAAGCATTCCACCTCAAGCACCACCAAGCCCAAACTAGATATCATATATATATATTCAGGAATGCAATATCACACACAGACTTGTGAGGAATCCTGTGTTTTTACATGACCTAGGCTTGAGTCACAGAGCTCTTCAAGGATAGAGGGCAGAGGAAGGAGGTGGGGGGTGTTTGTGGTGGTGGTGGGGGGTGGGGGGGACTGGGGAGTGTGCTTAGTCAAACTTTGAGTTTGACCTAAACACTTGTATTTTTATGATTATGAGTGTAGAAATATGTGCTTTTGTGTGTGTGTGTGTGTGTGTGTGTGTGTGTGTGTGTGTGTGTGTGTGTGTGTGTGTGTGTGTGTGTGTTGTGTGTGTGTGTGTGTGTGTGTGTGTGTGTGTGTTTGTGTGTGTGTGTGTGTGTGTGTGTGTGTGTGTGTGTGTGTGTGTGTGTGTGTTTGTGTTTGAGAGAGAGAGAGAGAGAGAGAGAGAGAGAGAGAGAGAGAGAGAGAGAGAGAGAGAGAGAGTACATTGTGTGTGTGCGTGGTGTGTGTGTGTGTGTGTGTGTGTGTGTGTGTGTGTGTGTGTGTGTGTGTGTGTGGATATGTGTGTGCACATTTATATGCTTTTTGTGTGTGTGTATGTGTGTGTGTGCATGTGTGTGCGTGCACACGCATGTGTGTGTGCACATTTATGCTTTTTGTGTGTGTGAGTGTTTGTGTGTGTTTGTGTATGTATGCGCGCATTTGTGTGTGTGCATGTGTGCATGTGTGCACATGCACATGCATGCATGTGTGTGCGTGTGTGCTTGTATGCATGTTATGTGTAAAGAAACCCTCATGGTGACTGGAAAGGAGACGTTGATACTGGCCTGTAAGATAGATCATCATCCGCACATCAGATACACGTGTGTCACTGTGTCACAAGGTTTTTCCTGCACCCAAGTGGAAAACCATTCTGCACATTGGGCCTTGGAGGTCTATGGTTAACACTCCTGTCTGTTCTTTCTTTCTTTCACAAAGTTCTCTCTGTGGGAGCCGCAGGATAGCCGAGTGGTTAGAACGAGTGTTGAGCTCGTGATCTTGACAACACAGGTTCGGGCCACCTCTGAGACCCATGTTTCGAGGGATTTTTTTTTCTCTCTCCCTCTCTGGTGTTAGTTAGCCTCAGTACAGACTGGACTAATCCCCTGAAAGTCCTTCAACTGAGTGGACAGAGATTCTGAATTTCATCTTTAAACAGTGTTGTATTCTTACTGGTACAGGCATGTCACAAGATCGAAAGGATTAGCAAAAACAATACCAATACTGCAAGGCACTGTCCAAGGAGGAAGAAAGAGAAGCAGACCAAGGAACTGAACAAAACTTTGAGAGAGGCAGAACAGAGAGAGGAATGGAGGGAACTGGTTGTCAAGTCTTCAGGGGTGCCCCCACGGTTGCCCGACTAAGGGATAGATAGATAGATAGTATTCTTACTGAAGTCCTTCACAGTGAAAAAAAAGGAGAGTTGTTTTTTGTTTGTTAGTTTGTTTGTTTTTTTTGTTTGGTTTCTTGGCTAGAACTTCAAGGTTCACCATTGGTGAGTTTTAAGCGTATTTAAGCTTTTTTTTTTTTTTTCTACACCATTTAGGTAGCCACATTCCGACTTGGGGATGGTGTCTAAGCAGGACACCAGTATGCATGATTTGGGGGAAAAAAATGTCATCCATTCCTATCGGCGCGAAATGGCCTACTCTTCTGAAAGGCAGAGTGGGTTTTGAATGTGTGTGCAAGATGTTCTGCATGAGTGTGCGCACAAGGGCTTCAGTTTACAGTCTTTATTTGAAGGATTTTGATATTCTGTTTGATTTTTTCCCCCCCGTCAAACTGGGAAGAAAGGATGAGACTTGGGCTCAAACCCAGAACCTCACAGTTTACTTGTAATGTTAGGAAGGTGAACGTCTTAACCATCCTGCTGCCTTTCATCTTAAGGAGTAAATTTAGAGATGATTTTATAATGGGCTTGGGTGCAAAGGAGGGGGGGGGGGGAGGACAGGGAAGGATGGGGAAGGAGAAAGGGGGGGGATGAGAGTGGGAAGGCAGGAGGGGCAGGCAGGCAGGCAGGCAGGCAGGCAGGCAGCCAGCCTATCTATCTATCTATCTATTCTATCTATCTATCTATCTATCTATCTATCTATCTATCTATCTATCTATCTATCTATCTATCT
>CM060345.1:30747101-30774601 GCA_030674155.1 Stramonita haemastoma
GCTGCTGCTGTGGCTGTAGTATCCATCATTGCCCAAAGGGGCTTAGCATTGAACCACACTCCCCCCTGCCCCCCCCTCTCTCTCTCTCTCTGTCTGGGGCCATTAAAAAAAAAAACCCACAAAAAAACAACTCTTGGGTGCAAAGGAGGAGGGGGGGAGAGACGGGTGAGGTAGAAGAGAAGGGGGGGGGAGGAGAGAGGGGAAGGCAGGCAGGCAGACAGAAATGGAGTAAGCCATGCAATGAGTCAATTAGAGTGACAGACAGACGGACAGACAGACAGACAGATGGAGAGCCAAAGAGACATACAGATAACGAGTCACTGTGTGTGTGTGTGTGTGTGTGTGTGTGTGTGTGTGTGTGTGTGTGTGTGTGTGTGTGTGTGTGTGTGTGTGTGTGTGTGTGAGAGTCAGAGAGAGAGAGAGAGAGATTTGATTTGATTTGATTTGATTTATTCTTTTATATCAAGGATAATGGAATAAGCACTCTTGTGCTTTTTTACATCCAGTCCCCGTGTGTATGCAGTTGTGTAAATATTGTTATCTGTTCCTACCGGCACACAATGGCCTACTCTTATGAAAAGCAGAACAGGATTTAACGTGCGCAAGATGTTCTGCGTGCGTTTGCACACAGGGCCTCGGTTTACAGTCTCATCCAAAAGACTCTGTGTGTGTGTGTGGTGTGTGTGTGTGTGTAAGAGAGGAGAGAGAGAGAGAGAGAGAGAGAGAGAGAGAGAGAGAGAGAGAGAGAGAGAGAGAGAGAGAGAGAGAGAGAGGGGGGGGGGGGGGGCAGGCAGACAGTATGCAAATAGAGTGAAACATCAAGGAGAGAGAGAAAGAGGCAGACAGAGATACAGACAGACAGTCAGATATAGAGTGAGGTGCAAGCACAATTTATTTTATTTATTTATTGTTTGATATCGAGGATAATGGAATAAACACTCATGTGCTTTTTTAAGTATGAATTTTTTGCAATGAATCCAAGAGACAGAGAGGGTGTGTGTGTGTGTGTGTGTCTGTGTCTGTGTGTGTGTCTGTGTCTGTGTCTCTGTGTGTCTCTGTGTGTGTATCTGTGTGTGTATCTGTGTGTGTGTGTGTGTGTATGAGTGGAGATGTGTGAGAGTGAGAGAGAGAGAGAGAGAGAGAGAGAGAGAGAGAGAGAGAGAGGAGAGAGAGAGAGAGAGAGAGAGAGGAGAGAGAGAGAGAGATGAGAGAGAGAGAGAGAGAGAGAGAGAGACAGAAGACAGACAGACAGACAGACAGACAGACAGACAGACAGACAGCAGACACACACACACACACACACACACACACACACACACACCACACAACACACACCACACACACAACACACACACACACACACACACACCACACACACACACACACACACACAGAGCATTGATAAATTTTATGCAGTCTACCTCAGTGGTTGTGGTCCCTAACTCTTTGCCTTTTCCTCCACTGCTTAATGCTCATGTTTACATTCAGGGGCTGACATTGCTTGTTCACTTGTTTTTTGTTAAAAGTTAAGTCTGTCCGAGCTAAGGCTCATCAGGCCGGTGCTATCCGGTTTCTGTGGCGTTAGCGACTGAGAGTCATAGACTCCCCTGGATAGGAGCAGTCTATCGCAGGGTTAACCCAACACAAGGTTGGTACCCCTTTTACACCTGGGTGGGGTGAGAAATAGCCGTTAAGTGCCTTTTCAAGGCACAACGCCATATGCCGAAAGCTGGGATCGAACCCGCAACCCTTAGATTACGAGTCCAACGCCCTAACCACTAGACTACAGCGGCGGCCTGTTTTTTGTTTGTTGGTATATAAATGTGGTTGAAATGAGCTTTGGTGTACCTTTTTAAAAAACAACCAACCCACTTTTATTTCAAGGATATTGGAATAAGCAGCTATATGCTTTTTTTGTGCTTTTTTTTTTACATCCAGTCCCTGTGTATATGCAGTTTTGTTAATTTTGTCATCCGTTCCCATGGGCACACAGTGGCCTACTCTTCTGAAAAGCGGAACTGGTTTTAACATGAGCGCAAGATGTTCAGCGTGCGTTCACACACCAGGACCTCAGTTTAGAGTCTCATCTGAAGGACTTCCTTGGGGGAGTGGAGTCGGCATTGATGTTATTCTAGAGGAAAATTCCTCTTGAACGAGATTCGAATCGGGGTCAACAGATCACAAGCACATCACTCTGGAGAGAGAGAGAGAGAGAGAGAGAGAGAGGAGAGAGAGAGGAGAAGAGGAGAGAGAGAAGAGAGAGAGGAGGAGGAGGGAGGGAGGGGGGGAGGGAGGGGGAGAAAAAATGAACGAATGAATGAATGATCTTTAATTTGCAAGGATAAAGATTTTAGGCCAAGCCTAGTCTTACAATCTGTCCTTGTAAACATGCATTTATCAGGATAATAAGTAAAATATGGAAATCAATTTTAAAAAATACATATCTGAGGGAAAAATGCACACACAACATCCAGTCCACATGTGCATGCAGTCATTAAATCTTGTCATCTGTTCCCACCAGCACACAATGGCCTCCTCTTGCGAAAAGCAGAAGAGGATTTAACATGTGCGCATAGTCAAGATGTTCTACATAAAGTGATGTCAGACAATACTAGTAGTTAGGTATCCTAGGCAGAAGGCAGCCCCTGTGTGTTCTGTGGAGGTGGGTCATGTGGAGGAATCAGTCTAGTATTGTCGATGATGATGATGTGGATGATGATGTGGATGATGATGTGGATGATGATGTGGATGTTGATGTTGTGTGGCAGGTTCACCTGGGCTCGGGCGTTTCTGGACATGGTGAAGGAGATCCACGACCTGGCAGGTCAGCACGAGGTCATCGCCGAGAACCTGCAGAGCACCTGTCCAGAGACCTGCAGACTGAGGTCACCGAACTCAAGCAGGAACGCAAAAAGGTGAAGGTTGTTAGACTACGCCAAAGGGGGTCTGTCTGGTGTCTGTCTGGTGGTCAGTGGTGTGTGCGTGGTGGGGTGGGAACTGAAGTGTTGAGGTGTGTGTGTGTGTGTGTGGGGGGTGGGTGGGTGTGTGTGTGTGTGTGTGTGTGTGGGGGGGGGGGTGTTGTTGTTGTGTGTGTGTGTGTGTGTGTGTGTGTGTGTTTGGGGGGGGGTGTGTTGGTGTGTGTTGTGTGTGTGTGTGTGTGTGTGTGTGTGTGTGTGTGTGTGTGTGTGTGTGTGTGTGTGTGGTGTGTGTGTGTGTGTGTGTGTTGTGTGTGTGTGTGTTGTGTGTGTGTGTGTGTGTCTGTTGTTGTTGGAGACCTGATTGCAGTTACAGGATTTATTTTGTTGGAAGATGGAATGATTGACTTAAAAAAAGTTTCTTTTTAGAGTTGTGTGAAACTGAAAGAATTTGTTGTTGTTATTATTGTTATTGTTATCATCATCATCAGCAGCAGCAGCAGCAGCACACCTTCATTTATCATCATCTTATCATTCATTCATAGTCATCATCATCGTTGTGTCATTGTCATGTGTCTTTCGTCGTCGTCGTCATCCGTCTCTCCTCTCCTCACTCATCTCTTCATCTCACCTCCTCCCACCTCCTCCCTATCTTCTTCTTCTCTTCTTCTCTTCTTCTTCTTCTTTTTTTCTTCTCTTCTTTTCTTCTTCTTCTTTTTCTTCTTCTTCATATTTTATTCATGTATTTTAAATTATTTTTTATCATCTCATTCATCATCATCATCATCATCACTTCATTATTATCATTCATCATCATTATTGCTGTTACCATTATTGATCATTATCATTATAAATAAACTGACTGAGAGTTGCATAGTTGTTGTTGCTTCATGTTCTTCCTTGTGTTGCTAACGACAGACATAACAGACCTGTATCAATGCATGTGTTAATAGTGTCGTCAGCTTCATTGAGGATGAAAAAAAAAAATCATAAGGAAGTTTCAGAACATAGTTTGTTAAGCTTTTTTGTTCAGAGCTCTGTGTGTGTGTGTGTGTGTGTGTGTGTGTGTGTGTGTGTGTGTGTGTGTGTGTGTGTGTGTGTGTATGTATATATATATATATATGTGTGTGTGTGTGTGTGTGTGTGTGTGTGTGTGTGTGTGTGTGTGTGTGTGTGTGTGTGAGTGTGTGTGTGTGTGTGTGTGTGTGTGTGTGTGTGTGTGTGTGTGTGTGTTGCAGAGTGTGTATGTGTGTGTGTGGTGTGTGTGTGTGTGTGTGTGTGAGTGTGAGTGTGTGAGTGTGTGTGTGTGTGTGTGTGTGTGTAGATGGTGTGTGTGTGTGTGTGTGTGTGTGTGTGTGTGTGTGTGTGTGTGTGTGTGTGTGTGTGTGTGTAGAGTGTGTATGTGTGTATGTGTGTGTATTATATCTTTTTTCCCCTCTGATGGGGTGTGTGTGTGTGTGTGTGTGTGTGTGTGTGTGTGTGTGTTGTTTGTGTGTGTGTATGTATGTATGTGTGTGTGTGTGTGTGTGTGTGTGTGTGTGTGTGTGTGTGTGTGTGTGTGTGTGTGTGTGTGAGTGAGTGAAATGAAATGACATGAAATGAAATCAATTTTATCAAATTTTTGCAGGTCAAAAGACCCATGTATATGAACACAGATATGAAAAAGTAACCATGAAGCAGTGTGTGTGTGTGTGTGTGTGTGTGTGTGTGTGTGTGTGTGTGTGTGTGTGTGTGTGTGTGTATTGTGGTGTGTGTGTGTGTGCGTGCGTGTGTACGTGCGTGCGTGTGTGCGCATGCGCGTGCATGTGTGTGTGTATAAAATCAAATCAAATTAAATCAAATCAATTTTGTCAAGGTATTGCAGGACGAAAGACTCATATATGAACACAGAATATGAAAAAGTAACAACGAAGCAGTGTGTGTGTGTGTGTGTGTATGCGCGCGTGGTGTGCGCATTTGTGTATGCATGCGTGTGTGTAGAGGTGTGTGTTTGTGTGTGCATGTGTGTGTGTGTATGTGTGGGTGTGTGTGTTTATGTATTTTTATTTATTTATTCTTTTATATCGAGGATAATGAAATTGTGTGCATGTGTGTGAATATGTGTGTGTGTGTGTGTGTGTGTGTTTCCAATCACTGACACAGATGTACACTGTGTATGTTGCAGCATTTACAAGAGGGAACCAAGCTTCAGGAACAGTTGAGACAAAGCGCCCAGGCTTTAGATAGAGTGAGTCACTTTATTTATTCACATTGTTGCTTTCTTCTGGTTATTTCTGACCTCATCAAACAGTAGCTTTATCCGGGGATGGTGGTGGTGGGGGGGGGGGGGGGGGGGGTAGCCTAGTGGTAAGAGAGTTGTGCTTGTGATCAGACAGTCCTGTTGAGTTTGAGCCACCACTGAGGTACAGTCCTTGAGGGGACTTTTTTCATGGAGAAAAAAAAAAAATTTCCCATGGAGTTAACATCAGTACCAACTGCGCTCCCCTGTCTTGCACACATGTTTGACAGCCGTTCCTTCTTTCTGAAAAGTAGCCCCCCCCCCCAACACACGCATGCACGCACACACGTACACACACCACACCCACACACACACACACAACACACACCCACACACACACCACCACCCACACACACAAACACACACACACACACACACACACACAACACACACACACACACACGCATACACGCATGTGTAAGGCCATCGTGTGCCGGTGGAAGTGGATGACAAAATCTTTTAAAAAAGGAAAAAAAAACTATAAAAGAAAATGCATACACACTAGTGTCATGTTTAGACATTGTCCCCATAGTCGGAATGCAGCTACCTTAATGATGTGCCAAAAAAAGGTGAGATAGGCAAAGCCTCATCATGGATGAACCTCAGAGCTCTGGTTGAGGAGCAGAGAAAAGACCCCCCCCCTCCCCCACTGCTTCAAACTTATCCTCTTCCAACCTTTCAATTCATCGAACCTGACACTTTTTACAGAGACCCAGACCTTGACGCCCTGCCGAGGTAAATGGAGGAATCTGATGAATAACTCTTCAGTGCCATGCCTCAATGTCTCCTCAGGAAAGGAAGATAGTCTGACAATGTGCAGCATATAATTAGGACAACAGAAATATAACTGTTCTTTTTTTTTTCTTCTCCTTGTTTGAAAGTAAGATCTGGCTTGTATACTTATGACATCAGGCATTTTCCCCTTATATTCTCACCTTGTCATCTTCTTGTTGTGCTTGTGTTCTCATATGGTTTTAAGGGCTTAAAAAAAAAAAAGGAACATGCTTACGTGTTCATGCTTGCGCATTTGTGCTTTAAGATGAAAAAGTTAATACTAGCTAGAAGACTCCAGTGTATATCAGCTTCATGATTATTCATTCCTGAAGTTGGAATGCAGCTATCTTCATGGCGGGCAGCAATGGTTGCACACCCAAAATCTCACCATGGGTAAACTTCAAAGTTCTAGCTGAGGAAGGAAAAAAAATCCGTATTCATATATATTTTTGTTCTTCTAGAAGTTATTATCTTTGTGTTATTGTTTCTGTTGTTGATTATCATTGTGTTGTGGTTTCAGTCCAAAAAGCAATATGAAAAGCGTTCAGAGATTCGGAGAAGGCAATGGACAACTACAGGAAAGCAGACGCAGACATCAATCTATCGCGAGCTGAAGTAGAAAAGGTTAGTCAGCACTTTAAAAAAAAAAAAAAAAAAAAGGTTTGCTTTGGTGTGTGTCTTCTTTGGTCACTGTCACCATTGTGATCTCTTTCGGGTTTAGATGTTGCCTGTTGTGGAAGTCAAAATGAATGCGATGCCACTCTCACCTTGTTGTGCAATACCTACTATCATTTAGAAAAAAAACAAACCTGGCTCTTGTGTTTACAATCTCATTATTGACTTTTCCTCTGCCTTCAACACAATCCCGTGCCATCTCTTAGTCACTCAAATTACTTTCAAAGAACATCTGTCCTAGGATCATTCTTTGGGTCATAAACTTCCCTGATGAATTGCAAACAGTGTGTCCAATTAATAAAAAACAGTATCAGCTGAAAAGTCCATGTCCACTGGTTTTCCTCAGGGCACCGTTCTGCCTCTTATTCTTTTCACTCTCTACACTCTCATTCGAATGAGACTATAAACCGAGGCCCCGAGTGCAAATACACGCAGAAATCTTGGCGCATATGTTAAAATCCTGTTCCGCCTTTCGGAAGAGCAGGCCATTGTGTGCTGGTAGGAGCAGATGACAAAATTTAAAAAAACTAGCATGCACACAGGTGTCGGGTTTTAGACACCATCCCTGAGGAAAAATCGGGGAGTTGGAGTCCCCAGGGTGGCTCAGGGCTGCATATGGCAACGTTCTGGCGGCTCTTGCGATGGCACTGGAACCATTCGTATGGGCGATTGCCTTTCCAATGGACCACTCCAGTGGCGTGGAGAAGGGGGGGGGAGGTCTGCTGCATGGGTAACAGCTTGCCCTCCATACTACTTACCCAGGCTTTGCGATCTAAAGATTAGAGCGCAACTCCATAGTCATCCGAGACTGATGGGTGCCTGCTACTACAACACTAATGACTGGGCTGTTTGTGACATTACTCCATTGATTAGATATTCTGATGAATCTGCTCTTGAAGATCTGCCCAACTCTCATCCCATGTGTAATAAAAAAATGTTGAAGCATTTTCCTCCTGGTTTAAAAAAATACCAACTTTATTCCCATTATTTTCGATTGTGTTTTCGGTTCGAATTTATCTACATTCTGGATCTCTTTTCTGTGTGTTATCAGTAAAGATTACTGTCTGTCATGTTTTGTTCATAAATAACAAAGAATATTGTCTGTTGTGTCTGTACATACTAAAGAATATTGTGTGTGGTCTGTTCATAAATAACAAAGAATATTGTTGTTGTGTGTGTTCATAACAAAGACTATTGTCTGTTGTGTCTGTTCATAAACAGCACAGAACATTGTTTATCAATGCTTCTCCATAACAAAGAATATTGTCAGTTAATGCCTATCCTTACCAAAGAATGTTGTTTGTTGTGTGTTCATAAATAACAAACAATATTGTCTGTGTTGTGTGTGTGTGTTGTCACAGCAAAGGATGATAATGAACCAGAAGGCCCAGACAGTGTGAGGAATGTAAAAGCGAATACGCCAACGTTCTGCAGCAGTTCAACACCAGTCAGCAGGAGCATTACCACACCTCCATGCCCCAGGTGTTCCAGGTCAGTAGTGTGTATAGGTGTGTGTGTGTGGGGGGGGGGAGGGAGGGAGGGAGGGAGGGAGGGAGGGAGGGAGGGAGGGAGGGAGGGAGGAGAGAGAGAGAGAGAGAGAGAGAGAGAGAGAGAGAGAGAGAGAGAGAGAGAGAGAGAGAGAGAGTGGCATGTGTGTGTGTGTGTGTGTGTGTGTGTGTGTGTGTGTGTGTGAGAGAGAGAGAGAGAGAGAGAGGAGAGAGAGAGAGAGAGAGAGAGAGAGAGAGAGAGAGAGAGAGAGAGAGAGTGTGATGTGTGTGTGTGTGTGTGTGTGGTAGGGGGGGGGGGGAGAGAGAGAGAGAGAGAGAGAGAGAGAGAGAGAGAGAGAGAGAGAGAGAGAGAGAGAGAGAGGAGATGTGTGTGTGTGCATGTTGCGCGTGTGTGTGTGTGTGTGTGTGTGTGTGTGTGTGTGTGTGTGTGTGTGTGTGTGTGTGTGTGTGATAGAGAGAGAGTGAGAGTGTGTGTGTGTGTGGGGGGGGGGGACACCTTTACCTTTACCTTTTACCTGCATACACACGGGGAATGAATGTAGAAAAGCACATGAATGCCTATTCAATTATCTTCGAAAATAAAAGAATAAGCAAATTTAAAACATCATGGTATGGGTGTGTGCAGCATCTGCAGGCCATGGAGGAGAAGCGCGTGAGCAAGGTGCAGGAGTGCATCCAGCAGTGCTCGGTGACGGAGAAGAACGTCATCCCCATCATCAACACCTGCATAGAGGGCATGGCCAAGGCCTCCGCCAGCATGACAGCGCTCAGGTAACTGGGACCAGCTGGTGCTAATTATAGCAGAAACTGACCACACTTGGATTAAGTAAAAGGAAGGGGCGTGCTGGATTTAGCGCTCTTGACTGAGTGATGTTGGATTTGTGCGCTGTGACCTCTGTCATTGTCTTCACTTGTACACACCTTCTCGCTCCGTCCGCTCTGCTGCAGATACCTTGTCTTTAAGAATACCTAGATTCAGCCTATCTACTGTTGGCCGCCGTTCTTTCTCTATTTCTGGTCCATCTGTCTGGAATGACCTCCCTCTCTTCCTCTGGCAAAGCCTACTTAGGACACTTTAAAATCCAACCTCAAGACACACTTATTTCAAACCTAAGATTTTCGCCTTCTGTTTCAATCTTCCCTTCTGTTTCCATGGGGGACGGGATAGCCTAGTGGTCAGAACATTGTGCACGCAATTTGACAACCCAGGATCGATTCCCATTCGAGGGGATTTTTCCCCTTGGAGTTAACATCAGTGCTGACTCCACTCTCCCCAAAAAGTCCTTCGGATGAGACTATAAACCGAGGTCCCGTGTGCAAACACACGCAGAACATCTTGTGCACATGTTAAATCCTGTTCCGCTTTTTGTAAGAGTAGGCCATTGTGTGCGTTGGGAACAGAGGACAAGATTTACAAAACTGCTGACACATGGGGATTGGATGCAAAAAAGCACATGAGTGCTTATTCCATTATCCTCACTTATAAAGGAATAAATCTAACTGTGTAACGTTATCCCTGCACCTACATCCTTTTTTCCACTCTTGCGCTTCAGGGGAGAGGATAGCCTAGTTGTTAGAGCATTATGTGTGTATGTGTGCGTGCCTACATTGTCAACATCACTGAGATCAGTGGTCTAGGAGGGCTACAGGAGATCGTAGAACTCAGCAGAGACAGAGAAGATGGGAACCCTGGTGGCATTGTGTGAAGCTCCTACTGTTGATAGCAGCAATGGAGATAGGTGATTAGGCGAAGATATTTTTTATTTTTATTTTTTTATTTTTATCATTATTTTTTTTGTGATTAGGTGAAGGTACTGTCATACTTATCTTGACAGAGGGCCATGGCTGAATTGTTAAGGCCATTTGACTTCAGTCCCTTGGGTCATGAAGTCGTGGGTTCAAATCTCGGGGGCATCTGGTGAGTAAGTTAAGTTTAAGTTAAAGTCTGTCCCGAGCCTAAGGCTCATCAGGCGGCTAATAAGGTTGTGCTTATCTACAACGCGTTTACTGTGGCTGTGCTCCCTGGATAGGACGCCAGTCTATCGCAGGGTTAACCCCCAACACAAGGTTGGTACCCCTTTTACACCTGGGTGGGGTGAGAAAATAGCCGTAAAGTGCCTTTTCCAAGGGCACAATGCCATAGACCGAAAGCTGTGATCGAACCTGCAACCTTTAGATTACGAGTCCAACGCCTAACCACTAGACTACAGCGGCGGCTGCACTGATGTTAACTCCAGAGGAAAAAAATCCCCTCAAACGGGAGTCGAACTCGGGTCGTCAAATTGTGAGCGCAATGTTCTGACCACTAGGCTATCCTGTCCCCATATAGTTAGATAGATAGATAGTGAGTTAAGGTTGTTGATGTGGAACCTGGGTGATCTGTCTGTCATTGGTGAATCTGGTAGCTCTAGCTGAGGAGCAAAGAAACCTTACTTTGTCACACACAAGAGGGAGAAAAACCTCTTTCAGGTTTGGGACAATCTGAAAAAAAAAATTTGTTGTCTGTCTGAGCATTCCATTCCTCCTGCCAGAGGGAGTGTTATTTATTTTTCCTGTCCTAATAATATTTGACGCATTGTAATGAACTATGGCTGATGATATGGAACCTGTGTGTGGTCCTTTGTCACTTCCCTCAGGACTCCAAGTTGGTGGTGGAGCGCTACAAGTCGGGGTTCCCCATCCCTCAGGACGTGGCCTTTGAGGACCTCAGCGTCACCGGGGGCAACGCCGCCCACCTCAACAACTCCAAGAACCACACCCCCAACCCCCCAAGAACCCCAGCAAGCGTCGCCTCTTCGGCATCTTCGCTACCTCCAAGGTAACTACTACTGCTGTGCTGTTGGGTGGGCGGGGTGGGGTGTGGTGTGGTCATTTTTGAAAATTTGATGTTAGTTTTTTTGTTTTATGCCACTTTTATGTGTCACGGCGGATTTTTTTGTGTGAAATTCGGGGCTGCTGTTCTCTCTAGGGAGAGCGCGTCGCCAAAAGTTTATTTATTTATTTATTTATATATACCACTTTTGTGTCATGGCAGATTTCTCTGGTGAAATTTCGGGGCTGCTCTCTCTCTCTCTCACTTCCTGGGGAGAGCGCATTGTTGCCACAAGTGTAGTGCCTACCCGTTACCCATGTTGGTGGGGGGGGGGGGGGGGGGGGGGGTAGATGCTTGGTGGGAGTGAAGTGGGGTGGGGACTGTGGATTTTTTTTTTACAACTGGAGATTTTTTTTTATGGGGGGGGGGGGGGGGGGGGGGGGGGGGGTAATGCTTGGTGTGAGTGATGTGGGGTGGGGACTGTGTGGATTTTTTTTTTTTTTAAACTACAACTGGGGATTTTTTTTTGGTTTGGGGTGGTGTGGTGGTGTGTGTGTGTGTGTGTGTGGGTGGGGGGGGGTGGGTAGGGGGGTGGTGTTGTGTGTGGTAAGAAGTCTCCTCAGAGTATGAAGAAGGAGGATGGAAGGTAGAACCCAGCTGCGTCCCCCCCCCCCCGTCCACTTTCACTCCTTTCAGCTGCTATCCATTCCACCCATCCAGCCCAGCTGGTGCTATTATAGCAGGAGCTGACCCATCTTGGACTGGATAAAAGAAAGTGAGCCTCTCATTTTAACAAAGGGCCCTTAATCTTGAATCCTTGCAGGCCATTGTGTGCGGTGGGAACAGATGACAACTTTTACAAAAACTGCATACACACAGGGGACTGGATGTTAAAAAAAGCACAAGAGTGCTTATTCCATTATCCTTGATATAAAAAGAATAAATAAAATAAATAAATAAATATGTGCTGGATCGGTGCTCTGTGGGACGGTTAAGCTGTTCCATGCCTAAATAACAAGTAAACCGTGGGGGGTTCTGGGTTCGATTCCTAGCCTTTGCCCTTTCTTCCCAGTTTGACGAGAAAATTGAACTGAATGTCAATGTCTCTCCAAGGAAACTGGACCTCTGTTGCTTACAGATTTAAGCACGTCAAAACAACCCACGACGGTTAACAGTCATAAAGGGTAGGAAGGTACCTTCCTGACTGGCCAAATTGTGGTAGGTTCAATTCCCAACTGTGTCTCTGAAGTCGGAATATGGGCTACCTTCTAAGAGCGCAAAAACTGGTTGCATATATATGTGGTGGGGTGGTAAGTAGATTACCTCCCATGCGATCAGAGCCTTGTCGCAGCGTCATGTTACTAAATCGGGACACACCTGCGAATTGTGCGATGCTGTGTTTTCTAGGGTGGTGGTTCGAAAAGCCCTCCGTTGCATACACTTCGCCTTCATGGTGAAAGGTAGAATTTATGCAGCTTCTTTTAAGAGGTCACATCCTAACTGTCCAGCTGTACCCACCTCGAGATGCTGTGCAGAGATGGGAGATTACAGATCTCCACTTTGCTACATAAAAATGCAAAAAAAATCTCTAACTACTAGTGGTGAACCTCAAGAGCTTCTAGTTGAGGAACAGAAAGAAGAAAAAAGACGAAGAAAATCACATCATCATTATCACAATCATTACCAAAAAACAAAACGAAAAACAACCAAACCCCTCCCCCCAAAAAAAAAAACAACAACAACAAAAAAAAAAAGAAAAAGAAAGAAAAAATCACCATCATTGCAACCATCACTATAAGCAGCAGCAGCAGCAGCAGCACACAGCAGCTCATCATTCAGCAGCAGTCATCAGCAGCAGCAGCATCATATCAGCATCGGACAGAAATCAGTCAGTGTGCAGTACAGAGAAAAGGTGTGTGATTCAGTGGTCCTTGCTGCCGGGTGAGGGGGCATCCTCCTCCTCTGCCTCCATGTCTGGGGTGAGTCAGTCAGTCCGTCAGTCTCTCGCCCAGGCTTTCTGCCCATTCTGCAGATGTGTGGGACTGTTCTGGATGGGGCGTAGTGCCCGTGCTCAACCTGAGTGGATGCCGTGCTCAGTTCTTGAAGCTTCTTCCCCTCCTCCTTCTCTTCTCTTCTTTCTCTCCTCTGCCTCCTCTTCTCCTCTTCCTCTCTCCTCTTTCCTCTCTCTCCTCTCCTCTCTCCTCTTCCTCTCTCCTCTTCTTTCTATCCCCTCTTCTCTTCTCTCCTCTTCCTTTCCTCTCCTCTCTCTTCTCCTCCTCTCTTCTTTCCTCCTCCTCCTTCTTCTTTCTCTCCTCTTCTTCTCCTTCTCCTCCTCTCCTTTCCTTCTCTCTCTCCTCTTTCTTCTCCTCCTTCTCTCCTCTTTTCTCTCCTCTTTCTTCTCTTCCGTCCTCCTCCTCCCCTCTCTCCTCTTCTCTCCTCTTGCCATTTTCTGAGCACTTTGTGTTGATGCTTTTGTTCTGCCCTTCCCTTCCCTTCTTTCTTCTTCTTCTTTCTTTCTCTCTTCTTGTTCTTCAGGGTTTTGCTGACGTGCAACACTGAGTGGGCATCTCACTCTGTTCATGTTGCATCTGCTTCTTCTGTTACTTCCATTCCCTGATAGCTCTGCTTAAAGAAGCCTCCTTCTTCTCTCCCCCTTGTCTCTTCAAACTGCATTGATGAACCGTTTTTCTCTCCCTTGTTCTTCAACTGCATTGATGAACCTGTTTTTCTCTCCCCTTGTTCTTCGACTTCGTTGATCTGCCCATGAGAATGCCGGAGGCCTGTGTGTATAAATAACATCCCAGCTTCTGGAAATTCTGTGCTAGGAATTCCCTCTTTTCTCCTCCTCTCTGCTTTTCTGCCTTGTTCTGTTTCTTCCTGTCGTCCTCCTTGTCTATTTTCTGCCTTCTTGGTCCCATTTTCCTATCTTTTTTTTTTTCCAGAATGGGTTTTTAAAGATAGTAATTCTCTTCCTCTTCCAAAGTCAGATATGCTGGGCCTGACTTGTCAGGTTTTAAAGCAGTGCAGCGCAGTGCATTTTCGCTCAGAATATGACAGACAACAATAGTTGATGTTTGAGCGTTCATTTTATTTTATTTTATTTTTTTATATCGAGGATAATGGGATAAGCACTCTTGTGCTTTTTTTACATCCAGTCCCTGTGTGTATGCAGTTTTGTAAATGTCATCTGTTCCCACCGGCACAGATTTGAGCAGTCAAAGAAGAAGGAGAGAAGAGGAAGAAAAAGAAGAAGGAAAAAAAAAGAAAAAGAAGAAGAAAGAAGGAAGGAAGGAAGAAGAAGAAGAAAAAGAAAGAAGATGACGAAGATGAAGAAGAAGATGAAGAAAAAGAAGAAGAAGAGGAAGGAAGAAGAAAGGAAGGAGGAGAAGAAGAAAACTACATTGATGATCGACGGATGACGCTTTGGTTTGATGCACTGTTGTATTTTCTTCTGCCTGACTTTCCTGAGCTCTGCTGTGACTTGACTCCTACCCTCACCCGACCGGCTTTGTTCATCAGCAGATTACCGGCATGTTGAAAATAAAAAAAGCCTTGGTTTCAGATCATGATGAATGGCCAGTGCTTTCTTTTGTTTGTTTGGGTTTTTTTGGTCTATTTCTAGTTCCCACTCGTGGAATGCTTTCCCAGTTTTGTTGTTGTTGTTTGTTGTTGTAAATCATTCTTTTTTTTTTTTTAATGTTTTTTTCTTTCATTCAGATCTTGTTTAGAGACAGGTGCTCTTTCTGTTTTAGTTATGAAGTGTATATATATATATATTTGTGTTCACCTTTGACTTTGTTTGGTTTTTTATGTGCTGGAGATTTTTTTGTGTGTATGTGTGAGTTTGTGTTGTGTGTTGTGTGTGTGTGTGTGGTTTGCGTTTAAGTTTGAATATTTCTTGTTGCCACTTAAAGAGAGACGGAGAGAAATAGAGGGAGGGGGGGGGGGGCAGAGAGAGAGAGAGTGAGAGAGAGAGAGAGAGAGAATATACGTTGATATGATGCTTTTTTGAAGAATCACTGTTGTTTAAATGCCTTACTGGTGTTTTCCACGTTACAACTTTTACCAACATGTAAGATTGCAGCATATACGTCAGATTATTGCCGTTACTGTTGTAGTAGTTGTTGTTGTTGACGTTGTTGCGTGTACCCCAGCTTACAGCCTGAAGATCAGCCAGAGTGTACCCTTTCTCTCACACATGGTACCTGGGAATCGTTAAGGCCGTAAGTACTGTACACCCGGGAGACGCTCGCGTGAATGACTCTTTTTCAAGTACCTTGCCATGTAGGCAGCCATACTCGACTTCTGATGATTGTTTTTCCTTTAGGAGGAGAGTATGCTAAGAGCTTGTCATAAATGATAAAGAAGACAAGTCTTGACATTTCAGTGTTAGGCCTTGGCAATTAGCGTAACAGCTAAAAAACTGACAAAGCTTTTTGTTGGCCTGAGTACAGTGGAGATTAGATGTAGTGGATATTGTGTTGGGGTGATGATGGTGCAGTAGAAGCAGTTGTTGGTTGGTTGGTAGTTATAGTAGAAGTAGTGGCTCTGATGTGTATCAGTATGTATCGATTCGTTGCGTGTTTGGTTGTGAGCATTCTAGGTTTTTGGGGTTGTTTTTTTTTAATCCCCTCCTCAGGCAGTATGTTTAAGGATGCTTTAATCAGCATGTTTTTGAAGTGTTTTATTTATCTGTTTGTTTATTTCATTCAGTTTATAAAAAAATTCATTCTTTTATATGGAGGATAATGGAATAAGAGTCATGTGCTTTTTTTTTTTACATCTAGTCCCTGTGTGTATGCGTTTTGTAAATCTTGTCAACTGTTCCCATCGGCACACAGGACCTACTCTTAAAAAGCAGGAAAGGATTTAACGTGTGCTTGATGTTCTGCTTGCGTTTGCACATGGGGCCTGATTACTTTGAAAAGACTTTTTGAGGGAGGAGTGGACGATCCAGGGGCACTGACATGTTAACTGTAGGGAGAGGATGTAGACAGTGATTCATGGGAATCTCATTTGAAACGAGGGACCCAATGAAAAAGGGATTAAAATTTGCTCAGGAGTGGGGGGGTGGGGGTGGGGTGGGCCTGAACAACAGTATGGATATACATAGAAGTTTTTTTTTTTTCTTTTTTATAAATGTTTGAGCATGTGTGGAAACAGAAAAAATACCAACAACCCTTTTGTTGACTGTATGCATTTTTATTGATGTAATTTATTTTATGGTTTTTTTTTTCATTATAAATAAGCTTTGAAACCAAAGCTGACTTGACAGTGATTCACCATGGGTTTTTTTATATCATTTGTTTTTGTTTTGTTTTTTATGTGTGTTTTTTTGTTGTTGTTTTGTTTCGTTGTTTGCTAGTTTGGGTGTTTTGATTGTTTTTGTGTTGTTGTTGTTTTTTTTTTTAATCTGTGTTAAACTTGAGAATGAGGCTTTATGATATTGCTGCGCTTTTCTTTGTAAAATTTTGTATTGTAGTATTGTATTGTATTGGGTCTGCTGCATGGGTAACAGCTTGCCCTCCATACTTACTTACCCAGGCTTTGCCTCTAAAGATTAGAGTGCAACTCCATAGTCTTCGAGACTGATGGGTGCCTATACTACTACTACTACTTATGTATTGTATTGTATACCACATTCAGTTGCAGCAAATTTCTCTGCTTGAAATAACGTGTCCTTCCCTAGGAAAACACATTGCCACAGAGCAGCACCACCCAATATTTTTATTTTTTGTTCTTTTACCTGTCTGCATGTGTGCTTGTGCCCTATCAGAGGACGCTTTATCTACAGAATGTCACAGGGACAACTCTCTTGTTGCTGTGGGTTCCTTGATGTGCATTGACTTTTGTTGCACACGGGACCTCGATTTAATGTCTCCCCTGAAAGACTAGCACCTAGACCACCACTCGAGGCACAGTGTGTTTTTTTTAACCAGGAAGACTTAAAAAGATAACGATTTTTAAGATAAACATTTTTCTCCTCGCAGTTGGATGCAGTGGGCCTGACTTCCAGGCACTTAACGGCAGTGCAATGCAATTTTTGCTGAATATGACAGACAACAACGAATGAACAATAGTTGCTGTCTGAACATTTGTCATGGCTGAAGGCAATCTCAACACAACATTTTACACCATAACAACATTTTAGTGTAGGTCTAAGCAAATTATGCCGTCAATACCTTGAGGGGGCGGGATAGCTCAGTGGTCAGAGCATTCACTTTCCCTCAAGTCAAAGTTAAGCAGCGTTCAGCGTGGTTACCAGTTGGATGGGTGACTGACCGTTTGTGTCTTGGCTTCAGTACAGTTCCCCAGTTCACCCAGCTGAAAATGGGTACCTGCCCTCTTTAGGGTCAGGGAAGGTAAAGCAGCTGAGGGAGAGGAGATGGGCGCCGCCCTCAATATGCTGGCCCCTAGAGAAGCTGAGGTCTCTGACGCCACGCTCCTTACGACCACTAGGTTATGGGACACCTTTGCCTTTTCTTTACCTTGTATCTTTTCTGGATTAATAGGTGGATGCTTGTGGTATGCTGGCCTCTGCTATAGCATCTGGTCTCTGATGCTTGGCCTCCATCTGACCACTAGGTTTGTGGGCACTTAGCGTTTGGCCTTGGGCCAATACTGACATAGCGTTTTGGCCTGGTGGCCATCTGAGCATTTGAAGAAGAAGAAGAAGAAGGAGGAAGATATTGTGGTGTGGTTTTTTCTATAAGATGAACTGTGGCAGCGAAGTCTAACGGTGCATGCTGTGTGTGCTTTGCTCTGTCTTCCCATTAAGATCATAGGAGTGCTGGTAGGTAAGAGGGTGTACTGGTGCTGTGCTGTGCTGTACTGTGGGCACACTGCTGTGCTGTACTATGCACACTGTGCTGTGCTATGCTGTGTGCACTGTGCAGTGCTGTACTGTGCTGTGCTGTGTGGGTTGGCTAGGGTGTTGCGTAGTCATGGTCTTGTCTGGTCTGGCCTGCCTCCTGTCTTTCTGTGTTACTTTCTCTCTGTCTCTCTCTGTCCCACGTCCTCTGTGTGTGTGTGTGTTCTGCACTCTTGTGGGTTTCTTTCATGGCATCTCTGTGTGTTACTTTCTCTGTCTCTGTGTGTTACTTTCTCTGTCTCTGTGTGTTACTTTCTTTGTGTGTTGCTTTCTCTGTGTGTTTTTTGTGTGTTACTGCCTCTGTGTTACTTTCTTTGTGTGTTACTTTCTCTGTCTCTCTGTGTGTGACTTTCTCTGTTTCTGTGTGTGACTTTCTCTGTGTGTGACTTTCTCTGTGTGTCACTTTCCCTGTGTGTCACTTTCTCTGTGTGTCACTTTCTCTGTGTGTGAATTTCTCTGTCTCTCTGTGTGTTGCTTTCTCTGTGTGTTACTTTCTCTGTATCTCTGTGTGTCATTTTCTCTGTCTCTCTGTGTGTTTCTTTCTCTGTCTCTCTGTGTTTACTTTATCTGTCTGTTTGTGTGTCACTTTCTCTGTCTGTGTGTTACTTTCTCTGTGTGTCACTTTCTCTGTGTGTCACTTTCTCTGTGTGTCACTTTCTCTGTGTGTTACTTTCTCTATCTGTCTCTGTGTGTTACTTTCTCTGTGTGTTACTTTCTCTGTCTCTGTGTGTTACTTTCTCTGTATCTCTGTGTCATTTTCTCTGTCTCTCTGTGTGTTTCTTTCTCTGTCTCTCTGTGTTTACTTTATCTGTCTGTTTGTGTGTCACTTTCTCTGTCTGTGTGTCACTTTCTTTGTCTGTCTGTGTGTTACTTTCTCTCTGTGTTACTTTCTCTGTGTGTTACTTTCTCAGTCTCTGTGTGTTACTTTCTCAGTCTCTGTGTGTTACTTTCTCTGTGTGTTACTTTCTCTGTGTGTTACTTTCTCTGTGTGTTACTTTCTCAGTCTCTGTGTGTTACTTTCTCTGTGTGTTACTTTCTCTGTGTGTTACTTTCTCAGTCTCTGTGTGTTACTTTCTCAGTCTCTGTGTGTTACTTTCTCTGTGTGTTACTTTCTCTGTGTGTTACTTTCTCTGTGTGTTACTTTCTCAGTCTCTGTGTGTTACTTTCTCTGTGTGTTACTTTCTCTGTGTGTTACTTTCTCTGTGTGTTACTTTCTCTCTGTGTTACTTTCTGTGTTACTTTCTCTCTGTGTTACTTTCTCTGTGTGTTACTTTCTCAGTCTCTGTGTGTTACTTTCTCTGTGTGTCACTTTCTCTATCTGTCTCTGTGTGTTACTTTCTCTCTCTCTGTGAATTTCTCTATCTCTCTGTGTGTTACTTTCTCTGTGAGTTACTTTCTCTGTGTGTTACTTTCTCTGTGAGTTACTTTCTCTGTCTCTCTGTGTGAATTTCTCTATCTCTCTGTGTGTTACTTTCTCTGTGTGTTACTTTCTCTGTGTGTTTCTTTCTCTGTGTGTTACTTTCTCAGTCTCTGTGTGTTACTTTCTCTGTGTGTTACTTTCTCTGTGTGTTACTTTCTCTGTGTGTTACTTTCTCTGTGTGTTACTTTCTCTGTCTCTCTGTGTGTTACTTTCTCTGTGTGTCACTTTCTCTGTCTCTCTCTGTGAATTTCTCTATCTCTCTGTGTGTTACTTTCTCTGTGAGTTACTTTCTCTGTGTGTCACTTTCTCTATCTGTCTGTGTGTTACTTTCTCTGTCTCTCTGTGTGAATTTCTCTATCTCTCTGTGTGTTACTGTCTCTGTGAGTTACTTTCTTGTGTGTCACTTTCTCTATCTGTCTCTGTGTGTTACTTTTTCTGTCTCTCTGTGTGAATTTCTCTCTCTCTCTCTGTGTTACTTTCTCTATCTCTCTCTGTGAATTTCTCTATCTCTCTGTGTGTTACTTTCTCTGTGTGTTACTTTCTCTGTGTGTCACTTTCTCTATCTCTCTGTGTGTTACTTTCTCTGTCTCTCTGTGTGTGAATTTCTCTATCTCTCTGTGTGTTACTTTCTCTGTCTCTCTCTGTGAATTTCTCTATCTCTCTGTGAGTTACTTTCTCTGTGTGTTACTTTCTCTGTGTGTCACTTTCTCTATCTCTGTGTGTGTTACTTTCTCTGTCTCTCTGTGTGTGAATTTCTCTATCTCTCTGTGTGTTACTTTCTCTGTGTGTTACTTTCTCTGTGTGTCACTTTCTCTATCTCTCTGTGTGTTACTTTCTCTGTCTCTCTGTGTGTGAATTTCTCTATCTCTCTGTGTGTTACTTTCTCTGTCTCTCTCTGTGAATTTCTCTATCTCTCTGTGTGTTACTTTCTCTGTGTGTTACTTTCTCTGTGTGTCACTTTCTCTATCTCTCTGTGTGTTACTTTCTCTGTCTCTCTCTGTGAATTTCTCTATCTCTCTGTGTGTTACTTTCTCTGTGTGTTACTTTCTCTGTCTCTCTGTGTGTCACTTTCTTCTATCTCTCTGTGTGTTACTTTCTCTGTCTCTCTGTTGTCACTTTCTCTTCTTCTCTGTGTGTCCTTTCTTCCGTCTTCTGTCTGTTTGCCTCTGTCTCTGTGTGTTCTTTCTCTGTTGTTCTGTCTGTTCTGCTATTGTGGGTTTCGCCGGTTTGTCTTTGTGCTCTGTCTGTCTGTCTTTCTGTCTGTCTGTCTTTCTGCCTGTCTGTCTGTCGTCTTCTGTCTTGTCTGTCTTTCTGTGCCTGCCTGTCTTTGTCTGTTGTCTGTCTTTCTGTCCTGCTGTCTCTGTCGTCTGTCTGTCTTTGTCTTTCTGCCTGTCTGTCTGCTGTCTTGTCTTGTCTGTCTGTCTTTCTGCCTGCCTGTCTCTGCCGTCTTTCTGTCTGTCTGTCTTTCTGCTGCTTTCTGTCGTGTCTGTCTGTCTGTCTTCTCTGCTCCTGTCTTCTGTCGTCTGTCTGTCTTCTCTTCCTGCTTCCAACACACCCCCACTCCGCCCAAAGTACCCACAGGTGTTGGTTGTTTTGGTTTTTTTAATGGTGGCTTTCAGTTTAGATATTTCAAAATATTTTGTTTCACCCCATCATTTTCTTATATGGAACACTTTATATTGTTTTTCCTTCTTTTTTGTTTTGGTTTTGTTATTATTTTTTTGTTTGTTATGATTTAGGGGGTTTTGGGGAAGTTTTGTTATTGTTTTTTTTGGGGTGCACAATTTTTGTTGTGGTTGTTGTTATTGTAACTGCATGTTCCTGATTGATGTTACCCACTCTTGTGCAACCCCCCCCCCCCTCCCCCAAACAAAACCTTGTATATATAGACACGAGGTGAAGAAAGGCACTAGCAGGTCTGCACTTAAAAATGACCTGGAAGATTGTTGTAACCCCCACTCCTCACCCTTAAACTCACCAGGTGTTAACTACTGAGATTTGAACCCACTTCATGAACCATTGGCATGAAGTCTATCAGTCTAAACCGCTCACTCAGGTGCATCGTCCACCATCACATCACCTATTAGTATTACAGTGGACCTTCTCTTGCACTGTTTTTTTTTTTTTCCTTCACAGAATTTTATTTGGTAACTGACAGAAAGTGGTGTATGTCTCACTAATCGTTGCGTGGTGTGATCTGATGAACTAGCTGACCTAGGTACAGTGGTAAGTGCAGTGGGCTCCCAGTTGGGAGATAGCTGGGTTCAAGCCTTACTTAGCGTACATTGACTTCTGGGATGTGGGTTTGAGTTTATGGGTGGCTTGGTGGTTTTTGACGGGAACGTGCCTTTGGAGTATTTCGGGGTTTTTTCCTATTTATTTGGGGGCAGGATAGCTAAGTGATCAGAGCACTCACTTTCCCCTAGTTAAAGTTAAGCAGTATCAGCATGGTTGCCAAGTTGGATGGGTGACTGTTTACGCCCTTGGCTTCAGTACAGTCCCCATTCACCCAGCTGTAAATGGGTACCTGCCTCTTTAGGGTCAGGGAAGGTAAAGCAGCGAGGGAGAGGAGATGGGCACGCCCTCAACATCCCTGGCCCTTAATGAAGCTGAGGTCTCTGATACCTCGCTCCCCTACGACCACACAGGTTATGGAACACCTTTACCTTTATATATATATATTGTGTGTTTTTTATTTCAATTGATGTATTGTTTGTATTTGATTGTGATTTGATCATATATATTTTTATATGGTAGAGTTTGATTATATTAAGGAATAGATATATTATTAAAATACTCGCATCATGATTTAATGCTTCATCTGTCCAGTACATAATGCAAGAACCTTTCGTTTACGATTTGGTGTTCCTTTTCTCAATTGATGTATGTGTTGTATCTGATTGTGAGTCTGATCAGTGATTAGCTTTTTTGGGTGGGGGTTGATATTCTAGTGTGAATAGATATTGATTTTAATCACCCGCACATGCATGTCACATCCATACGTATGTAACATGCATGCACTTTGTTTTATGGATGAGACCATTATAGATGGTGTGTGTGATTGTGGTGTGGTGTGTGGTATGTGGTGTGAGTGGTGAGTGAGTGAGTGAGTGAGTGAGGAGGAGAGGAGAGAGAGAGAGAGAGAGAGAGAGAGAAGAGAGAGAGAGAGAGAGAGAGAGAGAGAGTGTGTTTTTTTCTTTGTTATACTATTGTTTTGCTTCAGGTTTTCTGTTGCATTTTATTGTTTATAGTTTAGTTTTGTTTTTGGTTTATTGTGTTTTTCAATTTGTTGGGTTCTTCTTTTTTTATTGGGGGGGGGGGGTTGGTTGGTTGGTTGGAGGGGTTAGGGGATGGGGGACTTGGTGTTCAGTTAACTGAAAATGAGAGTTTGTGAAAGTGTGGAAAATGCACACATGGTTATTTCCATACCATTCCGGCACCGTTGAAGAATATTATTATCTAGACTTTGAAAGGCTCACAGCACAGTGTTTGTGTGATACCAGTGTAAAGGAAAATGTATGGTGGATGGCTTAGCTAAAAGACTGTTTGTTGGGAATGGGGATGAACCCCCCCTTCCTTCCTCCCTCCTCTCTTTACCCCCTTATTCTTCCCTTCTCCCCTGTGTTCCTGCTCTTTGCAAAGCACGCATGCATGCACGCACACATGCAGGCAGGGGCAGGCAGGCAGGCAGGCAGGCAGGCAGGCAGGCACATACACAAGTATGCACACATGCATGCACCCCGCACACATGCACACATGCACGCACGCATGCACGCACACTCGCACACACACACACACATACACACACTACACACACAAAAGGAAACGACACATATATAAAAAGTTAAGCTGTCCCAGCCAACTCATCAGCCGTGCTATCCGGTTCTGTGGCGTAAGCACTGAGAGCATAGATCCCTGATAGCGCGGTCTATGCGGGTAACCCCCAACACAAGTTGGTACCCTTACACGGGGGTGAAAAATACGAAAGGCCTTTCAAGGCACAACGCCATAGCCGAAAGCGGATCGAACCAACCTTAGATACGAGGTCAACGCCTAACACTAGGGCTACAGCGGCTACAGAATGTATGGATGATTGATAATAATTCTGTTGCCTTTGTATCCAGTGCGATGAGATGAAAGTGGATGTTTGTTCATTCAAGAGTTTAATTTTAGTACGTGTATGCTCATGTGTTTTTTTTTTCTCTTTCTCTTTTCTTCTTCTGTACTTTCTGGATTTCTTCAGGTCAAAGTAAGTATACAATTCCATTATTTGTTGTGACTTACTTTGTTTGTTTGTGTGTATGTATTATGTATAATCCAGGTTTTAGTCGCAATTATTTTTTTTCTTCAGTCGCTCATGCTATGTCCTGTCTGTGTTTTTTTTTGTGGATATCTTGTGTTTATTTTGCATTTTTTCATGCCTCCATCTGTTTTTGTTTTTGTTTTTTTTGTTGGTTTTTTGTTGTTGTTGTTGTCTGTCATTATTCTCTGACTGGCTCAGCCCAGTCAGTTTTCTCTGCTGTTTACGCCACATCCTGTCCATTTGTAAGGGTCAGTAACAACTTTTTTTTTTTATAAATGTAAAAATCTTATTTTAGGGGATAGCTCAGTGGTTAGAGCTCTCGCTTTCCCCAAGCTAAGTTTAAGCAGCATTGAGCGTGGTTACCAGTTGAATAGGTGACTGTTTGCACACCTTGGCTTCAGTACAGTCCCCCCAGTTCACCCAGCTGTAAATGGGTACCTGCTGTCTTGAGGGTCAGGGAAGGTAAAGCAGCGAGGGAGAGGAGATGGGCGCCGGCCTCAATATGCTGGTCCCTAGAGAAGCTGAGGTCTCTGATGCCTCGCTCCCCTATGACCACATAGGTTATGGGACACCTTTACCTTTTTAAAAATCTGATTTGGAAAGAGAAAAAGGCCAGGATGGTTATGTTTAACTAGCAGAAGTCTAAAATCTCACATTCGAGTCCTAATCTTTGCACTAAAAAAAAGAACCCAAGAAATTGTGTGCTGAGTATTTCTGATCATGTCCATTACTGATTACGGCTTAGGAATGTTTAAATGGAGTGAGTTAAATTAACGGTCTTTTCTGTCGTTCTGGTTGTGTGTTGAAGTGGTTTCAGTGGCATATCCAATTCTTTTTTCTTCTCTTTTCTTTATCATTTTTATTTTTGTGTTTGCTTTGCCGTGTTTTTGTGTTGTTGTGTGTGTGTGTCCTTCTTTGTATTGTTAAAAGTTAAAGTTAAAGTCTCTCCCGAGCCTTAGGCTCATCAGGCCGGTGCTTATCCCGGTTTCTGTGGCGTTAAGCGACTGAGAGTCATAGACTCCCCCCTGGATAGGACGCCAGTCTATCGCAGGGTTAACCCCAACACAAGGTTGGTACCCCTTTTACACCTGGGTGGGGTGAGAAAATAGCCGTAAAGTGCCTTTTCCAAGGGCACAACGCCATAGCCGAAAGCTGGGATCGAACCCGCAACCTTTAGATTACGAGTCCAACGCCCTAACCACTAGACTACAGCGGCGGCTTTTGTATTGTTAGTTGTGGTTTGTTTTTCTTTGTCTTCTCTTTCTCAGTCTTTTGCTGTGTCTGTCTGTTGTCTTTGTCGCAGTCTTTTCTTTCTCTTTGTTTTCTCTTACTCATGTTTTGTGTGTGTTTTTTTTTTTTTTATAATCTTATCTCCTTTTTTTTTTTTTCTTGTAGTTTTCATGCTGTGCTTGTTTTCTGTTTGTATTTTCATCTGTCTTTGTTTTTCTGGCGATCTTCCTGTTTGTTTTTTGTCTCGTGTTTCTCATGGTCTTCTTGTCACACTTCTTTGTCTTCTTTCACACTGTCTCTCTCTCTCTGTGTCTCTGTCTCTGTCTGTCTGTCTGTCTTTCTGTCTGTCTGTCTGTCTGTCTGTCTGTCTGTCTGTCTGTCTGTCTGTCTGTCTGTCTGTCTGTCTCCTCTCTCTCTCTCTCTCTCTCTCTCTCTCTCTCTCTCTCTCTCTCTCTCTCTCTCTCTCTCTCTCTCTCTCTCTCTCTCTGTGTCTGTCTGTCTGTCTCTCTCATTCTCGCATTCTCTCTCTCTCTCTCTCTCTCTCTCTCTCTCTCTCTCTCTCTCTCTCTCTCTCTCTCTCTCTCTCTCTCTCTCTCTCTCTCTCTCTCTCTCTCTCTCTCCCCCCCCCCCCCCTCACTGGCCCCCCCCCCTCTCTCCTCTCCTGCTATTCCCCATGCTGCTCACATGAGTTTGGACTCCACTCCCCCAAAAGTCTTTTGGATTAGACTATAAACCGAGGCCGTGTGTGTGTGTGTGTGCGAATGCACGCAGAACATCTTACACACATGTCGAAAACCTGTCACACTTTTCAGAAGAGTAGGCCATTTCATGCAGATAAGAATGAATGACGTACTTGTGCAAACATGTGTGCGTGTGTATATGTGCATGGAATCATGCGCGCATGTGTGGTGTGTGTGTGTGTGTGTGTGTGTGTGTGTGTGTGTGTGTTGTGTGTGTGTGTGTGTGTGTGTGTGTGTGTGTGTGTGGATGGTGCATTGATTGTTACTCTGAGTTCTAACTTAATTGTCGACAATTGTAATTTCTGGGCTTTCTGTGTTTTCTTGCTTGCCTCAGCAACATAGCCGGGTAGGTATATAAGCCATGGTGTTGCTGATGTTGTTGTTATTGTGGTTGTTTTATTGGTGTTGTGATGTTGTTATTTTTCTTACTGTTTGTGTTGTCGGTGTGTTTTCTGTGATTGGTGTTGTGATGGCGGTATTATGAAGGTTTATGAAGTATTATGAAGGTTTCAGTGTTGTTGCTGCTTATTGCTGTCTTTATTGGTAAGATTTTAAAGTGTGAAGTGTGTGTGTGTGTGTGTGTGTGTGTGTGTGTGTGTGTGTGTGTGTGTGTGTGTGTGTGTGTGTGTGAATGACACTGTTACTTTAGACTTGTCACACATACACATACACACACGCACACACACACACACACACACACACACACACACACACACACACACACCACACACACACACACACACACACACACACACACACACACACACACACACACACACACACACACACACACACACACACACACACACACACACACACACACTCACACACACACACAAACTCGCTATTAGCTCAACAGAATGATTGAGTGGTCCATCTCTTTATTTTAAAAAAAGTAGATTAGAAACACATGAATCAGTTTTTGTTCTTGAAAAAACTTACATGTACATAATGTGTGTGCATGTGTGTACACAGTCACTGAGTCAGGCATGCATGTGTATATATGTGAAAATAGAATAGTGTTTGTGTTTGTGAGTGTGTGTGTGTGTACACGTGTACACTCAGGTGTGTGACAGGCACACTCGTGTGCGTAACAATATGTATGCGCATGCATCGTTACACTTGGTTTTTGTGTGTCTCTTCCTTGACTCTGCACGTAATAATACTGTTGCAATTTTTTTATTTTGTGGTAAGAAGGAAGGTTGCAGGACAGTTAGAACATTCACTTGCCTAACAAGTAATTTGAGGTTCTGGGTTGAATTCCCAGCCTTGCCCTTTCTTCCCAGTTTGACAGCAACAAAAAATTGAGCTGAATGTCAAGGTTCTTTGGATGAGACTGTAAACTGAGGCCCCATATGAAAACACAGGTAGGACATCTTGCGCACACATTAAAAACCTGTTCTGCCTTTCAGAAGAGTAGGCCATTACATGCCGGTGGTAAGAACTGATGACAGAATTAAAGGAAAAAAAGCATACACACAGGTGTCGTGTTTAGACACCACCCCTAAATTCGGAATGCAGCTACCTAAATTTGGAGGGGGAGGGGGATTTGGAACAGTCGCATGCAGAAAAAACCTCACCATTGGTGAACCTCAGAGCTCTTGCGAAGGAATGGAGGGGGTGGGGGGGGGGGGGAATGAAATAGAAGTTTTGTCGTGATCTTCATTGTCCGTCAACAATTTTAGCATGTTGAGAGGACTTTTAGGGTGCAACACTAAAACTTTATTTATTTTATTAAAAACTATTTATTCTTTTATATCGAGGATAATGGAATAAGCACTCATGCTTTTTTAAGCCAGTCCCTGTGTGTATGCAGTTTTGTAAATCAGGAGGTGTGTGTGTTTTGAGCTAAAGGGAGCCTGGCGGAGTTCATCATTCCCCAGATCACACACTGCATGCTGGGTATGGTAGTGTCCTCCATACCACTAGTCAGCGCTGGCCCCCACTCACGATTGTTCAACATTCGTGTGAGAT
>CM060345.1:30779601-30804601 GCA_030674155.1 Stramonita haemastoma
GGTCTAATGGATGGGGGAAAGTTTTGAGCCCAAATGGGATTCGAACCACCGACACTCCGACCCGGTTTATGGACAACATCTACAAATATGGTTTATGGACAACATGCTACAAGTAGTTGGTTTATGGACAACATCTACAAATAGTGGTTAATGGACAACATCTACAAATATGGTTTATGGACACTCACACAGTAGTGGTTTAGGACAACTATCTACAAATAGTGGTTTATGGACAAATCTCAAATAGTGGTTTATGGACAACATCTACAAATAGTGGTTTATGGACAACATCTACAAGTATGGTTTAGGACAACATCTACAAATAGTGGTTTATGGACACATCTACAAATAGTGGTTTTAGGGACAACATCTACAAATAGTGGTTTAGGGACAACATCTACAAATATGGTTTAGGGACAACATCTACAAATAGTGGTTTATGGACAACATCTACAATATGGTTTATGGACAATATCCACAAATGATGACATATGGACAATATCCGTGAATTAGTGGTTTACTGAAAAGTATCCCATAATGATGATTTATTGACAATACCTACAAAGTAGTGGTTTATTGACAATATCCACAAATAGTGGTTTATTGACAATATCTACAAATAGTGGTTTATTGACAATATCCACAAATAGTGGTTTATTGACAAATCTCACAAATAGTGGTTTATTGACAATATCTACAAATAGTGGTTTATTGACAATATCCACAAATAGTGGTTTATGACAATATCCACAAATAGTGGTTTATTGACAATATCTACAAATATGTTTATTGACAATATCACAAATAGTGGTTTACTGACAGTACACAGTAAGGACTGTTGGTGGTGTGTGCAGGGTTACCTGGCTGACTGCGAGGGCCGGAAGCGGAGAGCAGCACGTCAGGTGACAGCGTGCACTCCTCAGACAGTGGACAGCAACAGCCCAGTGTGTCAGCCCCTGGAACACCACAACAGCCACATGAACAGTACGTCATCGGGTTGTATGGCAGGGGGGGGGGGGGGGATGGATCTGTCTGTCTGTCTGTCTGTCTGTGTATGATGTTGTTGTTGTCTGTCTGTCTGTCTGTCTGTCTGTCTGTCTCTCTCTCTCTCTCTCTCTCTCTCTCTCTCTAATCTCATCTCTCTATCTCTTCTCATCTCTCTTCTCTCTCTTCTTCCCCCTCTCTCTCTCTCTCTCCCCTCTCTCTGTCTGTCTGACTGTCTGTCTCTCTCTGCTCATCTGTCTCTGTCTGTCTGTCTCTATCCATCCATCCATCCATCCATCCATCCATCCATCCATCCATCCATCCATCCATCCTCCATCCTCTATCCATCTATCTATCTATCTATCTATCTATCTATCTATCTATCTATCTATCTATCTATCTATCTATCTATCTATCCCTTAGTCTGGCAACCGTGGGGGAACCCCTGAAGACTTGACAACCAGTTCCCTCCATTCCTCTCTCTGTTCTGCCTTTCTCAAATTGTGTTGAGTTCTAGGCCTGTCCATTCGCTGATGTTGTCCTCCCATCTCTTCCTTGGTCTGCCTCTTTTTCTTCCTCCTGGATAGTGCCTTGCAGTATTGTTTTTGCAAGTCCTTTGATCTTGTGACATGCCCGTACCATGTAAGTTTACGCTTCTTTACGATTGATAGAAGATTTTCATATGGACCAGTTGGATGGTGATGGCTGTTGACGTATATTCCCTGGTCTCTGAAATCAAGGGTTTGAATCACAACAGCAGCAGCAGCTGCACACTCGCGCACACATACACGCACACATACAATATTGAAAACAACAGCAACAACAAAAGCATTTTGTTTGCAGTCCTGTGCACGGGATGACTTCACAGACGAAGAGGAGGAGATGGTGGCCATCGGAACATGTCGTGCTCTGTACCCCTTTGAAGGTAAAGTATTCTCTGTGTGTGGTGTGTGTGTGTGTGTGTGTGTGTGTGTGTGTGTGTGTGTGTGTGTGTGTGTGTGTTTGTGTGTGTGTGTGTGTGTGTGTGTGTGTGTGTGTGTGTGTGTGTGTGTGTGTGTGTGTTTTGCGTGTGTGTGTGCATGCATGTGCATGTGTGCATGCATGCATGTGTGTGTGCACTGCAAACACGTGCCCAATGTGTGTGCACGTGCGTGCGTGTCTGCGTGCTCATGCATGTGTACGTTCATGTGTGCAGCGATGAACGAGGAATCGATAACGATGGAGGAGAACGAGGAAATGCAGATTCTGGAGGGAGACCAGGGGGACGGGTGGACAAGGGTCAGAAAGAACGACGGCACTGAAGGCTTCGTGCCCTCCTCCTACATCCAGTGCCACTTCACCGCTACCGAGTAATCCCCTCTCTCCCCCCCCCCCCCCACCCCACCCCTCCTAACCCCCACCCTCCACCCTCTACTCTCTGCCGTTCGTCCCGGACCAGCCTGCCAACGTTTTTTTGCTTCCTAACTGCGACTGCAGTGGGTTGGAAGAGAAGAGAAGAGGAGAGGAAGGAGGAGGAGAGGAAGGAAGGAAGGAAGGAAGGACCACAGAGATGTGTAAGATGTCATAGTAAAAGATAGTGCACTGCTAGTAACCACACTGAAGGTGTTAGTTATTGAAGGTATAACCCCCCCCAAACCTCCCCCCCATCTCCAAACTGACACTTGGAAAAAAAAAAAAAAGGAAAAAAAGTGATGTTTTGGTTTTGTAAACGATGCTCATCTTTGCTAAACATATACATGCATCTTTTGTGTGTGCCAGTATTTGTGTGTTGGGGGGTGTTTTTTGTTTTTTGTTTAGTTTTTTTGTTTTTTTTGGGAAAAAGAAAAAAAAAATGTCCATCGTTTTGTGATTAGAAATCTGTGTGTCAGGATGGTTGAGGTCTGTTGCGTTTAAACGATGATTCTGCCTGTGTTTTTGTTTTTTTAAAATTCATTTATTTATTTCTAACACACTGTCGAGTAAGTTGAAATCATCCATATCATTGTCTTATCACTGGAGAAAAAGTGGATATCACTTATCCCATTTTTTTTTTTGTTACTTGCTCAAGATCTTTCTCCCTCCCCTTTGATATTGGTTTAGATTTGATTATTTTGAACAACGTGTATCTCATATCCGGTCTGTATTTCTCCTTTTTTTTCTGTATAAGAAAGTGTGTCATTTTTTTTTCTCCCAATGCCATTTGTTCATACTTAAGTGGATTGTGTGTTCGCACTGTTTGTTGAGAAAATGAGGATCATTGATGGCGCTAGTGTTTGTCACATTCATGCAGGACGCCATATTGGCCTCGGTTTCAAGGAGGAGAACTCTGTTCATGACTTAACCAAAGCTTTAAGTGAATAACGCTGGCTTCCTCGAGTTTCTGCTGAAGATAATAACGAATTTTTTCTGTTTTTTTTTCAACTAAAACAAAAAAAAAGGTGCTTTGTTCAGTATTGAAAATTACTCATGGGCAGTTCAGAGAGTTTGGGTTGTTTTTTTTTAATCATTATTTTGATCTGGAGAATGTGTTTTCTAATGTGTTGTTTGCTTTCTGTGTGTTATGTAGTGTTAGAGAGCTGTAAACTGAATGGGAAAAGAAAACTAACAGAAATATGAAAGGTGGTTTTTTTGGTATGGTTTAGGGATTTTTGTTTTGGTTTTTGCTTTTTTGATATTAGGAACAGATATTTTAGAAGACAGACAGACTTTGTGTTTAGCAGTGGTTTACTCTAACTTGTGTGTGTGGGTGCAGTGTGTGTGTGTGTGTGCATGCCTGCGTGCCTGCGTGTGTGTGCGTGCATGCGCACGTACGCGCCAACTTTAAGAGGGAATCCCATAAAAGTTTGGTTATAAATAAAAATGTCACTCGCAAAAAAACACAGAAGCCAAAAAAACGAAAACCCTCATAAAAAAATCCAGTTATTAATGGCACAGACAGTCAACGAAAGAGCACTATTTTCAGGACCAGAGTCAGAAATTAAGATCACCAGGTTAAATTGTCAGCTTCCCTTCAGCAGTGTTCTCTGACTTTGAAAGCAAAGCAAAGCACCTTCTCCCCCTCCCTCTCCCCCCCCCCTTCCCCCGGAAACAAACAAGCCAACCAACCGGCTGCCATAGCACAGTGGTTAGCAAGCTAGGTTCCTGGTTGGATGGTTGCAGGTCAAAACCTAAAACAAAAATAAAAAAAACATAAAAAAAAAGATTCAGAAACAAACAAACAAAAAAAGGTTGAAAAAGTGCAGGGTTTTTGACTCCTGTTAGTTCTTCCCCATGATTTTCAATCGCCAATGATCGATGGGTATTGTTCCAAAAAGCGTTCAACAAATATTTTTGAAAAATTATTTTTTTGAAATATTTTGTTGGTTGTATTTTTTTCAGAATATACTGCATGTGAACTTTGGACCATAGGTTCCCCCCCCCTCCAACAATCTTTTGCCTTAAAAACAATGACTGGTAATGAAAGGAAACAAAAGGCACTGGTCGTAATCAGTGTTCAGACATCTAGAAATCATTTTTAAAGGATCTTCACTAAATATACAAAGAAAAAAACCCCACACAGAAACGTTTTGTAAGAACACTCAAAAGACATATAACAAAACTTCACCCTTTCAAAAAATTATTTTAAAAAAATGGATATTTTGGTATAATTATCGCTAAACAGTTTGAAAAACTCTAGGAACAAAAACGTTGGGAGTTAATGGCCCTGGAGGCTTTCAGGTCATGAAGGTAGTATTGTACACAAAGCTTTGAACAGCTGTAGTTAATATCCTGGTATGTTTTTTTGTGTTCATGATGTTGATGTGTGTTTTTTGACAAAAGTATGTGACATTGAAAGAATCGTGTGCAATACATACATAGAGTGCTTCAGGAGATATTGGTGAAGCAAGCTCATGATGGAGAGAGACAAGCAGAGGGGTGTTCCGTTAACATTTTGTTTGTTTGTTTGTTTGTGAAAGGTTTGTTTTGTTTGTTAAAAACTTGTGTTGTTTGTTTGTTAAAGACTTGTTTTGTTTGTTAAGAAACTTGTGTTGTTTGGAAAAGCTGTTTGTTAAAGACTTTTTGTTGTGAAACTTGTATGAAAACTTTGTTTGTTTGTGAAAACTTGTTTGTTTGTTTGTTAAAGACTTGTTTGTTTGTTAAGAACTTGTTGTTTGTGAAAAAAGCTTGTTTGTTTGAAAATTGTTTGTTGACTTGTGAAACTTTTTTTGTTGAAAACTTGTGTTTGTTGTTGTTTTTGTTGTTAAAACTTTGTTGTTGTTTGTGAAAAGTTGTTTGTTAAGACTTTTGTTTGTGAAAACTTGTGTATAAAAACTTGTGTTGTTTGTTTTGTGAAAACTTGTGTTTTGTTGTTTCATTTGTTTGTTAGCTTGTGTTGTTTGTTTGTGAAAACTTTTTGTTTATTTGTTTGTTTTTTTGTAAATGTGTTTTGTTTTGTTTTAAAAAACTTGTTTGTTTGTTTGTTTTAAACTGTTTTGTTTGTTGTTAAAAAAAAACTTGTTTTGTTTGTTTTACGGTGACCTTGTTTTTGCGTTGATGGACGTTGCATTGTACAAACCTGCGGTAGCCCACCTCATGTATATCTGTCGTGTGTTCTCCTTCCCCTGCTATCCTCCCCCCCCCCCCCTCCCCCAGTTTTTTCCCCTTTCTGTATTTTCGATATGTTTTCTTGAATTTAGTTGATGCTTATGTTGCTGTATTGACGATTATTGATACTGTTTTGTTGTTGATATTTATTTGATAAAGTGTAAGTGACGGAGAGAGAGAAAGAGATTTCGGTTTGTGGTAAAATATAAAGAATGAAAAATAAGCAGCTACATTCTTTAAAAATGGATAAATGTATTAAAATCAAACCAAATAAAAAAAGAAAACTTTTTGTGGGGGGGGGAGAGTGACAGACAATATGCGCATCTGCATTGTTGGCAAGTATGGATGGCATCGACATTGACAAGTAAGAACCACAGTCTGTATGGATTATCCACCCTTGATTTAATATGCAGGAGCTGACCAATCAGAAATATTCTTGAGGACACAGCGCTGTTACCTCTTTTTTTTTTCTTCTGTGCTCTTTGGTTATTCAAAGATGGCCAATATTTGGTTCCCATGTCGACCAGTTGAATAGTTGAGTAGGCCATTGTGTGCCGGTGAGAATAGATGACAAGATTTACAAAACTGCATGCACACAGGGACGTAGATGTAAAAAACGCATGAGTGCTTATTCCATTATCCTCAATTAAAAGAATAGATAAATCAATCAATAAGAGATTCTAAAATAGAGAAAAACAGCTAAGAAAATTCCAGAATGAAGGAACCATGGAACATAAGTATCATAATTCCAGCACAACAGACTGCAGCGAAAATAATTCGGATAGTGGATTACCGGCAAAATTATTCCAAGATAATTGATTTTATCCCCCCCCCAAATTTCCCAAAGACAGAAAGTAAACCAAACAGATTTAACTGCAGGGTGGTAATATTGTCATGTAGAATACGACTTCCTTCTTGTACTTATTTCATGAAGTGGTGCTTCATTGTTCTGAGCTAATACAATTTTGTGTAAACCAACAAGATTCCAACAGACGGTTGATCATCGCTGGTTAAAGATTTTTGTTGTTGCGTTGTTCCTTGGCTAGAGCTCCGAGGTTCACCAGTGGTGAGATTTTTGCATATGTGGCTGTTTTTTCCCACCATGAAGGTAGCTGTATTCTGACTTTGGGGATGGACAAATAATTATATAACATAAACACATAACACATATATGTAGTAGCAGATTCATAGGAGTTGTACACTATGAGATGTCACTTATTTGTAGAAAAATTGAAATTTATATTTTGATCATTTGAAAATTGGAAATGTCAGTTTTTCTCTCGTGTTTCTGATGTCATGAACAGTAAGCAACTTTAAATGAATAAAACTTTGTGGGAGCTTCCTTTCTTTTAATTTATTTCAGGGTGGGGGTGGGGGTTAGAGGGGTTTGTTTCTTTGTTTTTATGTTTGCAGGTAACCACCACCATGAACAAAGTTAATTATTGCTGGTAGAATTTGTGTATCATTTTGTAAATAAAACTGCACGTTTGAAAGACATTGCTGCATAATGTATCAGAAATGTAGGAATAAAACGGTCAACTTGTAACTGAGATTATGTACATGAGGGATAGTGTTTGTATACTGCCAACTGTGGAAAGATGACAACATGTAACTGAGATTATGTAGCATGAGGGATAGAGTTTGTATACTGCCAACTGTGGAAAGATTACAACATGTAACTGACCTCATGTAACATGTAACTGAGATTATTTAGCATGAGGGATAGCGTGTGCACACTGCCAACTTCAGGTATAAATCGCTGGTAGTGAGGTAGTCGTTGTTTTCGGCGTGTGTAATGATACATAGTATTTTATCATTTCTGTTGTATTACTGCTGCCATCGTTTTTGTTTCCGGTGTTGTGTGTGTGTGTATGTGTGTGTGTGTGTGTGGTGTGTGTGTGTGTGTGTGTGTGTGTGTGTGTGTGTGTGTGTGAATTTCATGGTGTTTTTGACATATACCTAGTGATTTTTATCTGTTCTATCATATCATTTGATATTTACACAAAGAGTTAAGTTTTGAGTTTCTGTTTCAATTTTGAAACAAAACCTTTTTTTTTTTTGGTAGAGCTTTTTCTTGCCCTCCGGATTTTTTCCCTCCCTTGTGTGTGTGTGTGTGTGTGTGTGTGTGTGTGTGTGTGTGTGTGTGTGTGTGTGTGTGTGTGTGTGTGTGATACATTTGATCCAAGGTTTCTGTAAAGCTTGCATTGAAGTTGGCAGTTAAATTCTGTTTTTGTCTGTGCAGACGACACTTCAGAATACAGTGATATACACTGAAAAGCCTAATTCCCTTTCTGTAATAAATAGTACAAGCCTTTTTTTAAACCTCATATCAAATCCTGCAATCTATTTGAAATCAAATCCCAAATAAGTCATGTAAAAGCATTGACAGTTCTTCAAAATCATGTAAATCCAAGTACTATTTATCAAAAAAAAAATTAACATCCAATTAAAGTGGATCAATATGCATTGATAAGTCACGTAATGATAATGTTCACTATCACCTATATCGTCTTAGATTCCTTTTTAATTTTTTTTTTTACTGTAATGACTACTTGAATGTTTTGATTATAGATGATTTCAAATTTATGTTTGAAAGGAAATTTTTTTTTTTTTTGGGGGGGGGGGGAGGAGACAACTGGCCATTCATGGAATAGAAAATTTGTATTCATATCTTTTTACCATCAAGAGAGAGTGAGAGGGATTGAAGATAAAGATGTACCTGTTCACTTATGAATATTTATCTTTTGTATATATATAGTATCCATAATCGATGGAATGTGCATTGGTAAATGCTTTTAACATGAAACTCTCTCTTGTCTGTTGTTTATGGATGATAACCAAATATCGCACCAAGCACCGTTCGTAGCTTTTTTTAGTCGTGGCTGAAGTTTACAAAAACCAAGCAAGTATGATTGTTTTTCCTCTACGTATTTCACGTGTTATACCATGTCATGAAATCATGTGTGCACCTTTTGGGTTCGTTCTCTGTGTAAAGATGGTGCGGTGGAGACGTCAACTTAGCGACACACGTTTGTGCCAAAAGGGAAGAAAGTGATACTCTGTCGCACGCCAGGTGCAGTTCATATTCTCGGCAATATTTGTGGTTTTTAATTTATTTATTGATTGATGTATCTCTGATGTTACTCGATTCCCAATTGATTGGGACGTGTGTAAGAAGCTTCAAAAGTTCAAACAATATTGTATCATGTACGTGAAATTTTTTTTTTTTTTTTTTTTTTCATTGAGGTGGGGGTGTAGTGCCATGCTTGATTTTCTGTGTGTTTTTTGTGTGGACAATATATCTTTAAATGGTTCATATCGCAAACTGTTCACATTATTAGTATCGTGTTAGCTTTACTTTTTGTCCATTATTGTAAGATTGCCATATGAAATCTTTGTATTGAATTTTGTATGAAAATGACGAGTTATGGTCACAAGATGGAATTAGATGCTTAATGGCTCATTGAAAAAAAAGAAAATAGTTCTGTCATTTGCTGCGGAGTATGTGACTGTTGGTCAGAGCAGTACTTGGTACCAGTGACATCAAAGTCACAGGGAACAGAACTGTGTGTCAGTTTTTTTTCTCTCTTTGACCTATAATAGGCCAACGATATTTTGTTGAGAGCAAAGACACCATCATCTTGAGACACTTTTTTTTAGATGTATGTACATTATTATTGGTCACATAGTCATCTTCGTATGCTCTTCAGGTGTGTTTACAAACTTAACTGCATTACTATCATTTCACAAACATGATGCATTTTTCAGGTATATTTTTTTAAAGTTTATTTTCTGTCATCGAACCATTTTGATACCGATTTCAGGTGCGTTTTAAAGATTTTTGTTTGTCATTGAATCATATCATTATGATATTTTCTTCGGGTGTGTCTGGTACTTTTGATTTTTTTTCCGAGAGTTGTGTCACTTTTTATCGTGAATGTTTCTTTTTTTTAGAATCACTACTTTCACTTTGATCACTGAGCTATACCTGCCATAACTAGTAACTTTTGCCTGTGGTGTGTGGTGTGTGGGTGTGTGTGTGGTATGAGGGTGTGTGTAGATCTTTGTGTGTTGGAATCCCCTCTTCACCTCTCTCTCTCGTCTTTCTCTCTCTTGATCTCGCTTGCTCTCTCCTCTCTCTCTCCTCTCTCACTCTCTCTCTCCCCCTCTCTCTCTCTCTCTCTCTCTCCTCTCCTCTCTCTCTCTCTCCTCTCTCTCTCTTCTCTCTCTCTCTCTCTCTCTCTCTCTCTTCTACCACTCTCTGCCCTCTCTCCCTTCTTCTATGTTGAACTCACTCTCTGCCTCTACCCTTTCTCTCATGTTGAAGCGTTATTGAAAACCCCCAGTAGTTTAACATACAGTCTTGTTCAGACAGAGTTTTGATTGAGGCAAGTTGAGGCGCCACAAGTTGTTCACATGAAAGGTAGAGTTCTGTTTATTAACCCTCTTAGTCCCGAACCGGATTTGCCGGGATTGAATAATTGCCCCCCCACCCCCACCCCCGAATCCCAAACTAGGATTTGCCGGATTTACACACAGTAGATTTCCACCATGCTGTGACCATTACTAATTGCTACCACATGTCAAAGCTTTATCGGGCTAGAGATAGAAACCCTGCTGAGAGTCTGGAAGTAATTTTAGCCGCTGGTATGTACTTAGAAGGAGGAAAAGGCCAGCCAGCATGTATGCCTGACCTGATTTCATGATGGAATGCAAAATCTAGGGGCAGTTTGTGTTCAGAGAATCCGAATACTAGAGGGTTAAACCGCTAAAGCCTAGTCCTTCTTGGAGATGAACAGGATTATTAAGGGTGTTTTTTTTAATTTTTTTTTTTTTTTTACTCAAGTTATCCCTTTCTCTCTCTTTAAAAATTTTTTTGTTGTTGTTGTTGTCTGCTTATTCCTGAGTTTGTTTTGTTTTTCTCTTTGTAGCTCCCCCCCCCCCCACAAGTTTTGTCACCAGTCAACCTGTCTGATTAAAATTCAGGTAGTTTGTTTGATAAGAAATCAAATACATACGCAGACAGGAAAATACAAACAAACAAAAACGTGTGGCGCTGCTCTTGTGGTAACATCCTCTCCCCTGGGGAGAGCAGCCTGAATTTCACGCAGAGAAATCTGCTGTGACTTTAAGTGGTAAACTATATACAATGCAACTAAAATTCAGGTTGTTCTTATCGCAAATTGTGCATAGCCACCTCTCTCCCCCCCCCCCCCCCCCCCTTCCTTTTTTTAAGACTAAACATGGCAGCCAAAATCATGATTTGGGGGGGGGTGTTAGGTATTGCATTTCTAACACTTCAGTCTATGCTTATTTTTATTTATTTGGCACAGTGCGTACGCCCCTTGCAGATTTACCGAACAGGTTCTTGTTCTCGTGTGATTAACAGTCAAAGCTTGCATACGATTCAGACTGTGTTGAATTAGTTGTAAAGACATTGAGGACTGGACCTGGACTGGTGTACTTGCACTGCATTTTCTGGAATGTTGTAGTCGATGAAAACAATGGATGGAAGCGTGGATATATTTAGATAGTGACTGAGATGGTTGTGTCTATTTGCAGAAAGCCATGTGCTGCATGCATTGGAAAAAAGAAAAGAAGAAAAATCATCACGTGCATGTGGATATATTTTTTATCTTCAATATCAGTGTCTTCTGTGATGATACACTTGCTTGCCTTTTGTTTTTTTTTCCTTGTAAAAAAAAAGCTCACACTTTTTTGGGTTTTTTTTTTTTAATGTTTGAAACTGTTGCTACCGCAAGGATTTGATCTCTCTTTTAAAAATTTTTTTTTTTTATTTTTTATTTTTATTTTTTGTAACTACATTGGTCAGATGGATAGCTCAGTGTTTGTGATGAAGGCTGCAGTATACTGCTGCAGGTTCCCCCAAGTTGCCATAGAGCTTCTTGATCTCTGATCCCTCGATTCCCGGGATTTTTCGTCTGGAGTTAACATCAGTGCTGACTCCACTCCCCCCCCCCCCCCCCAAAAGTCTTTCGGATGAGACTATAAAACTGAGGTCCCATATGCAGATGCACGTAGAACATCCTTGCGCACAAGTTAGAACCTGTTCCACCTTTTGGAAGAGTATACAATTCATGCCAGTCCAATCCAATCCAATCGAGTCATTGCCGTTAGGAACAGATGACAACATTTTCAAAACTGCGTACACACTGGTGTCAGGTTTAGACGTCATCCCAAAGTCGGAATGCGGCTACCTTAACCCTTACAGCACTGAATATCTGCTGACAATTACTTCCCCTATCCTGAATTTCTGCCCCGGTGCTCTCCCCTTCAGTCCTGTCAGCCGTTTGTACCAGAGGAGGGTTTGTTTACAGTGATCCGTCATGCGGCTAACTGGCATCAACGGACTCTGGAAAGTAGTTTTGTTTCCACAAACACTGCTTCTCCTTTCCCACGAGAATGTTTATAAAGCTTCATGTACGTGTGTAAAATTTTCCGAGGTACCGTTTTGCACTCTTCTGCATCTCAGAAACCCAGGAATTGAAGGAAAATTTGGTCGTGCCGGTTTTCCTCCTTACAGGACTGAAGGGTAGCAGAAAGCTGAAAACAGGCTTACTGTACTGAAGGGGTTAATGTTGGGCAAAAAGCAGTCATGTAGTATGCAAAATCTCATTGTATGGGAACCTCAGGGCTGTAGCCGAGGAGTGAAATTTTTTTTTTCAAGAGCAGATTTAGGGAGTTGTTTAGTTAGTTTTTCGACAGAAGTGGAATGAATGTTAGATCTTAACCTGTTCACAGTCATGTCAGTTTGCCTCTCAGTGCACAATAATTATTTGTGAGCACTACAATGAACACATTTTTTTCCCTATCACTGTCATAATTATTTTTGAAAATCTGTTTTGTTTTGGGTGGGGTTGAGGTGGTTTTGGGTTGGTTTTTTTGCGAAAGGAAACAGGTTGGAAATTGGTGGTGCGTTTTTGATCATCTTTTTATCGTCGACTTGAGAAAGAAAATTGAGATTGAACTTTTTTTTGCCGGAATTTTTGAAGGAAAAATGACGGACTTGCTTTGTCTTTGTTCTGAGTGTGCTGGTGTTGATCTGTAACCAACTTGTACTCCTGTCGTGCGTGAGAGGCAGAGAAAGATGGCTTTTTTTTTAATCATCAGAGGCTTCTTTTGTTGTGTGTGTTTTTCTGTATTTGAATAACCATGTCCTGTTGTATTGGACGTGGCCTGAAGATGTATGTATGTACGTACGTACGGTCTTCCTGTTCAGTTCTCATCACTTTTGCCATATCAGTCAGTGTCCATGGTTGATATTTTGGAAAAGAGGTCATCTCTTTTGTGACTGTTTTTTTTTGTTTTTTTTTTTTGGGGGGGGGGGGTCGTTTTTCTTGATTGTGGTGTTGAAAGTGGGCGGTGGATGAGAGAGAGAGAGAAGGTGTTGTTAGTGAGAGTTTTTTTTTTTGAAGGTTAGGGGTGGGTGGTTTTTTTTGTTTTTTTAGATACTTTTTTCTTCTTTTTTTGATATCAAATTTTTAAAAAACTTTTTTATTTTTTGCTTCCTAGTCACCAGAGCTGCCATAAATTCCCTCCCCTCTTAATCTTCCTTTTTTATTTATTTATTTGTTTAAAAAGAAAATATGCGTGGCCACAATATTTTTAGAATATACTGCATCCAAGGAAGAAAAAAAATCAAGTTGTGGTGTGCTTCTTATTTTATTGTATTTTTTATTTGTTCATTTCGTTCTTTCTCTTTCTTTTCTTTTTCTTTCTTTTCTTCTTTCTTTCTTCTTTCTTTCTTTTTAGTGAAAAAAGCAACGTTTTCTATTGCTGTTGGACGAATGTAAGACCCACGTTTGTTTCTCTTTCCTAGTCATCAGTGTTGCCATGGATACTCCTTTTTTTTTGTTTTTTTGTTTTGTTTTGTTGTTGTCTAGGAGGGGGTGACCAAAACAATTCAAGAAAAAATGTGTCCACATACCCCCCCTACAGCCGCCCGCCGTAAGTCTAGTGGTTAGGAGGTTGGACTCGTAATCTAAAGGTTCGGGTTTGATCCAGCTTTCGGCTATGGCGTTGTGCCCTTGAAAATAGGCACTTTATCGCTATTTTCTCAACACCACCCAGGTGTAAAAGAGGGTAACCAACCTTGTGTTGGGTTAACCCTGCGATAGACTGGCGTCCTATCCAGGGGATCATATGACTCTCAGTCGACTTAACTGCCACAGAAAACCGGAAAGCACCGCCTGATGAGCCCTAGCTCGGACAGACTTAACTTTTAAACTATCCCCCACTACTATTCATCCCACCCACTCCCTCCTCAAAAAAGGGAAAATATATTATATAGGTAAGGTAAGAAAGGTGTCCCGTAATTATATATGTATATATATATAATATATATAAATAATAATATAATATAATATATACCCTAGCCTGTCCGACAATGAGATAGCTCCTCACTTAAGTATCTAGATTTGTGCCCACATTGTATTCTTTATTTGAAAAATTCGAGGAGGAAGGTGGCAGGAACGGTTAAGATGTTCACCTGCCTAAACTCAAACCTGCGAGGATTCTGGGTTCCATTCCCACCCTCGCCCTGTCCTTCTTCTCAGTTTGATGAGAAAATCAAACTGAATGTCAAAGTCCTTCGATTGAAGACTATAAACTGAAACCCCAATGTGCAATGCGCACAGAAACATCTTGCCCACCTGTTAAAATCTTGTTTCCGCCTTTCAGAAGATAAGGCCACGATTTTGTGCTAGTAGGAATGGATGGCAACATTTACAAAACTGCATAAACATGGGGACTGGATGTAAGTTAAAAAAAAAAAAAGCACAGGAGTGCTTATTCCTTTAACCTCAAAATTAAAAGAATTAAGTTGTTTTTTTAAATCAAAAAGTAACCTTTCAAAAATATACTTTTGTGATTGTTTGTTGTGTAACAAAGGGAATGGTTATGGAGTAGGTTGGGGGGGTGGGGGGGGGGGAGGGGTGTGTGTGCACTGCTGAAAATCTTGATGGACTTGGTGCAAGGTTGGAATTCCAGACAAATCTATGAAATCAGATGGGGAAAAAAAAGATATTTGCTAAATACTGTTTATTCTCAGTGTGTGGTTGAAATCTACTTGCAGATCAATGGTAACTTAAAAAAAAAAAAAAATCAGCAGGCACTTTTTTTAAGGTGTATGTGTGCAGTGTGTGTGTGTACGTGTGTGTGTGTGTGTGTGTGTGTGTGTGTTTGTGTAGTGTGTGTGTTGTGTGTGTGTGTGTGTGTGTGTGTGTGTGTGTGTGTGTGTGTGTGCATGTGTGCGTCGTGGTGTGTGCGTGCGTGTGCATGCCTGCACACAGTGCACACAGGTCTATGTGTAAATGTGAAGTAACTAAACACACACACACACACACACACACACACACACACACACACACACACACACACACACACACACACGCATATATATCTACTCTGAGATCTCCTTCCTCTCCTATACCAACCCCCCTAATTTCCCCTAGGCTACCTCCCTACCCCGCCACCCACGCTTTGCAAATCATTCTATACAACAAAAAAACACACTGATGATGCAAACAGATTTTTTGGGAATAAAAACAGTTGATTGTAGACCAAGTAATTTTTTGTGTGTTTTTTTTTCACAGTCATGCTGTTTATTATTATTATTTTTTTTTTATAGGCTTCCTCTATGCTATTCATTGCTTATACACCAGCCCTAAAGGTCTTTTTTTGTGGTGATTTTTTAAAAATTTGTGAGTGTGGATAAACTCATAGCTTCATGGTACTTGTGGCTTTCTTGCTGTCTCTCTCTGTCTTGTGTGTCTCTCTGTATATCTGTCTGTCTGTCTGTATCTCTCTGTCTGTCTCTTTCTGTCTGTCTCTCTCTGTCTCTGTCTCTCTCTCTCTCTTTCTCTGTGTCTCTCTGTGTCCCTGTGTGTCTCTCCATTTCTCTCTCTCTCTCTCTCTCTCTCTCTCTCTCTTCTCTCTCTCTCTCTCTACTCTCTCTCTCCTCTCTCTCTCTCTCTCTCTCCTCTCTCTCTCTCTCTCCTCTCTCCTCTCTCTCTTCTCTCTGTACCCGCACTTTAGGCCAAAAGTTTCATCCCAAGACCTTGTGATTTTTGTCCTTTTTGCCTTGCTGATTTTTGTGTGCGTGTGATTTTGTTTTGGACTTCTTTTTTTTTAAATGGTAGTATTATTTTTATGTGTGGTTCGTTTATTTGCCAGCAATATGGAGTCTTTCAGTGATCCAGCGTTCTGTTAGTTGCTCATAATTTATGATTTTTTTTTTTATGTTGACAGCTTTGCATGTCATTCCTGGTGCTCGTTCCCGTCTTTTGATATCGGTTCGTCTGTCCAGCTACTATCTTGTCGATACTGATTTTTTTTTTCATGGTTATTTTTCTGTGTATACCCATGTATTATATATATATGTAGCTTAGTTCGGTTCATGTGTTGAGCTTGTAGATCTTGTCGATTTTTTTTTCGTGGTTATTTTTCTATGTCCATGTATTATAATATATATAGCTTAGTTTGGTTCATTTGTTTCGCCAAGTAGATCTTGTTAGTATTGATTTTTGTTTCATGTCATGTTTAGTTGATATGTTGTATACAGGTCGATATTGCTCATTTCATCTGGTTTTTTTTTGTTGTTTTTTTTCTAGACTCCGCTCTTGGGTGTATGATTTTTTGGTTTTTTGTTTTGTGGTGTTGTTGTTGTTTTCTTGCATAGGTTAAGAAGCTCTAGACTCGTGGTTTTTGTTGGTTTTTTTTTGGATTTGCTCTCAACTTTGTATTCACCTTGGATTTTTTTCCCCTCAATGTCTTCAAGGATTAGGGTTAGTTTTTTTGTTCTTTTTTTTAAATGTCCTTGCTTCTGTAGGTGTGGAAGAACATAGTGTGTGTGCGGAGGTAGGGAGAGATTTGAGTACAATTGCTAATAAGACAAAGAAAATAAAGCAGAAAGAAAAGTATGGTTAGAAAAAGAAATGGATTGTGTTTTTTTTGTTTTTTAATTTTTTGTTGTGTTGTTTGTTTTGTTGTTGTTGTTGTTGTTGTTGTTTTTTTTTGGGGGGGGGGATAGTAACTCAGTAGGAACACAAGAGAAGAAAGATCTATATGCCACAACTTCCGAGTGAAGGGTTTTTATTTATTTGTGAAATTTATGAATAATTGCACAATATGGTTTCTATTGACTGATTTTATCGTGAGAACATCTTTCCTTTTTTCTTGTTCAAATAATTAATGTTGTAAAGTTAAACCAGTTTTTTTTTTTTTGGTAAAAGACTGCATAGAAAAGAAGAGCAGATGAAATGACAATTTACTTAGAGTAGATGAAATGACAATTTACTTATTATCTGTTCATGATTTAAAACAAAAACATATTTGAGTGTGTATAACTTGCGTATCGTGTTTAAAATATTTTGCCAGAAAATGGTGTCATTTTATGTCATGAATGATGAAAGATTATCCAGACATGCTCAGTTTTGGGGGCACTCAGTGATTTTTTTTTTTAAACAAACAAGAGGACAGATTATGTTTTATCTTTCCCATAGTTTTGGGTAGGACATACCATGTATGTTTGTTTGCTGTTCATAGCCTGAAAAATGGTTTGTTTCCTAGCATTTTTTTCCCCACAGAATCCATCTCCTGAATAAAGATGCTTTGTTTACATGTGAATGTTTTTCCGTTTGGTTTTTGTTTTGTATTGGATTTTGGGGGGTGGGTGGGTGGGGGTATGGGATAGCTCAGTGGTCAGAGCACTCAATTTCCCCAAGCTAAGGTTAAGCAGCATTGAGCGTGGTTACCAGTTGGATGGGTGACCGTTTGCACGCCTTGGCTTCAGTACAGTCCACCCACTGTAAATGGGTACCTGCCCTCTTTAGGGTCCAGGAAAGGTAAAGCAGTGAGGGAGAGGAGATGGGAACCACCCTCAATATGCTGGCCCTAGAGAAGCTGAAGGTCTCTGACGCTCACTCCCCTACAATCACATAGGTTATGGGACATCTTTACTTTTAAAAAAAAAAAGGATTTTGTTTGTTAGGGTAGATGTAGGTTTTATTATTTTTTTATAATCATAATTTGTTTATTTTTTTTTTTATTTTATTTTAGCTTTTATTTTAGGATTTGTGGTTGGGGGGTGACTTTGTTTATTCTATGATTTTTTTTTTTCTGCTGTCCTGATTCTTTGATTTGTAAACCTAGCTCAGAGTTACATTGAAGCCACTGAAGTCAGCTGTGCTGGGCCTGACTTGTTAGGTGCTTAACAGCAGTGCAACACATTTTTTGCTCATATGTCAGACAATGGTACATAGTTTGTTGTCTTAGTGTTTGAAGAAGAAGAAGAATTGAAGTCAAGTTTTAGATGCAGGCTTTGTGTCATGGGACTCTAGATTTGTGTGTGTGTTGTGTGTATCTGTCTGTATGACGAGGGAGAGGAGATGGGTGCCGCCCTCAATATGCTGGCCCCTAGAGAAGCTGAGGTCTCTGACGCCTCGCTCCCCTACACTGCCAAGGTTATAGGACTCCTGTACCTTTTTTTTTTTTTACCTTTACCTGTCTGTATGGACAGAAGGCTGGGCTGAGGGTTGCCTAAGTGACACTGCTGCAATCAACTACTTTCACATTTGAAGAAAACCAACAAAATCCATACCATAACATGCTTTCCTTTGTGTAGCCTGTGCATACACATTTGTGCACACATGCAGGCACACATGTGCACACCCACATACTCTCACATGCATGCCTAAATCATATATGTGCCACACACTCATGCACAGGGGAAGCTATTTCATCATAGAATATTTGTATTTGTTTCTCTCCATATATTAAAAAAAAAAATTAAATCAACCCACGAGGTTCGCGCTCTTTCCTTTTTTTTTTTATATTTTTTTTATTGATTGCATGAAATAAATATTTTGTCTAAGACTATGAAAACTATAGTTGATGCACATGCATGCAAGTTGATATAGCATTGGATTAAAAAAAAAAAAAAAAGTTTGGCCACAGATGTAGAGTAGAGGATTTCCAGCACAGAATTTTTTGCCACATGAATGAAGCAATCCAACATTTAGGTAGCTGAATACCGCCTTTGGGATGATGTCCTGACACCAACACCCATCATGCATGCTCATTTTTAAAACGTTTTATTTCAAAAAAAATTATTATTGTTCCTACCAGCACCCAAATGGCGCCTACTCTTCTAAAAGGAAGAACACGTTTTAACGTGTACGTGAGATGTTCTCTATGGTTTGCACACAGGATCTTAGTTTATTTTTTATAGTCTCATCCGAAGAACTTTCTGGGGGAACCCGATTAAAGTTTTTCCACAGTGCATCTACGATGTGGCAACGTCACTTCTGTGGCTAGGCCTAAGGAACAGGGAAGTAGTGGGACTCTTGGCTATAATCACAGAGAAACAAGTTTTTGTCAGGGATGTATGTTGAAAAAATTGTGTGCAAGGTGCAAGGCCATTGTTGGGTCGTTCTAGGCAGGATCATGGGGTGCATTAGCTAAAATTTGGGAATGTAGATTTAGTTTTTATATTTTTATTAAATTTTTTAATATTATATACCACTCTATGTCACAGCAGATTTCTCTGCGTGAAATTTTAATTAACACTATCCTTATGTTAAGGAAGCCGCCGCTGTAGTCTAGTGGTTAGGGCGTTGGACTCGTAATCTAAAGGTTGCGGGTTCGATCCCAGCTCTCAGTTATGGCGTTGTGCCCTTGGAAAAGGCACTTTACGGCTATTTTCTCACCCCACCCAGGTGTAAAAGGGGTACCAACCTTGTGTTGGGGGTTAACCCTGCGATAGACTGGCGTCCTATCCAGGGGGGAGTCTATGACTCTCAGTCGCTTAACGCCACAGAAACCGGGATAAGCACCGGCCTGATGAGCCTTAGGCTCGGGACAGACTTTAACTTTTTAAAAAACTTTTTATGTTAAGGAAGAGAACCCCTCTTTCTGTAAAGGTGCACTGCCTCATTAGTATGCTTCTGTAACCCAGTTGTGGGTGCTAGGTAGGGAAGGGTTAGGAGATGGTTGGTTATCCTATAGTGGAAACCCTAGGGAAAGATCCCCTCCCCCCCTCCCCCAAAAAAAATTGCAGTGTAATTTTTTTGTACTGAAACCATAGCATCTTTGGTTTGTGTAATTACCTGTTTTTTTTTTTGTTTTGGTTCAAACCGATTGGTGCTACAACTTTTCATTGCTTGCCCCCTCCCCCCCCCTTCATTCTGCCTGCCCCCCCCCTCCCACCTTTTTATGTCAATAACAGTCTGATATTGCTTGTGTGTGGTGTGTGTGGTGTGTGTGTGTTGGCGTGTGTGTGTGTGTGTGTGTGTGTGTGTGTGTTTTTTCCTGTATGCTTTCTGTTGTAGCTTTGATTATGGTGTCGAATTGCCGATTGAAACTTGTTCATTCATTTTAGAGTGAGTTTTTGTTTTTTGGTTTTTTTCTGAAATAAAGGACGGAATGTAGAAGGTGTATGGATTGTGTCTCTCACATAGAATGAATGAATGTGTGATGTTATGTTTGTGTTATTTCACCAATACCAGGTTCTCCCATTAACAACACAACCCTCCTCTGCTACTTTGCTGATGCAGGTTTGAATCCCATTCAAGGGGACCCGACCCCCCCCACCCCCCCCCCCTCTGGAGTTTACATCAGTGCTGACCCCACTCTCCCCAAAAGTCCTTTCAGATGAGACTATAAACTGAGGCCCGTTTGCAAACCCACGCAGAACATCTTGCGCACACGTTAAAACCTGTTCTACTTTTTGCTAGAGTAGGCCCATGTGTGCTGGTGGGAACTCAACAGATGACAAAATGTACAAAACCTCATAGGGGATTGATGCAAAAAAAAAAGTACACAAGTATAAAAAAAAAAAAAATAAAAAGATAAATAAAATCTTCCCTCTGTTAAGTTTTTGTTTGGCAGGTTGTGTTGGTTGATAATCATAGTGCAAAGGCTCAAGTGATGTGGGGAAGGTGCAATTTTTTGTTGTTTTCAAAATTAATAGTTCATGTCTATGTTTTTTGGTTACACTCCCTGTATTATTTTTGGGGGCATGTAATATTTTTCCATAAAGTGTGGGTTAAAATTTTTGTTGTTGATTTTCACAGATTTTTTTAAGTAAGAAAAATGCACTGTGCACTGTTTTTTGGGATTGAGGACATAGGGCAATACCAGGTAGTCACGAGAAAGTTGGAAATGATCATCAAATCAGGATAGATTGTGTTCCTACACCCTTGACCCCGCGCATGCATATTGGGGTTAGAAGCTAGCAGACAGCAAAGGAGTGAGGGGATACAGTGCTTGCTGAAAATTTTTTAAAAGTTCAAACCTACCAGATTTTTGCAAAATGACAAGTTTTGAGTCAGGGGCTAGTCTTTCTGAAAAAGTGGTTTTTATTTCTGTGGATGTCTTAGTACGTGCAGTGCGAATGCAAGAGTATAATTATATGAAAATAGAAGGAGAAGTAGTCAAAATTAATACCGGTGTGTAGCCCTTGCTGGAAGTGACAGGAAGCGGAAAGGTAGGGAGAAGGGGGATAACTCTAAGGAGGGAAGAGGAGTGGGTCGGATACAGATCTGGAATCTTGTAGAAAGTGTCAATCTGCAAGTGTAGTTTAGAGTTATGCCGTCGTCTCCTTCCTGGTATATAAAATAAAATATAATAATAATAACGACCAGTTAATGTTGACTTCGGCCGAGAAAGTACTTCGGCTGAGACTATAAACCGAGGCCTCGTGTGCGAACCCACACAGAATGTCATCTTGCGCACACGTTAATTTTAAACCGTTCCGCCTTTGGGAAGAGCAGGCCATTGTGTGCTGGTAGGAGCCAATGACAAAATTTATAAAAAAAAAAAAACCCAGCATGCACGCAGGTGTCGTGTTAAGACACCATCCTTGATAAAAATCGGGGAATTGGAGTCCCCAGGCGGTTCCGGGCAGTAGGCCTATATGGCAACGTTCTAGGCGGCTCCTGCGACGTCACTGGAACCATGCGTATCGGCGATTGCCTTTCCAATGGATCATTCCAGTGACGTGGGGGGGGGGGGGGGGGGGGGGGGGGGGGGTGTTCTGCTGCATTGGTAACAGCTTGCCCTCCATACTAGGCCTAACTTACCCAGGCTTTGCACTCTAGAGCCTAGAGTGCAACTCAATAGTCATCCGAGACTTGACGGATGCCAAGTTACAGCTGAGAAAGTTAACAGTCACATCATCGACCACCCTACTTTGTATTGATCAACTTTATTTTATCTGAGTGTCAGTTTAAAAAAAAAAAAATCAAAAACAGAAACGAACAAAACAACTGCAGTTCATTTTAAAATCACAGCTGGAGTCATTTTAATTCTTCTGTTATTGATTTCGTGGTCTATGGAAGTGTTTAAATCGTACGTAAGTTTGAAAGATCCAAAGTCCACTCCAAAATAAAACATACATAAGCAAGCTGGCATCAGTGGCAAGAACATCACATGCAGATTCATAAAGTGGCTTTAATCAACTGAAAGTACATTAAAAAACAAAAACAAAACCCAAACAAACAAAAAAGACAAACAAACCAACCCTAGCTCTCATATGTATTGGGTTTTGTTCAGAATAGATCTATATTCTTCAGCTTACATTTTATGTGGTTGACTGCTGTTTGCTGTTTCTGTGTTACCATACTTTTACAGTTCTTAACACAGTTAATTCTGTCTTGCTGTTAAACAGTGTAGTATAATTCCCCTAAATTAATGTTTGACATTATGTCTGACCACAGATCTGACTATAAGTGCATCAGGAACATATTTGAAAGCGGAATATTAGCAGCTCCCCCCCCCCCCCCAAAAAAAAAAAAAAAAAAGACAAAAAAAAGACGAGGTATACTTTATCAGATTAAACATTCTACACTGGTGTCACAAACTTGTCTTCAGACGAGGTACACGTTTATCAGGTTGAGTATTCTACAGTGCTGTCACTCTGCTTCTGTTTCAAACTGCTCTGGAGTTGATTTCCTTCAGCCTGATTTTAAATGGAGGAGATCCAATATGCTTGCAATAAATAAATAAATAAAAAGTAGTCTGTCACAATTCCTGTTGCCACAAAAAATAATCCCAGAAAAAAAATGCCACAAAAAATAAAGGAGTAAAACTTGTAAAAATGCTGACAATTTTTCTCCTTTAAAACATATAAAACATCTCTTATTTTGTTGATTTTAAAAAAAGAGAAAAAAGTACCACATTAGCTAGATGTCTACTGTTATTTAAAATAAAAACACACACCTGAAAAACACCACCACTCACACATACAACCCCCCCCCCCCCCACACACACACACACAAAACGAGGCTTCTTCAGGTGAACACAAAGTGTGCAAGATCTCAGACTGTTTTAAAACCACAAACAGGTTTGGTAGATACCACTCACCAGCAGAGCCATGTAAAACTATTTGTAAATGTAAAAACCGGTTAAAAGGTACTAAAACTGTTCAGAAAAAGCCAAAGCAGGTGATAAGGTATTAAACTTTCTTCACTAAAAACAGCCAAAGCAGAAAGGTATTAAACTTTCTTCACTAAAAACAGCCAAAGCAGAAAGGTATTAAACTTTGTTCACTAAAAGCCAAAGCGAAAGGTATTAAACTTTGTTCACTAAAAAAGCCAAAGCAAGTGTAAGGTATTAAACTTTGTTCCAAAAAAGCCAAAGCGGCCTATAGGTATTAAATTTGTTCACTAAAAGCCAAAGCAGGTTATAAGGTATTAAACTTTCTTCACTAAAAACAGCCAAAGCAGAAAGGTATTAAATTTGTTCACTAAAAGCCAAAGCAGGTTATAAGGTAATTAAACTTTGTTCCAAAAAACCAAACAGGTCAGGGCTATAAGTATAAACTCTGTTCACTAAAAAAAAGCCAAGCAGGTTTATAAGGAAAATTGAACTTTGTTCACTAAAAGCCAAGGCAGTTAATAAGGTATTAAAACTTTGTTACTAAACAGAAGCCAAAGCAGTATAAGGTATTAAACTTAGTTACTAAACAGAGACCAAGCAGGTTATAAGGTATTAAACTTTGTTTACTAAACAGAAGCCAAGCGGCCTATAAGTATTGAACTTTTGTCACTAAAAGCCACAGCAGGTTATAAGAGTAAAATTAAACTTTGTTCACTAAAAAAAAGCCAAAGGCAGGTTATAAGGTAATTGAAATTTGTTCACTAAAAACCCAAAGCACGTTTAAAAGGTATCAAATATAATACTGTTCCTAAAAAAAAAAGCCCAAGCAGGTATATATAAAAAAAAAAGTTCCGAAATCACCTCCAATGCATGCTTCAATCTACCCGGCTTCAAAATACCCATTAAAAAAGGAAAGCACACTGTGATTTAAACATCCCTCAGCTACTTTAGACACTGTATGTGACATCCACAGCCACATTTGGGTTTGTTTTTTTTTACCCTTCTTTTACACTTTAAGTCATACAGCTGGTCACATTCCTTCCTAACCCCCCCCCCCCCCCCTTTACACACCTTTTAGCCACCCAGTCATACACCTCTCTTGCGTTTTGTCACAGAAGTCACGTACCTTTCACACCCGATTGCCACACAGTCACCGGCTCCTCCCGTCTATTTAAGTACACGGTCACATACCTTTCACACCGTGACACACCTTTCACACCTATAGTCACACCGTGGCATACCTTTCACACCGATAGTCACACCGTGACATACCTTTCACAACACCGTGACATACCTTTCACACCTACAGTCATACCGTGACATTTCCTTCAAACATGGTCACACCGTTCACACCTACAGTCACACTGTGACATACCTTTCACACCTATAGTCACACTATGACACACCTTTCACACCTACAGTCACACCGTGGCATACCTTTCAAACATACAGTCACACCGCGACACCCCTTTCACACCGATAGTCACACCGTGACACACCTTTCACACATTTAGTCACACCGTCATGCATCTTTTCACGCCCACAGTCACACCGTGACAAACTTTTCGCACAGTTTAGTCACACCGTCACGTCTCTTTCACACCTTTTGTGGCACAGTGACCCACCACCTTACCATACTGTCCCTCCTCGTCACGGGGGGGGGGGGGGGGGGGGGGGGGGGGGGGGGGGGAGGAAAAAGAAAAAAAAAGCCTTGGTTTTTAAAGGCTGCTTTTAACATTTTGCAGTTCCAAGCAGCAAGGTTTTCAATTATACTTTCACATACTTTTTCTTTTTCATTGTGTCCAGCGATTTTTTTTGTTTTTTTTGTTTGTTTGTTGGGAAAAAGGTGGCAGGGGAGGGGGAGGGGAAGGGGGGTATTTGTTTCCTGGTGATTTTTTGTTGTTGCTCGTTTTGTGTTTTCTTTTCTTTGGGGGGGGGGGGGGGGGGGGGCAGGAGTAGGAGGGGGGGGAGGGAGAGGTTAGTTGTATTCGTCTTAAAAAAATAAAATAAAAATAAAATAAAGTAATGCTGGTTTAGTGGAAACTTTTTGAAATCC
>CM060345.1:30817101-30822101 GCA_030674155.1 Stramonita haemastoma
CTCCAGCCTCCCGCCTGGCGCGGGCGCCGTCCTCTTGCCGCTTCATCTCCACCCTGATGTACCTCCGAACACGGTTACCGATGCCTACAGCGCTAGCCGAACCCGAACCCGAACCCGAACTCTGAGGCACCCGGGTTACAGTCTTGGCTCTGCTTTGCCCGCTACTACTACTGCTGGAAGTAGGGGCAAACTCCGGGGCATCTATCTGTAAATGGGTGGGGTGTGGGTGGGGGGTGGAGTAAGATGGGGATGGGGCTGAAAGCGTTGCGTTACTGGTCAGCACTACGGCTGGTGAAAGCGAAGAGAGGGGAGGAGGAGGGGGAAAGGGGAGGAGGAAGAGGAAGTGACCTTGTGGGTAAACCGAGACTCCCCTTCCGAGCCCGGCTGGTTTGAACGAGGTCTGCTGCTGCTGCTGCTGCAGCCAGAATGTTGCAGGTCAGGAAGACGGGCAGGGGTTGGGGGTTGAGGGTTGGGGTGAATTGTGGGGGTTGTGGTGGGAATTGTGGGGTTGTGGTGGGAATTGTGGGGGTTGTGGGGGAATTGTGAGGGTTGTGGTGGAATTGTGGGAATTGTGGGGTTGTGGGTTGGGGGAATTGTGAGGGTTGTGGGGGAACTGTGGGAATGGGGTGGTGGATTGGGGGGTTGATGGGATTGGGAATTGTGGGGTTGGGGTGTGGTGGAATGTGGGTTGGTGGACTGTGGAATTGGGGGGTTGGTGGAATTGTCGGGGTTTGGGATTGGGGGGTTGTGGATTGAGGTTGTGTGGAATTGTGAATTGTGGGGTGTGGTGGGAACGTGGGTTGTGGGACTGTGGTGTGGGTGGTGGGACTGAGGGTTGTGGGAATTCGGTGTGGTGGAATTGTGGGGTTGTGGTGGGAACTGGGGTTGTGTGGATTTGTGAGGTTGTGTGGGAATTGTGGTGGGATTGTAGGGGGTTGGTGGGACTGTGGTGGAATTGTGGGGGTTGTGGGGTTGTGGTGGGAATTGTGGGGGTTGTGTGGGGGGGTTGTGGTGGGAATGTGGGGGTTGTGGTGGGAATGTGGGGTTGTGGTGGGAATTGTGGTGGGGGTTGTGGGGGCCATTTCCAGTGGACCAGAAGGTAATTCATCCAGCATTGTGACTCTTCCGTGCGAAGCTGACACTCGAGGCGGAGAAGGTGGGTCGACGTGACGTAGGGGTTCTATGGGAGGACTACTTCCTTCTGCGGGGTTGTGGTGGGAATTGTGGGAATTGTGGGGGTTGTGGGGGTTGTGGTGGGAATTGTGGGGGTTGTGGTGGGAACTGTGGGAATTGTGGGGGTTGTGGTGGGAATTGTGGGGGTTGTGGTGGGAATTGTGGGGGTTGTGGTGGGAATTGTGAGGGTTGTTGGTGGAATTGTGGGAATTGTGGGGGTTGTGGTGGGAACTGTGGGGGTTGTGGTGGGAACTGTGGGGGTTGTGGGGGTTGTGGTGGGAACTGTGGGGGTTGTGGTGGGAATTGTGGGGGTTGTGGTGGGAATTGTGGGGGTTGTGGTGGGAATTGTGGGGGTTGTGGTGGAATTGTGAGGGTTGTGGTGGGAATTGTGGTGGGAATTGTGGGGGTTGTGGTGGGAACTGTGGTGGGAATTGTGGGGGTTGTGGGGGTTGTGGTGGGAATTGTGGGGGTTGTGGGGGTTGTGGTGGGAACTGTGGGGGTTGTGGTGGGAACTGTGGGGTTGTGGTGGGAATTGTGGTGGGGGTTGTGGGGGCCCATCTTCCCCAGTGGACCAGACAGGGTAAGTTCCATCCTCCAGCATCTGTGACTCTTCCCGGTTCGAAGCTGACACCCGCACCGGCGGGAGAGAGGGTGGGTCGACGCTGACGTAAGGGTTCCTCATCGCGGAGGGACTACTCTCCTTCTCGCCCTGTCCTTGCAGTCCTGAGGACTGAAGACCTTCACCTAGGTCTTGACGAGCTTGTCCGTAACTGGCGTCACCCATAGGAGCGTCGCCGTGTTGCTGTTGCTGTTGCTGTTGCTGTTGTTGATCCTGACCGTAGTTAAGACTTTGAGAAGACCTGTCACTGGAATCGTCCGGGAACTGTGCCTGGCTGAATCCTTGCTGGTTCGTTGGGTAGGATTGGGAGAGGGAGGGGTCGGCAGGGCTTGTAGCCGGCCCAGAGAAAGCGGATTGTGGGGGTTGTGGTGGGTGTTGTGGGGGTTGTGGTGGGAACTGTGGGGGTTGTGGTGGGAACTGTGGGGGTTGTGGGGGTTGTGGGGGTTGTGGTGGGAACTGTGGGGGTTGTGGGGGTTGTGGGGGTTGTGGTGGGAACTGTGGGGTTGTGGTGGGAATTGTGCGGGTTGTGGTGGGAACTGTGGGGGTTGTGGGGGTTGTGGGGGTTGTGGTGGGAACTGTGGGGGTTGTGGGGGTTGTGGGGGTTGTGGTGGGAATTGTGGGGGTTGTGGGGGTTGTGGGGGTTGTGGTGGGAACTGTGGGGGTTGTGGGGGTTTGTGGTGGGAATTGTGGGGGTTGTGGTGGGAATTGTGGGAATTTGGGTGGGAACTGTGGGGGTTGTTGTGGTTGCTGTGGGTGTTGTGGTTGGAATTGTGGTGGGGGTTGTGGGGGCCCATCTTCGCCGGTGGACCAGACAGGGTAAGTTCCATCCTCCAGCATCTGCGACTCTTCCCGGTTCGAAGCTGACACCCGCACCGGCGGGAGAGAGGGTGGGTCGACGCTGACGTAAGGGTTCCTCATCGCGGAGGGACTACTCTCTTCCTTCTCGCCCTGTCCTTGCAGTCCTGAGGACTGACGACCTTCACCTGGGTCCAGGCGAGCTTGTCCGTAACTGGCATCACCCATAGGAGCGTCACCGTGTTGCTGCTGCTGTTGCTGTTGTTGCTGTTGTTGATCCTGACCGTAGTTAAGACTTTGAGAAGACCTGTTACTGGACTCGTCCAGGAACTGTGCCTGGCTGAATCCTTGCTGGTTCGTTGGGTAGGACTGGGAGAGGAGGGGTTGGCAGGGATTGTAGCTGTCCCAGGGAAAGCGGATTGTGGGGGTTTGTGGTGGGAATTGTGCGGGTTGTGTGTGGGAACTGTGGGGGTTGTGTGGTGGGAACTGTGGGGGTTGTGGTGGGAACTGTGGGGGTTGTGGTGGGAATTGTGGGGGTTGTGGTGGGAATTGTGGGGGTTGTGGTGGGAATTGTGGGGGTTGTGGTGGGAACTGTGGGGGTTGTGGTGGGAACTGTGGGGGTTGTGGTGGGAACTGTGTGGGGTTGTGGGGTTGTGGTGGGAATTGTGGGGGTTGTGGTGGGAATTGTGGGGGTTGTGGTGGGAACTGTGGGGGTTGTGGTGGGAACTGTGGGGGTTGTGGTGGGAACTGTGGGGGTTGTGGGGGTTGTGGTGGGAATTGTGGGGTTGTGGTGGGAACTGTGGGGGTTGTGGGGGTTGTGGGGGTTGTGGTGGGAATTGTGGGGGTTGTGGGGGTTGTGGTGGGAACTGTGGGGTTGTGGTGGAATTGTGGTGGGAATTGTGGTGGGAATTGTGGTGGGAACTGTGGTGGGGGTTGTGGGGCCATCTTCGCAGTGACAGACGGTAAGTTCCATCCTCCAGCATTTGCGACTCTTCCCGGTTCGAAGCTGACACCCGCACCGGCGGGAGAGAGGGTGGGTCGACGCTGACGTAAGGGTTCCTCATCGCGGAGGGACTACTCTCTTCCTTCTCGCCCTGTCCTTGCAGTCCTGAGGACTGAAGACCTTCACCTGGGTCCAGACGAGCTTGTCCGTAACTGGCGTCACCCATAGAAGCATCGAGCGTGTTGCTGTTGCTGTTGCTGTTGTTGTTGTTGACCTGACCGTAGTAAACATCTGAGAAGACCTGTCACTGGATCGTCCGGGAACTGTGCCTGGCTGAATCCTTGCTGGTTCGTTGGGTAGGATTGGGACAGGAAGGGGTGGCAGGGTTGTGCGGCCCAGGGAAAGCGTCGTCACTGTTCTCACCCCGCTGAGAGGTTACCCAGGACTGTGACTGACCCGGCGGGGGCAAGCTTCTTCTGGCGACGTCTCGTGAACCCCTAGCTGGTCTGCAGAGGTTACGGTGCCGTTGGGGTGTGGTGGTCGTCGCGGTGATGGTGGTGGTGGTGGTGGTGGTGGTGGTGGTGGTGGCGGTGGTGGTGTGGTGGTGGTGGTGGTGGTCGTGGTGGTGATGGATCTCTCGCTTCGTAGGGTCCTCCTGGAGGTGGGTAGAGGGGGAGCGTGGGGTGTGGTGTGGTGGGGTTGGGGGTCATGGGTAGCGGGGGTTTGGGGCCCGTGAGGGTCTGCTGCAGGCTGCTGCGCTGAGGATGCCGGCGTCACTGAGGAGGAGGACCCGTGAGGTCCTGCAGGTTGTCTCTGGGCTGACCCACCTCGTCCGCGCTCATCTCTACCAGCAAAGTCACGGTTGGAAACGTGTCAACACACACTGTGTGTGTGTTGTAGTATGTGTGTAGTGTATTTAGTTATTGATGTTATGTGTATATTATATATTATATATATATATATATATATATATATATATATATATATATATATATATATATATATATATATACATATATATATATATATATATAATACACGCAGGAGCACACACATACAGACACGCGCGTGTGCGCGTGTGCACGCACACACGACACCACGCGCAGCACACATACAACACGCTTGCTCACCGCACAACACGCACAACATACAACACACCACACCACACACACAACAACACGCACACGACACACCACACACACACCACACACACTACAACAACACCACCACACACACACACACACACACACACATCACACACACACACACACACACACCACACCACACCACCAACACACACACACACACACACACACACACACACACACACACACACACACACACACACACACACATCAGACACAACACACCACCACCACTACACCATCTCGATAAGGGAAAGCAGGGGAAATAACTACGAGCTGTAGGCCTAATGGGAAGTAACACAACTTTACATGTGGTATACAAAAT
>CM060345.1:30829601-30854601 GCA_030674155.1 Stramonita haemastoma
GTTTACAACACGAACTACGTAGAATATCAAACAGAACATTTCAGAATAAGATGAAATTTCAACAGCAGTATGTACATTATCAGTGTAAAGATGGACTAACAACCAAAACAAAAAAAAGTACAGAATCGTAGTAAAGTAAAAATTGTCAGTAAAAACAACAAAATAAAGAATTATAAACCACCAAAATTACAAAACGAAAACTTGTCAGTGATGAAATATGGTGCTGCGTTCATGCCTATGGGTGTTGAGATTTTTATGCACTCTATAAATCAAATATCCACCACTGTGCTACAGATCACAAAAAAAGTCAATACAATATTGTATAGACAGATTAAAAGACAGGAAAAAAAGTTTCATCCCAATTTCATGAACATGAAGAAAACCATATAAAAATCTCTTTCCAGAAAAAGACTATAACAAAAAATTGCAAGGTATAAATATTGGGGAGAAGGAAAAGAAAAGAACGATAAAAAAAAATGTATATATATACACACACAAAACATGTTGCAGAAACATTAGGACGGGATCACATAACACAACAAAGTTCTGATCTACAGAAGTGAGATAGTAAAGTGACATGAACAAGCATCTTCCTTGGTCTGGGTCCAGTTTTGTTCTTGTAAAGACTGCTGATAAAACAAAATTCACAAAATCATCATCTTGTAAATGCAATAAGCACCACCTTTGTGACTGAGAATTCAAACTCTCCTAAAATACAATGGATCAGAATGATATCAAAGGGCACAATACCAGCTATTAGCTTGTTTTTGGTCTTAATATCAATTTGTATATGTGTGATGTTTTTTTGTTGGTTTTTTTTTTGAATAAACATTTTTTAAACTAACAATTGCAAAGAGTCTGCTGGAAAGTGTTTATATTATATATATATTATATAATATATACATACATATATTTTGACAGTTGTCATCCATGCACACTGGCATGCTGTTCTTTGAAATAACACTTGCTAGTCTCTTGATCTTTTTGTTTTGTTTTTGCGTTTATACCCAAGATTTAACCCCACAGACACATCTATGGTTACTATGAAAATACCATCATCAAGGGTTTTTTTCCATAGATTATCTGACATAGCAATGTCATGTGAGGCAATTTTGCGCAATGTTCCGTATCAATTCTATCATGTTTTTCAGGAGTTGGTCATCTGTAGAAGTGATTGTTAGTATAAGATTCTGTGATAATATCAAGATCTGGTGATTGATGAAAATGTATCTTTCAAACAAACTTTTGCTTACTAACCATACTCTAAGGGAAAGCTAAAACACAGAAATGTTGACACAAGGTGAATCTCCTCTCACTAGGGCAATATCCGGACAGAGCAAAGTTTGATCCTCGCAAAAAAAAAGGTTGACTTCTTCATCAAAAATATCTCTAGTGTCATTCAGACTAATTTGTTTACAAAAATCCAAGGAAATATCCCAATCTTTAAATTCAATGGGTCTAATATAGATATGTGGTTTACTCTTTGATTTAGGAGGGAAAAATTATCTCAAATAATGACAGCCGAAAATTTCAAAATTGGAAGTTCCACAGACACAATTTGAGTCATCAGGGATGGATTACTGATCAAAAATATGTTGGAGACAGACACATAATTATGGCCAAAATACAGATAATAATTATCATCCACTTCTATGTGTAAATAATTATCATCCACTTCTATGCGTAAGTTAGATACCTTGTCCAGATTTGATACGTGGGACAATATCATGTCAGTTCTAAAATGAAACACGCTCTTTCACTTCACATTATCTATACATTAGCCACCTTGTATTCTGTTGTTTCTTTGTGTGAACAAATCTGGACAGTTCCCAAGCACAGTCCTAAAAATGTTGGCAAAAGTACACTCCTTTTTCCTTTTCATATTCTAAAAGCAAAAAAGAAAAAAAAGGAGAAAGAAGCAAAGATTTGCATGCTTTGAAGATATGCACCATTAAAACCCAGACTTTTTTTTGTTTTTTTTGTTTTTGGATGGGTTGTGTATTGCACCATTGAAAATGGCAATGATGGTTCTGTTGAATACTGTAGCAACAGTAATATATATATATATATATATTGTTTCATTTGTCTGAAATCAGACATGTAAAAAAGCTTATTGCAAAAGGAGGGGAAGGAAGTGGAAAAGAGAGAGAGAGAGAGAGAGAGAGAGAGAGAGAGAGAGAGAGAGAGGAGAGAGAGAGAGAGAGAGAGAGAGAGAGAGAGAGAGAGAAGAGAGAGACAGAGAGAACAGAGACAGACAGACACAGAGAGAGAGACAGAGAGAGAGAGACAGAGACAGAGAGACAGAGAGGGAGAGAGAGAGATATGGTGAATCAAGCAGTGCCGCTTTAGGACACCCTGAAAGGGAGGGGCTGGGTGGCACAGAGGTAGTGGAGGTGGAGGTGGAGAGAATGGAGGAATGTAGGTGGGATCTAAACATCTGGTATGACAACAACCCCAAAACCCAACTAAAAAAACCCCCAAAAGACCCCCCCCCAAAAAAAAAACAAACACCAAACAAACCAATAACAACAAAACAACCCACCCTAAAACCACATCCAAAAACCCAGCATCAAAATTAGTATATAACTCAAAATAAGAAAGACCCCTCCCCCTCCCCTCCCCCAAATTATTTCTTTATATACTGAAAAAAAAATCTATGCACATAACTTATCCAAAATAAATAAAGATTCTAGTAAGCCAAGTTAGTAACTGCAGCAATTCACAGCATTAAAAAAAAAAATCTTATTAGCAGAAGTCATCATTCTAGTACCGATTAGTGTCATTTTCAAAGCAACAAACAAATGCTCACAGCAAAGTTAATAGTAGTTAGTGTTCGCAAAACAACAAATAATCTTTTTTTTTATTTTTTAAATGACATAAATATTCTTGACCAGCACCATAGTCATCATTGTTAACAGCGCTCCTAGAACCAAGATCATTTTGATTCGACTTAATATTGTAGTACTCAGCGTATTCTTGTGGTTCTAAGTCATAGTAATAATCATAATAATGATAATAATAATATTATTCATAATAATAAGAATAAGTCATGACATGCTCTTTGGGAGTGTCAACTGCTGCCTTTGATAGATTCCAAATTCCTTGGCTAAGTTCTGAGGTGTACCAATGGTGAGATTTTGGGTTAGCAACCCGTTTTTATTATCCACCATCAAGGCAGCCGTATTCCGGCTTCAGGGAATTTTCTCAAATGACTGCTTCCCCCCTCAGTTCCTCACATACCTCTTCTCCCCACCTTCCTCACTGTGTTGTGCACAGCGACACCGCTTTGATGTTCTGAGCGAAAAATCGAAACAAGAACCAGGTTCATTATTGTGCCTGTACACACACAGCTGTGTTCAAAGGCAGGAAGCCCACTCACTGGCAGGGGAGTCTGAAGACAGAACCACTACAGGGGATGCTTGGAGAAAATGGTACAGAATCAGCCCAGAATGGAACCACTACAGGGGATGCTTGGAGAAAATGGTACAGAATCAGCCCAGAATGGAATCACTACAGGGATGCTTGGAGAAAATGGTACAGAATCAGCCCAGAATGGAATCACTACAGAGGAAATGGTACAGAATCAGCCCAGAATGGAATCACTGCAGGGGATGATTGGAGGAAAAGGTACAGAATCAATTCAAGAATGTTTTGTGATGCGCTGGGCCTGACTTGTCCGGCGCTTAACGGCAGCGCAACACATTTTTGCTAATATGGTTTGCCAAGCATTATAGGTCAACTCTCATGACTTACCAAGCATATAGGTTCACTTTTCATGCAACACTGAAGACAAGACACAGCTATCAGTTTCCCGTTGGTTGGTGGAGATTATGTTAAAATCCCAGTGGAATTATCTGATTTAGGGACTGTAGCAGCAAGTTATCCCATTGTGGCACCTCAGGCCACCCCAAAAAATAGTACAATTGTTGAAGCAACTGTGCCAGGCTCACACAAGCACAAGAGTGCTGCATTTATTTTATTTATTTTTAATTTTTTTTTTTTTTTTTATTCTTTTATATCGAGGATAATGGAATAAGCACTCACATATCAGTTTCCCCCACTTTCAGCCACTCTCAGCTGCTATCCATTCCATCCCAGCTGATGCTAATTATAGCACAAAACTAACCACACTTGGGCATTGCTAGAGGAAGGGGTAAGCTTATTTTAGCACTGGACCCTTGACCGAGTTATGCTGGATTTGCGTGCTGTGAGCTAGTCTCAGAGTGACATCATTCACTTGGTTCTGCCTTATACCTGTAAAAATGTGAATACTTAACTATTCCACCATCCCACCTTTGAGTAATATCTTTCCCTAAGATGTGGCAAAATGCTACCACATGTAGTTAGCAGTGAGCATGTGTAAGATGTAACGAAACAATAATAATCTGTAGTGTTACGCAATCTTTATCAACAAATAAAAAAGTGGTGGAGAAAAAAAAGAAGGTGAAAAGAAAAACCAGAAAAAAACAACAAAAGTGAACACAATCCAACATCTACAAAATTTTGTGCCAAAAAAAAAGCAGGACAAAAATCCAAACAACTCCGAGAAAAAAAATGAAAAAGTGACCCAAAAAATTGTCAACAGGCAAGAAAGCCCGGCTATACAGGTAAAAAAGAAATGAACCAACTTGTAAAAAAGAAAAACAAAACAAAACACACACACACAAAAAGACCGATTCACTCCAAAACACAGACAATAATGAAGAAAGAGCATCACAGACTGAAAGACAGAGGCAAGAAGTAGACGGCTTTGTTCTTCTCCTTTTGAAGCAATAACAATCTGAACAACAACAACAACGACAACAACAAGACCCTGTCCCCTTCCCTAGTACTCTCCAGACTCCAACAGTGTTTCATTACACAACAACAATGACATTACACCATCAGACCCCAACAATATTTCATCACACAACAACATGTCTCTCTGCTAAGTCAGTTGGTCTCCTCTCACTTCTCTCTCACTACATTAAACTATTTTTTTTATCCAAGCCCAAAGTGCCACAAAAGTCAAACAAACAATGGCTGTGATCTTATACACAAGTGAAGATTGAGACTGGGTGTGATCGAGAATATCGCTTGAATCGAAGTCATGTTGTCTACTCTGAAGCCATGGTCTTATTCTACTGAGAAAAAGTGGAAATAATGAAGCTGATGATATATCAAGGGCAGCCAACTCACCCAGCCTGAGTAATCTCCCTTGTATCTTAGCCAAACTGCAAGGGCATCACAGAGTCTACAGCAAGCGAATATAAAAAGGAAAAAAAAAAGTTTGATATGTAAGCAACTATATCAATCTATAAAGCTTCACTTTCATCTACAATAATCCCCACTCAGATGCTAACGTTACCAAACTGTACAAAGAACAATTCAAATATTAGCAACAATTTTTTTTTTACAAAGATTTTTTTTTTTACAAACATTCAGAAAGGAGCAACAATTGTCACCAACTCTATAAGAATTCATAAAAAAGAGCCAATAATCAGTTTATAAAAGTTAAAAAAGAGCCATTTTTTTTCTGAATGAATAAAAGACCTTTCATGAATACATTCTAAGCCTAAATAACACTCACTAATTTTCTATCAAGTGCCATATATCACTAAAAAAGCAATGCACATGTTTCTTTCCTATAATAAAATTCCAACATTTTTATCACAAAAGCATAAACACTTGTTAAAAATGAAACATGCATGTTCATCATGTAAAAAAAAAGAATATTAAAGTGAACTTGGAAAAAAACAAACTGTAAGATAGGATCAACCCTACTCGTTTGTATCTCACACATAAACAGTTTATGACAATGTTTCATAATTTAGCCCCATTAAAAAACTTTTCATTTGGCAGTTTTGATCACCTAATTTGCAACCAAACCATGTGATCATTGAATTTTGAGAATAATTTATTTATGTAGGTGGCACTGCTCTTGTAGTGACGCACTCTCCCCAGGGAGGGCAGCCTGAATTTCATGCAGAGAAATCTGCTGACTTGATAAAGAGGGATACAATTATAAATTTAAAAACAAATCTGCTGTGACTTGATAAAGGGTGATACAAATATAAACTCTAAAACACGGCCTTCAAATTCAAGCTGTAGTTTTGTTTGGCTTGACTGGGCTTAGAAATCCAGAGATAATCACAGAGAATTGTCACACGCATACACAAGTGGAGGAAAAACAAGTACAGGTAACAACTTCTCCATCATTTTGAAAACGACTTATCACGCATACACACTTTCCGCTTTTCTGCATCATCACACCATACCCCTGTTTTAAGAATATCAGAAACAAACAAAAAAACCCCCCCCAAACAAACCATAACCTGTGGAGATTTGGCAATAAAAATGTTGTGAGAGTAAAAAGAGCAACAAACAGAAATTAAAAAGTTCAATACGGTTAATACGATTCTACGTTAGTAAAAAGCAATACACAAATCTTGATATTCAGTGCGCCATTTCAAAGCAACTGGCAAGCCTGTTTAGGCATAATAATAGCAAATAGTAGCAATACATACCAATGAAAAAAGCAAGATAATGGTTACATGATTCGTAAACAGTACTCTACAAACAATATAACTGTGGAATTGCGCTCTACACCAATTCAAGCAGACAATGCTTACACATGATTTGTAAGCACACTACACAAATACTGTAACTTTTGAACTACGCTTCAAAACCACTTCATCCCAATTTCACTTCATAACTAAGAGAAGAGCAGCACGAATTTCATGCAGAGAAATCTGCTGTGGCATAAAGTGGTATAAAAAAAAAAGCAAAAAAAAGCTGGGTGTTGGAAGCTGTTAAAATCCACGAGAAAACGGGCTGGAGATCAAGGTATACACACACATACCCACACCGCCACAAGGTCTGAACATGGCCACACCCACAACACACAGTTGACTTCTTTTGAGCATTTAAGATGTATCCACATCTGAACACTTTAGCTATAAAAACTAGCATATAAAATGTGTCCACATTTGAAGTCTTCGCTATAACAACAAAATCTGATAAAATCTATACACACATCCTATGATTGTTATTAAAATCGTGAACAGAGAAAATGTTCAACCATGCAAGACTGATTGCTTCGACTAAAATGAGGTCACTGATTACAACAAACGGTCATTTTGTGTCCTACATAGGTGTGTGGTGTGTGTGTGTGTGTTGTGTGTGTGTGTGTGTGTGTGTTGTGTGTGTGTGTGTGTGTGTGTGTGCGTTTTCTTTTAGTCTGTATTCAAAGGTCTCACACTCACACTGCACAAATTAAACACTAAAGCATAGTAACAAATTCCTACCCATTTCTGATGGATAATTAATGAATTCTTGTCCATATCTTGACAGCCAATATAGCTATCACGAAGCAAGTTTTCTTGTGAATCTCTTATCAACTACCAACTGACTTCTTGAAACAGGCGATACCAAACGAAACAACAAAAAAGTACCATCTTGATCATCACTAACAAAAAGTAAACTGCAGCCTAGACTAAAAAAAAAAAAAAAACAGGCAAACCCCAAAACTGAAAATCTAATACCATGGCCCATTCAAAAAAACAACAACCCCCCCCCCCCAAGAAAATTGATACGAAAGCCTGTGATTGTTTCCGTATACAAAAAAAGGTGTGCAAGTCCTTTCATCAGAGTTAAAAAAAAAGAAAAAAAAAGAAAAGAGTGAAAGCGTGTCTGATAACTCACTTGGTTAAGTTTTTGGCTGTGAATCTGACCCAGTTAAAAGCTTCATCAGCAAAGTGCCAAGCTGTCTACACTAAAATCTTTTGCGCTTTGGAATGTCCTCTTTGAGATTTGTCTTCAGCCATGTGGGTGACTGTTTGTACGCCTTGGCTACAGTGCAGTTCCCCAGTTCCCCCAGCTGTCAATGGGTACCTGCCCTCTTTAGGGTCAGTGAATGTAAAGCAGTGAGGGAGAGGAGATGGGTGCCGCCCTCAACATGCTGGACCCTAGAGAAGCTGAGGTCTCTGATGCCTCGCTCCCCTACGCCACATAGGTTATGGGACACCTTTACCTTTTTTTTACCATTACCCTACTCTGACTCAGGTTTAGAAGCTTCATCAGCAAAGCGCCAAGCTGTCTACACTAAAATGCTCTGCGCTTTGGAATGTCCTCTTTGAGATCTGTCTTCAGCCATGACCAGCTCCTACCCTAACAATCCGCATTCTACATGACAGAAGAGACAAAGCCTGTGAAGCCTGAGTGTGGCTGCCTCTGTGGTCAGGTATCTAAAAACAGCCGTACACACAGAATTGTCAACGAGTGTGTGTGTAACACAGTCTCACAGCGAATTTGAACTAGTGAGACAAGACAGGCAGACTTCTCAACGAGTGTGTGTACACAGTCTCACAGCAAATTTGAAATAGTGGGACAAGAATGTATGTACTGGGTGACCCTGGGGTGTTTAGGCTGGGAAACGCCCAACACCTGTACACTGGTTGCAGTAACAAGAAACTGTCAGTAGTAAATGATTCGGCAGTGACACTTTTCATGCAATGCAGATCAAAAATGTTGCACAAAAGCCTAAAAATCAAACCTAAACTAACCCTAAACAAACCAAAACACAAGACAAGGAAAACTAAACAGACCTGTGTATTTTTTTTCTAACACACTCTAATGATATGATGTTTAACTATGTCAATTTGTAACCAGCACTATTACATTCTCTGGCACAGTTGCAGCACCAAAAAAAACCCTTCAAAACTTCCCAAGGTTTATGACAAAAGATGATAACCTAATCTACATCACAACATCAATCACTTTTTAACAACATTTGCACCTTCATCATCACAACTAAAAAAGAAAAAGTGTGTCTTCAAAATGAAAAATAGTGAGTCACCCCCCTCCCCCACCCCCTAAAAGACAACAAGACATGAAAGAACACAGGAGTCACTGAAACAAGTGCCATGACTACTCTGTGAAAATGTTCATTTTATGAAAGAGTAAAAACACAGTACACAAATCAATCTATCCATTCATTTCAAACTAAACTTGCACCTTCACTGTGACAAATGTATATCTTCAATTTTGTATATATATAAAAAAAAAAAATGTCAGTGAAATACAGTGACAAAAATAAAAGAGATTCAAAGTGTACAGGATAAAAAAAAGTTTCTCACTCTCACTCACTGCCAGAAGTAAGAAGGAAAAAAAAGTTATGTTTGACATGAAGTGACAGTGTCAAACACAACACAAGTGTCTCAGGCCCGCTGATTTCACAAGAGCAGTTCATGACAGACACCAACATCTAACAGCAGTTTTTAGATTCTAAAGTCGTTCAACAAGTGAGCAAAAAAATGAAGAAAACAGCCCATAAATGCTGCATCTGAAAGGAATAGTCGTTTACAAAAAAAGAAAAAAGTCATACCGGGAATCAAAGTTCTTAAGCTACCGGTGTGTGTGTGTGTGTGTGTGTGTGTGAATGTGAGTATGCAAGTATGAAAGAAACAGAGAGAATATATCATGTGTTACAGAGAGAGAGAGAGAGAGAGAGAGAGAGAGAGAGAGAGAGAGAGAGAGAGAGAGAGAGAGAGAGAGAGAGATACAGACAAACCAACAGAGACAGACACAGAGACAGACAGAAACAGACAGACAGAGACAGAGGAGAGACAAAAGAGAGATGTAAAAAATTTAACAAATAATCCACTAAACAAACTTTGCAGCAGAAAACCTACACAGAGAAAAGTAAAAAAAACCCAAAACCTCAAGAAAAAACCCACAAAGGAACCTAGCCTATACCCCCCCTCTCACCCTCCCTCTACCTACACACAATTAACTAACAAACAAACAGACCTCTCTCCTAACACACAGATCTCACCCTGCCTATACCCCCCTCCGTCCTCTATCTACACACAACTAACTAACTGACTGACTGACAGACCTCCTAACTAACTAACTGACAGACCTCTCTCCTCACACACACAGCTCCCACCACTCTCTCCACACTTAGGTGGAGGTGACGCCCAAGCTCTTGCGGATTTTCTCGTAGACGACGTAGCTGATGCTGACAGCCGGCGCCACCTTGAGGAAGTTGGGGGCGATGCCTCGATACAGCCCCAGGGGCCGTCCTCACGTAGGATCTTGGTGAACAGGCTCACCATGGTGTCCTTGTGGCCCCTGCAACAGTCATGGGGTTTTGGGGGGTCATACCCTGTGTTGGTTGGTGTCCCTGGTTCTTTTATGTTTGTTTGTTCCTGAGAGAATTCGGCTTTTTTCGTCTGATATGAGCGAAAGTGGTATGGTTGGTCTCTAAGGACAAGGTTGTTTTAAGGAACCTGGTTTTGGTTTTATCTCGTTTTAAGTGTGATCGATGTTGGTTTTCCCACGACGCGGGGGCCGTCCTGGGTGACCCGTATGGTCGACCGGGGCGTCTATACAAGCAAGGACAGTTGAGTTGGTTTTATACCCTCGTTTTAAACTGTACATAGTCGCACACTTTTAATACGAGTTTTAAAATGTGACAAGGTGATAGCCCTGATATGGCCTATGTGGTCGGCGGGGCTATAAGCAACATCATTGGATTGGATTGTTTGTCCATCCTGTTCGATGACCTCCAAAACAGCAGAGGAGGAAGCTCAGCTGTTTCGGAGACTGGGCAGAAATTTGATTATAGTGGAGATGCCTTGCCCACAGTACATCCCCACTCTCTCGGCTAAGAGGACATGCAGACAGTCAGCGTTGGAGATGTTCTCCTAAGGCCAACCAGCCCCCAGGGCTGCAGCACATAAGGACTGTGCAAGTCAAGCCTCCTAGTCAGAGAGTCATAGTCGATCACAAAAGACTAAGCTGTAAATTGGAGTTCCATGAGTGGGAAAGAAAGCCACTGATCATACAGCCTCTCACTTTGCTGTTGCCCCCAGCGTCAATGGTTTGATCCAGAACTGGGATAAAGCCACTGATCATACAGCCTCTCACTTTGCTGTTGCCCCCAGCACCAATGGTTTTAATCCAGAACTGGGATAAAGCCACTAATCATACAGCCTCTCACTTTGCTGTTGCCCCCAGCGTCAATGGTTTAATCCAGAACTGGGATAAAGCCCGGATGCTGAAGGCGGTTCTTTTATGAAACAGTACTAACTACAGTGGGGACGGGGTAGGTAGCTCAGAGGTCAGAGCGCTTGCTTTCTGCAAGCTAAGGTAAAGCAGCACTGAGCAGCGTGGTTACCAGTTGGATGGGTGACTGTTTGCACGCCTTGGCTTCAGTAGAGTATCCAAGTCCACCCAGCTGTAAATGGGTACCTGCCCTCTTTAGGGTCAGGGAAGGTAAAGCAGCGAGGAAGAGGAGATGGGCGCCGCCCTAAATATGCTGGCTCCAAGAGAAACTGAAGTCTCCGACATCTTGCTCCTCAATGACCGTGTAGGTTATGGGAACACCCCTACCTTTACCTACACTGGTAGTAACAACAGGTATGTGTGAAAGTTATGGATTTTTCTGACACAGACATATACCAATTTTTTTTTGTTCTTTGATTTGCAGGTTTATAATTTCTCCTAGAATATGTGTGTCAGAAATAAAAAAAAAAATCATCACACAAAATGTGAAAAGTACTTGACAGATTACAACACTGACATAAAGCATAGGAACTACCCTGAACATATGACCCACAAGTACATCAACTGAAATGAAAAACAACACACGTGCACACATACACACAACCTACCAATACACACACATAACACACATGCACATGCACACGCACACACACACACACACACACATGCCTACCAACACACACACACACACCACACAAACACAACACACACCACACACTACTATTACTACTACACCTTTATCTAAAATATTCAAGCATACACATTCTCACTCTCTCTCTCTCTCCTTCCCCCTCCCTCTCTCTCTCGGCACAGCATTAATTCCCTCAAACACTAGCACACAGCCCAACACACAGGCAGTCACCCAACCCACCTTTGGCCTGCAGGCGGGTTCGAATCAGAGCCAGAGGGTAGCTGGCCACTTGGCCACAGGTGCTGCTGGCTGTGCCACAGCCCAGCAACACCAGCACACTGGGGTCCTGCTGCTTGTTCTTCTCCATGTACGACTTCTTCAGCGTCTGAGGACCAAAAACCAAACATACATGAGGACATCACTTTTTGTGTGTGTGTGCATGACGGCTGTGTGTGTGTGTGTGTGTGTGTGTGTGTGTGTGTGTGTGTGTGTGTGTGTGTGTGTGTTCCTTAACTAGAGCTCTGAGGTTCTTTTTCTTCTTTTCCATGTATGGCTTCTTCAGTGTCTGAGGACGAAAAACCAAACATACATGAATACGACTTTTTGGGTTTTTTTTTTTTTGTTCCTTGACTAGAGCTCTGAGGTTCTTTTTTTTTCATGTATAGCTTCTTTAGTGTTTAAAGATGAAAAACCCAACATACATCAACATAACTGTTTTGGTTTTTTGTTCCTTAACTAGAGCTCTGAGGTTCTTTTTCTTCTTTTCCATGTATAGCTTCTTCAGTGTCTGAAGACGAAAAACTGAATATACATGAACACCACTTTTTTTTTTTTTTGTTGTTGTTTATTCCTTAACTAGGTTCTTTTTGTTCTTTTCCTTTTTCTTCTTTTCCATGTATAGCTTCTTCAGTGTCTGAGGATGAAAAACCAAACATACATGAACACTGCTTTTTTTTTTTTTTTTGTTCCTTTAACTAGAGCTCTGAGGTTGTTCTTGTTTTGCTTCTTTTTTTTCTTTTTCTTCCTCTTTTTCTTCTTCTTCTGCTACTTCTCCTTCTTCATCTTCTGCTTCTTCTACTGCTTGTTGTTGTTCTTCTTCTTCTAATTCTTCTGCTTCTCCTTCTTCTTCTTCATTGAACTCTCAAGACAGCAGCCATTGTTGTCTGTCATATGAGTGAAAATGCACAGCGCTGCATATGTAAAAATCTCTCCACTGGTCAACCTTGGAGTTCACAACCCCCCCCTCCCCCACCTTCCATGATTACCCTCCATTAATCACCATTATCAGCAGCATTATCATGATCATCATCATCATTGTGGCTAAATCTCCAGCTACAAGCCCATTTTCTTTTTTTAAATATTTTTTTTTACTTTTCTTTTTTCTTTTCTTTTCTTCTTTCATATCGAGGATAATGGAATAAGCACTCATGTGCTTTTTTACATCCAGTCACCATGAGTATGCAGTTTTGTAAATCTTGTCATCTGTTCCCACCAGCACACAATGGCCTACTCTTACAAAAAAACAGAACAGGATTTAACGTGTGCGCAAGATGTTCTGCGTGCTTTTGTGCACGGGGCCTTGATTTATAGTCTCATCCAAAAGACTTTTGGGGAGAGTGGAGTCAGCACTGAGGTTAACTCCAGGTAAAATCCCCTCGAACGGGAATCGAACCTGGGTCGTCAAATTGCAAGTGCAATGTTCTGACCACTAGGCTATCCCGTCCTGTGGGAAGGACAGGGGTCCAGCTCACCTCATAAATGGCCAGGTCAATGCCAGCGTAAGGGATGATGCCCAGGATGTTGGGGATGTAGCCGCGGTAAAAGGCCATGACCCCTTCCTTCTTGGCGATCTGCCGCGCGCAGTCAAACATGCTGCTGTACTGCCCTGTCTTCCGCAGCGCCAGTCGTGTCTTCATCACCTGTGTAACACACACACAGCTGTCTTCATCACCTGTGTAACACACATACACCTGTCTTCATCACCTGTGTAACACACATACACCTGTCTTCATCACCTGTGTAACACACCTGTCTTCATCACCTGTGTAACACACACACCTGTCTTCATCACCTGTGTAACACACCTGTCTTCATCACCTGTATAACACACACACACACAGCTGTCTTCATCACCTGTATAACACACACACAGCTGTCTTCATCACCTGTGTAACACACATACACCTGTCTTCATCACCTGTGTAACACACATACACCTGTCTTCATCACCTGTGTAACACACCTGTCTTCATCACCTGTGTAACACACACACACTGTCTTCATCACCTGTGTAACACACCTGTCTTCATCACCTGTATAACACACACACAGCTGTCTTCATCACCTGTGTAACACACACACTTCTGTATTTATCACCTGTGTAACACACCTGTCTTCATCACCTGTATAACACACACACAGCTGTCTTCATCACCTGTGTAACACACACACTTCTGTATTTATCACCTGTGTAACACACCTGTCTTCATCACCTGTATAACACACACACACAGCTGTCTTCATCACCTGTGTAACACACACACTTCTGTATTTATCACCTGTGTAACACACCTGTCTTCATCACCTGTATAACACACACACAGCTGTCTTCATCACCTGTGTAACACACACACTTCTGTATTTATCACCTGTGTAACACACCTGTCTTCATCACCTGTATAACACACACACAGCTGTCTTCATCACCTGTGTAACACACACACTTCTGTATTTATCACCTGTGTAACACACCTGTCTTCATCACCTGTATAACACACACACAGCTGTCTTCATCACCTGTGTAACACACACACTTCTGTATTTATCACCTGTGTAACACACCTGTCTTCATCACCTGTGTAACATACACACCTGTCTTCATCACCTGTGTAACACAGCTGTCTTCATCACCTGTGTAACACACACACCTGTCTTCATCACCTGTGTAACACACACACCTGCAGTACAATGCTCACCTCCATAGGGTAGATGGTGGTCTGGGCGATGGCCCCGGCAGCAGACCCGGAGAACAGTCGCTGGTACACTGTCAGCTCCTTGGAATCTCCCTTCACCTTCGCTTTGATCTGTCACACACACACCCCCATCATAGTAGTTAATGAAACACATACACACACACTCACTTACACATATGCACATACACAGACAAAGACACTTACACACATGCACTTAAACTTACACACACACACAAACACACACACACACATACATACATACAGGCAAATACACACACACACACACACAGAGGCAAATACACACACACACACACACTCATACACACATTTACACACACACACACACACATCAACACTTACACATACACATATACACACACACACTCACAGTCTTACACACACACACACACACTCTTACTCACACACACACACACACACACACACACACACACACACACACACACACACACACACACACACACACAGAGGCAAATACACACACACACACTCACTCTCACTTACTCACCCACTCACTCACACACACACACACACACACACACACACACACACACACACACACACACACACACACACACACACACACAAACTCACATACACACACCACACACACACCACACACACAAACTCACACACACACACACACAAACTCACACACACACAACACACCACACACACACACACACACACACACACACACACACACACACACACACACACACAATCCCACTCCTCAGTACCTGTTCATAAGCCATGAACTTGAGGGCGGATTCGGGAGCGATTTTGATGACGTTCATGAAGTTGCCTCTCCACAGAGACTTCACTCCTCCTTCCTCCAACATCTGCTTGAAGCCTGAGGCGATGGTCATCTTGTTCTTGCCTGAGCCGTGCACCTTCACACACACACCACACACACAGGTGTTTACACACTGTAGCATACACACTGGCATATGTTTGTTTGTTTGTCCTTCGTGTTCGACGATGACCTCCAATACAGCAGAGGAGGCAGTTACTGTTGCTGAAATGGGCCAGAAACTTGATTATAGTGGAGATGCCTTGCCCACAGTAAATCCCCACTCTCTCGGCCAAGAGGGCATAAGGACAGTCAGCGTTGGAGGTGTTCTCCAAAGGCCAAGTAGTCCCCAGGGCTGCAGCACATAAGGACTGTGCAAGTCAAGCCTCCTAGTCAGAGAGTCATAGTCGATCACTAAAGACTAAGCTGTAAAGTGGAATTCCATGAGTGGGAAAGCCACTGATCATACAGCCTCTCACTTTGCTGTTGCCCCCCGCATCAATGGTTTAATTAAGAACTGTGATAAAGCCAAGGCGCTCAAGTCTAGTACAGTATGTATGCATATGATCAGTATATTATATACACAATTTTTTTTCAACAACTTTTGTTCTTTATTCCTCTGCAAGAGCTCCAAGGCTCACCAATGGTGAGAGTTATGCATATATGTGATCACTGTTTCCCCACCATTTAGGTAGCTGCATTCTGACTTCATAAATAAATAAATATTTAAAATACACACACATACACACACATTACACACACTCACCTGCAGCAGCACTTTCAGACGATCCAGAGGGGCGGTGCATGTTCTGGAAACGGCCCCGGCTCCTCCCCCAGCCACCAGGTGGCGCCACCACATTCCCGTCTGCAGCTCTTTCTCCGTGAAATCGTCCGGCACCAAACTGTTCTCACCAATGTCGATGATCTGTGTGCAGCACCCAGTTTTTTGTTACTGTTTCTCCTACATGGTTTCCAAAGTATGGAGTCTACATTAAGGTAGATAGGTCATCTTGAAGTAACACACACACATACACGCACACACAGACAACACACACACAAACACACAGACAACACACACACACACACCAGCATGCTAAAAATTACAGGCTTCAATCCCCATTTGAATGCACACAACGCGCAAATCCAGCCTAACTCAGTCAAGGGTCCATGGCCCAGTTCTAAAATTAATAATAATAATACATGGAATTTATATAGCCCTATCTCTTGCAAAAAAACAAATCAAAGCGCTTGCATTCAACCTATACAACACAAATGCAATCAAGAACAATGAACAGTTTTAGCAAATTCAAATGTACACACACTAGCACGCACGCGCGCACACACACACACACACACAAAATTAGTGAGCTCTTTCCTTTTATCAAGTCCAAGTGTGGTCAGTTCCTGCTATAACTGGCACCAGCTGGGATGGAATATATATATAGTCATGTCAACAAAAGAGATAACAAGTACATTAATACTTTCCTGATATTTCGACTCTGCGCCTTCCTCATACATATATACACAACACCTGTGATTTAGTTCAAAACAAGAGAGCATAATGACATCGAACAATAACACTGAACAGTAACTGGTGTCCAGAGCACTGACACATCAAAACTTGAAGCTAGCTATTAGTATTACTTTACTCAGACAACTACACCGACTACAGTTACACAAAAATGAACCAGTGCACTCAGCCCTACACTTTATACACCAGTCACATGCTTTACCAAAAAAACCCAGAAAATGTTAAGAAAATATCCCCCCTCCCCCCCCCCCCCTCCCAAAATATGTGTGTTAAGGACATATCAACAGGTACTAAAATCTACACCGGCTATCAATGACTACCATTATTACACCTCACATCTGTCCCTATTTTCATTCAGTCTCTTCCATCTCCATTACCTTGCACTATCCTCTGTGTGTGTGTGAGTGTGTGTGTGTGCGTGTGTGTGTGTTTGCGTAAATTTATAATTTGTTAATTAAATTTGTGAATGGTAGCATGCGTTTGACTCATTTGAATGCAAGCGCTTTGATTTGTTTGCTTTACAAGATTTAGCGCTATATAAACTCCATATTGTTATTATTATTACCCTTATTGCTTTTCTCATTTAACATTGCAGAGAATGAAACATACCATAAACCACTTTTTCACACCACTTTTCATTTCTATCTACCTCATAGAAAACCCTCAGTGCAGTGAAATGTGATCATGAATCATTCCTTTCCATCTGGCCCAGCCCAAAAGCTGCGTCAGTTATTGATGTCAGCTCATTGCCAAGGCCTACACTACAGTGTTATGTTGTAAAATGTTGTTTTGAGATTGCCTTCAGCCATGACAAGCTCTTAAAATAATAACCTGCACTCTCTTTCGAAGGGAGAAAAATCCTCTGAAGTCGGAGTATGGCTGCCTATATGGCAAGGTACTTGAAAATAGTCATACAGGCACACTTCTCATTCAGTGTGCAATTTCAATCTCACAGTGATTCCCAGGTGGGATCAGTGAGTCAGAGTGCACATTCTGGGTGACCCCCAGAGTGTTAAGCTGGGGGATGCACAACAATGCCTTTCCATCCAAATTTGCACAGATTATAACACAGTTAAAAGGAACCTATACTTCCCCTAATTCACTGACAATAACAAGTTGTATTAATATTATATATACTCGTATATCATCAAATGCTGCTTGAAGATATACTCCTGAAAATGATTATGTACTGACAAAACCATAGGCAAACCATTATCTTTTAAACGACTGTAAAAAAAAATAACAACAAAGTTTTCACCTAGGTATTTTTCAAATTTGATTGAAAACTTTGATTAAGTTCTTTTAAAATCAAGTGTTCCCAAAATGTAACTTTGATTCCATTCTTGCAAAATGAAGTATTCCCCCAAATTTAACCTCCACTTGCTCCCATTATTTTTGGTGGTTTTTTTGTTAATTCTTTGTGCATTGACAATGAAATTGTGGAACATCCTTAATTCAGTTTTAAAAGTCTGAAGTTAATGAAACAGCGGAATGTATTTCACATAAACATTTTTTGAAATGTATCTTCATAACAAACTCTTTTAAAGTTTAATGTCATATTAACTAATATTTTTCTCATTTCAATCACATCACATAAAGTGTACAAGGTCACATGTACTTGTTATGATTAAATACAATTATCATCTTTGGCTGTGCTACTGACATGCTTACATAGTAAAGAAGTGTATATATATATATATATATATATATATATATCATATATATATATATGTGTGTGTGTGTGTGTGTGTGTGTGTGTGTGTGTGTGTGTGTGTGTGTGTGTGTGTGTGTGTGTGTGTGTGTGTGTGTGTGGAACAGGATTTAAATGTCACATGCATCCAATCTTATCTTCTGTATCAAGAACAAGATAATGGTTTGGATGCTGTGTTTTATGTACGATGCTCAGTGATAAACAGTATGTACTCAGTATAGACACACAAAGACTCAAGAAAGGTATTGAAATGTTATATGAACTGAATGTTTTTGTCCTTACATAAGGGTCTGATGGTGGTCTAGCTTTTAATGTTTTACATAAGCTATCATATAATGTGCCGCATGCAGGGCTACTTAGCACAAATACAAAACAGCAACATAGCAACTGCACTTTGCAACTTTTATAGAAGGTACAATATGATGCACTTGATAAACCAATCCATCAGTACGTATGATACTGTGTGAAGAAGAAATCAATGACATTATAATAATGGCATGCTAAGCTAACTGAGGAAAATCTGAACTTTATGCATAGAACTCTGTCATATACTCGAGTGACAAGAAATTACTTGTTCCATACCTTAGTCGGTTCAGTGACAACAGTGACCAAATACTTTCTTTAAATGAATTAAAACTTTTCCACACAATGAAGTACTAACTGACAGTATCTCATCTTGATCCTTGTGTTCTAAAGTAAATAAAACTTATTTTTTCTCTATTCACAACATCACCACTGTTACACAAAGCTGCAACAGAGCAAGTCTTCTCTATTCATGCACAAATGAGATTACAAGACCTCTGTTCACATGCTGCGGGATCTACTATATTACTAACACTAACAAGGTGAAATTCTCATTCCAACCTATGTGAACAGCAATGGAACTATAACAAGCCAGCGTCATTTCCTTCAAGAAAAGCACTGAAAACACCATGACCGTAACAATTCTTTGGCAGCAAAGAATCACAATGATCATAACGATTCTTTGGCAGCAAAGAATCACAATAACACCTACATCTACAACAACTGCAAACCTCACACCTTACCCATTTCCAACGGACGTTTTAGTACTGCTCCTATCTACAAAGATCACTATCATAACACACACACACAGACATTTCAAAATCTTTCAAACCTACATGGGACTGGCACTCACACAGGATCGGCACATTATACACACATGCAAGATGCTCCTCATTTGTGCACATGCTGAAAGGGGTAACCACGCTCTAGAGGCCTGCCACACACTTGGAACCATTCCAGGACAAAATTTCCTTAAGGTCAAGAGAGTTGCCGGGTGGGGGTGGGGATGGGTGGGGTTGGGGTTGAATGACACCTTGGAATATCAGCACAGAAAGTAAGGAAATGTCTGTAAATAAAAGCATCTAAATAAGAAAATGCCTGGAAATAATCAAACATCATGGGAAGGAAGAGAGATAATCAAGTACAGTATAGGGAAAAAGAACAAGACTACCAAAAAAAAAAAAAAAAGCTATTCAGGAACATAAGCTTTAAAAAAACAACAACACACACCCAAAATCCACGAGGAATGAGAACTCAGGGGTAACAGAAGGAAATGTGAGCGAGTCGGGTCTATGTCCTCTACCAACCAAGCCTGCCACACTTCAGATCATTGCTGTCAGTGGGTTCAAGTCCTCTACCAAACGCGGCACACGTCTGCTCACCCCCTGCTGGGACATCGCCACCACTACCACAACTCAACAGACACTCAGACTCTGTGGGCAGACCATACAGTGTACACACTGGTCAGGAAAGCTAAGCCGACAACGCACTATAGTGTGTACATCTTCTGGGTAACAATACATCACACACTGGAAACCACCCACCGCTTTCACTGCACGAGCGCTTATTTCATTATCCTCGTAAGAAAAGAATACAGAAATTTTTTTTAAAAATGTATATATATTTGAACTACTTGCGGTATACTGCAATCAGCTGCTGCCATTTTTTCCACTGTAAGGTCAATGAGTAAATTCACAAGGCTGAGATTTCCAAGGAAAGGTTTTCCTATAGATATGTTGAACTATGCTTTCAGTGTGTGGAAAGAAAAGAAAAAGAAACAAAAATGAAAAAAAAAGAAAGAAAAACTTAAAGAAAAAAAACAAACATTTAGACAAATGTCTCAGTAATTAAAAAAAAGAAGAAAATAGACTGGTATTCACCCACTGGTGGAAACATCAAACACATCGATTTGTATATTTGCTTGTTGACTTTATTGATAAAAAAAAAATCAAGATTCTAACAAGTGGAAAAAGTCTCCACAATTGCACTGGTACAGAACTTTGCAATTTATAAGTTCTCTGCATGATATATACTTTTCTTAAGTCAAGCAGCATCAGCTTCATCCAAATAACATTCATTTTCCATGTGAGAGATGAAAAATAAATAAAATATACACAATTATACAAGAAAAGGAATCTACTATCAATTCATCTCTTTCTTCACCACCTTTTTTACTCAGATATAATCCTTTTTTTTTTATACAATGAGGTAAAATTATTCTTCTGTATATAGTTCTTGTATCAAGAATTTAAAACAAAAAACAAGTCCATCAAAGCAGTATATCTGTTAATAACTTGAAATTTCTGTGCCATTTTTTTTCTCTTTCTCCATACAAAGCTATGATATAAAAGAAGTGCAAAGACTGAACAACTTTCAAACAACAAAACAAAACAAAAAATCACGACTGCATGCAAACATCAAATCAACAACAGAGAAAAAAAAATGCGTGTGCAAAAATATTGCAGTCTGACAAAAGAAGAGTACAGACATGATAATATAAACAAAGAAAAAAAAAAGTGCAGCTGAACAACAAAAAAAAAGGAAGATACAGAAAGAGGTAAGTGCCTTTAGAACAGAAACTACACACACACACACACACACACACACACACACACACACACACACACACACACACCAGTACACATTTCAAGCTGAGCTCTTTTAGTCACAGCGACAGATTTGATGCAAGTCACTTCAAGAAACTACAGAAGGCCCCAAAGACCAAAACCTAACAGAGAAAAAGTCAGTCATTACCCCTTGACCTCTCTATTTTGCTTTTACCAAAGATATTAAGAATTCAACTCAAAATGATAAGTACTGGAAATGTCTCTGTTTTGTTTTGTTCTTTTCGCTTCTCCTAGAGAATTTCTGCTTCAGATGTTGTGGCTTATGTGGCACATCCCCTTACTAATAAAAATCTTGTCTTGTTATTGTGTATTAAAACCTCCAACACTAATGACACTTAAAAACCGATTTAATCCTAACTGTAGAAATAACGTGAACAAACTACAACTTAAAACAATACCGGAAACAGTCGATAAAAAAACCACACCAAAAACCTTACAAACTTTAAAACAACCCACAAAACCTCCACAAACTCAACCCTTCACAATGGCAAACAAGGCATAGCGGTGAATGGAATAAAACACCAAAAACATGACAAGGTTCAAATCCTGACACTGGATCTAACACCGGGCAACTCAAGCGGCAGCAACCACCAGACACAAGCAGAGACAGAAAGAAAAGAAAAGAAAGAAATCTACCAAAGGGGACGACTTGACCCTGAAAATACCTACATCGTGGGGGTGGGGCGAGGAGGAAGAAGAGAGTCGTAAGAGTGAAGAGTTGCATCGAATGTGTGCGGGTGGGGACTCAACGCCCACTTCCAATCCCGGCGTAAAGACAGGGAAGGGGGGAGCGGCGGGGGAAGAGGGTAGACCAGAGCTAGGCAGCCACTCTCCATTCGCACCACCTGACATAACGCGTGGCGAACCCAATTCAAGCAGAACTGGCAGAGACGGAGAGAAGAGAGGAATGACGAGAAGAAGGGCAGGGGTGGGGTGGGGGTACGGGCGGGTGGGGGGGCGGGGATGGGGGGAGGGGCGGGACGTACGGAGGAGTGGCGCCAGTAGTGCAGGATGTCCTGATGTTGGCCGTTGGGGGAGAGATGAGTAGTGCGCCACTCGTTTCACTCGATCTTCAGCGTTCCGTCCTTGTCCATACTGTCGGGAGAAAGACACGAACGTTCAAAGAATGCTGAATTCGTACGTTTTAAAGAGACAAAACCATACAAAACCAGAGTAGTTTCTTTCCAACAGAGAATTATAATCTACATACAATATTTAACTTTTCCTTTTTTTTTTTGGTTCCTTGACTAGAACTCTGAGGTTCACCAATGGTGACAAAATGCATTGACTGACCTATGTAACAGTTTTTGCCCTTCATTCACGAAACTGCATTCTGACTGTGGGGATTGTGCCTAAACACAGCATCAGTGTGCAAGCATTTTTAAAATTCTGTTATCCATTCACTACTGGCAAGAAATGACCTACTCTTCTAAAAGGCAGGGTGGGTTTTTAATGTGTGTGCAAGATGTTCTGCGTGGGTTCACAAACAACCTCGGTTTAAAGTCTCATCTGAAGGACTTTTTGGGGAGTGGAGTTGGTACTGATGTTAACTCCAGGCTCATCACACAAATCCAACATCACTCAGTCAAGAGTGCTAAATTTAGCACACCATTTCCTTTTACCTACTCTAAGCGTAGTCAGTTCCTGCCATAAATAGCACCAGCTGGCCCAATCTAGGCTGGGATGGGATGAATTAATTAGCAGCTGAGAGGAGCTGAAAGTGGGGAAACTGACAGCTGTGCAGGGGGAAAATCCCCCTGAGCAGGTGCCCAGTTGGGGGCTTGTTCCTTGGCCATCAAATCATGAACGCAACACTCTAACCACTAGGCCACCTTGCCCCCACCAGCAGAGAGAGAGAGAGAGAGAGAGAGCCCAAACCTCTGCAACAGCTGTTTGGCCTCAGCTGGAGCAATGGTGACCCCCAGATCGCGGAAAGAGTCCACTATCTCCTGGGCATCTATAGAACCTGTAACCAAAGGGAAAGTGAGAAGTGTAACTTGGGTGGGAAAATAATGCGAGTGTTTGAAACATTAAACTTTTTTTTTTAGTTATGCATGTAGAAATTGTATAAGATATATCAAGTATACATACATGTATGTATGAACTCACACTGTAAACACTGCATCATGATCATGCATACTGCACTCTGTCAGTCTGTGTCTCTTTGTGTCTCACACACACGTTTGCTTCTTTTTTTTTCTTTTTTTTTAATGAGACCTGAAGACACACTTGCAATTTCAAATATCACATGTTATAGCACATTTACTTGCATACTGAGCCAAATTTAACAAATCAACATTATTATTAGTAGAGTGTTTATTGAGCTTCATATTATAAAACTGTTCATTCAACAAGTTTATACAACTCTGAACAACTACATATTTCTTTAAATAGACACTGCCCCAAACCTGGATCCATAAAGTCAAACATTGAAACACAGTTCCATTTTGATTCAAGCCTTATAGTATACAGTTCTAGTATCACAAATATATATGGCAGTCTTTAAATATTTTTTCAAGTTCTTCAAGATAGTTACCATCCTTGTTGACATCAAGCTTCTGGAAATGCTTCTTCAGTTCCTCCTCATGCTCTTGGATGTACAGGACGAACTCGTCAAAGTCAATCTGACCATCATTGTCTCTGTCATACTTCTGGAACATTTTCTGTGGAAAACATAATTAGTTTAGTTTTATTTTATTATTTATCTCATTTTTATTTTTGTTCCTTGGCTAGCCTAGAGCTATGAGGTTCACCAATGATGAGATTTGCGTATCATACGCCGTATGCGACCATTTTCTTCTCACTATCAAGGTAGCTTCATTCTGTTTTTGAAATCTATATATACTGTTGGTCATTCTGTTTTTGAAATCTATATATACTGTTGGGAATTAATTTAAACCCACCAATTTTGCCAGGACAGTTAGGGAGTACCTCCCTGTTATTTCTTATTTTCAACCATCAATTTGGATCAAAGGTTCTTTTGATATGCACAAGTCCATAATAGCATATGCATGCAGTTCTGATTTGTGTTGAGTTTCCTCCCAAAGAATTTTGTTTTGTTTTTGTTGTTGTGATTTGCATTCAGTTTGCTTTTCCTGTTAAACTGGGAAGAAACCAAAAACCCTAAGAATCAAACCCAAAATCTCATTGTTTACTTGTTAGGCAGGTGAATGTCTCAAAATAAAAGAACAAGAAAACAAATCTAGTTAATCATTGGAGATGTTGAGACCTGCTGCTAAGTATGTGCATAGCTGCATACAAACTGCCTCACCTTCAGCCCCCCCCCCCCCCCCCCCCCCCCCCCCCCCCCATTCTGGCCACCTTTTGTTTTGTCTTATCAATATCAATTATCATGTACGGAAGTC